>VZQC01006735.1:260372-346391 GCA_009823505.1 Rhizomys pruinosus
TTTTTTTTTTTTTTTTGGTCTTTTTGAGACAAGGTCTCCCTTTAATCCCAGCTGCCCTGGAGCTCACTCTGTAGACCCGGCTGGACTTGAACTCACAAGTGCTGGGATTAAAGGTGTGTGCCACCATGCATGGCTCAAACGTTTTTTTTTTAATTTTTAAAAATTTTTTATTTATTTTTTATGTATGTATGTATGTACTGTGTGCATGTAGGTTTGTGCACCCGTGTCGCGGAATGCCATGGAGGTCAGAAGAGGGTGATGGATTCCCCTGGAACTGGAGTTAAAGACAGTTCTCAGACGCCATGTGGGTGCTGGGGATCAAACTGGGGTCCTCTGCAAGAGCAGTTGGCACTTTTAACCACTAGGCCATCTCTTCAGCAACTTTTTTTTTTAATTTGTAGTTTTTCCTCTTATATTTTTCCAACCATTTCTTAGTCTTACAGGAAGCTGCACTGCCCAGCGTGGTGGTGTACACCTCTAATCCCAGCACTTGGGAGGCAGAGGAAGGCAGATCTCCTGTGAGTTCAAGGCCAGCCTGGTCTACAGAGTGAGCTCCAGGCCAGCTGAGACTAAAGGGAGACCCTGTCTCAAAAAGACCAAAAAAAAGTTTAAATTTTAAAAAAAAGTTTCCACTGACAACATTTAAAGCACCTGGAAATGAAGGCGTCATCCATCTTCATCAGTGACTTGGAAACCATTCCTTCTAGTTCCAACCTTGAACGAATGAACTGTAGTACCAGTAGTGTTGCAATCAGGTTCAGGAGACCTTCTCTTCCTTTTGTACCTAAAAAGACAAATCTCTCCATTACTTCTGTTGGAAACTCTATGTATGTCTCACATTGTGCCTGTGTATTAAAGTTCTATTAAAGAATGATGTTATTATTATTTTTTGAGACAGGGTCTCCCTATAACCCCAGCTGGCCTGGAACTCACTCTGTAGACCAGGCTGGCATTACAGGCATGTGCCACCATGCCCGGCTCTCTCTTTATACTTTTTTTTTTTTGGCATTTTTGAGATAGTGTCTCCCTTTTAGTCCCAGTTGGCCTGGAGCTTGGTCTGTAGACCAGGCTGGCCTTGAACTCCCTGAGGTCTACCTGACTCTGCCTCCCAAGTGCTGGGATTAAAGGTGTGCACCACCACACCTAGTCCTACTCTCTCTCTATTCTTTCTTTTCCTTTCTTTTTTTTTTTTTTTTCTCTTTTTTGGTCTTTTTCAAGACATGGTCTTCCTGTAGCCCCAGCTGTCCTGGGACTCACTCTGTAGACCAGGCTGGCCTTGAACTCACAAAGATCCATCTGCCTCTGCCTCCTGAGTCCTAGGATAAAAGACGTGTGCCACCACACCTGGCACTCTCCACCACGCCCGGTACTCTCTAGTCTTAAAATGCCTTAATTTTCCTGCTATTTCTCAAAAAATGAGAACCATCAGCACAATTTGCCTATAACATTATCTCATAGCTCTCAGCACAGTAAACTACCCAGAACCTTCCACCCCACCACTTGTCTTCAATAACCAGAGAGGGACAGAGCAGCATGAACTGTAGTTTCCAGGATCCTGCTATAAGTAGTTTGGAGTAAACTTAAACATGTAACAGATAAACAACAGGCATAGCTGATTATACCAATGGATCAAACTAATTCTAGCCATCAGTATCTACAGATGTGCTGGATAGCTTTAGTGTCAACTTGACACACCTGGGTTAAGGGAGCCTCATTTGGGAAATGATGCTAGTGCCAATTACCTAGTTGTAAGTATTTCTTGTGCATGGCCCCTTGAGCTTTTGTCCAAGCAGTTGGAAGTGATGCATATTGGAAACAACAACAACAACAACAACANAATGCCATGGAACTCAGAAGAGGTGATGGATTCCCCTGGAACTGGACTTCTCCTGGAATTTGAGTTACTGACAGTTCTCAGACGCCATGTGGTGCTGGGGATTCAAACCTGGTGGTGCCTCTGCAAGAGCAAGTTTTGGCACTTATTAACCACTAGGCCATCTCTTCAGCAACTTTTTTTTTTTTTTTTTTTAATTTGGAGGTTTTTCCTCTTATATTTTTCCAACCATTTCTTAGTCTTACAGGAAGCTGCACTGCCCAGCGTGGGTGGTGTACACCTCAATCCCAGTCAGCTTGGTGAGGCAGAGGAAGGCAGATCTCCTGTTGAGTTCAAGGCCAGCGTCTGGTCTACTCAGAGTGAGCTCAGAGCCAGCTTGAGACTAAGGGAGACCTTCTGCAAAAAGACTCAAAAAAAAAGTTTTAATGTTAAAAAAAGTTTTCCACTGACAACATTTTTAAGCCACCTTGGAAAATATGAAGGACGGTCATCCATCTTCATCAGGACATTTAATGGATAACCATCCTTCTAGTTCCTAACCGTGTCGAACGAAATGGAACTGTTAAGTTACCAGTTAGCTATGTATGCAATCAGTGTTTCAGAGAGACTCTTCTCTTTCCTTTGTTACCTCCTAAAAAGACAATCTCTCCATTACTTTCTGTTGGAAATCTCTATGTTATGTCTCACATTGTTGCCTTGTGTGTATTAAGTCTATTTTAAAGAATTGATGTTATTATTATTTTTTGAGACTGGTTCTTCCGTATAACCCCAGCTGGCCTGGAACTCCACTCTGTAGACCAGGGCTGGCATTACAGGCATTTGCCACCATGCCCGGCTCTCTCTTTATACTTTTCTTTTTTTTGGCATTTTTGATTAGTGGGTCTCCCTTTTAGTCCCCAGTTGGCCTGTAGCTTGGGTCTGCTAAGTAAGGGCTGGGCCTTTTGAACTCCCTGAGAGGTTCTACCCTGGACTCTTGCCCTCCCAGGTGCTTTTTGATTTAAAGGTGTGCACCACCACACCTAGTCCTACTCTCTCTCTCTCTATTCTTCTCTTTTCCTTTTCTTTTTTTTTTTTTTTTCTGCTTTCTTTTGGTCTTTTTGTTTCAAGATCATGTCTCCCTGTTAGCCCCCAGCTGTCCTGGGGACTCACTCTGTAGACAGGCTATGGCCTTGAACTCACAAGATCCTCCCCAAATCTGCCTCTGCCTCCTGAGTCCTAGGAATAAAGGCACGTGTGCCACCACACCTGGCACTCTCCACCCACGCCCGGGTTACTCTCTATGTCTTTTAAAATGCCTTTTAATTTTCCTGCTATTTCTCAAAAAATGAGAACCATCAGCACAATTTGCCTATAACATTATCTCATAGCTCTCAGCACAGTAAACTACCCAGAACCTTCCACCCCACCACTTGTCTTCAATAACCAGAGAGGGACAGAGCAGCATGAACTGTAGTTTCCAGGATCCTGCTATAAGTAGTTTGGAGTAAACTTAAACATGTAACAGATAAACAACAGGCATAGCTGATCTTATTACCAATGGATTCAACAACTAATTTCTAGCCACAGTCGTATCTACAGTATGCTGACTGGATTTAGCTTTCAGTTGTCAAAACTTGACACACCTGGTGGTAAGGGAGCCTCATTTTTGAGGAAATGATTTGCTAGTGCCAATTACCTAGTTGTAAGTATTTCGTTTTTGCTATCCCCTCTAGCTTTGTCCAAGCAGTTGATATGATCGGCATTATGACAACAATTCAACAACAACAACAACAACAACATTTCAACAGAAAAGGACTGCATTGCAAAGAAACTACTTGAAACAGTGAAGTTTCTGCTCCAAAACCAGTCAAACTTCCACATGGAGAATTTTTGAGAAGACCTGAGAAGAGATGAAAAAGCATGTTTGACAGAATACAAGAGCTCTGGTAGGGTGGGCGCATGGGGGGACACAGAGTCTAGATTTATAATTTTGTACAAAATATTATTTAAAAAATAAAAAGCAAGCAAGGAAAAAAAAAGAAAAGATGTTTTCTTAGCCACCTCCCCTGTTGGGTGCTGGGAATTGAACCCGGTCCTCTACAAGAGCAAGTCAGTGCTCTTAACCACTTGAGCTATTCTCTCCAGCCCCTTCTTTTTTTTTTTTTTCCTGTTTTTGAGGCAACTCCTGATAGCCCCAGCTGACCTGGAAACTCACTCTGTAGTTTTAGGGACCAGGTGGGCTCTGAACCACAGGACATCCCCCTTCCTTCTGGCCTCCCAAAGTGCGTAGGATTAAAAGTATGTACCTCAACACCCTGGAATTTCGGCTGTTTCTTATACTGTACAGAACTACCTGCCCCAGGGTAGTACCACTCACAGTGGCCTGGGCTCTGTTCCTCTATTCATAATCAAGAAAATACCCGCCGGGCTGTGTTGGCACACGCCTTTTTAATCCTAGCACTCGGGAGGGGCAGAGGCAGGCAAATCACAGGCAACCTGGTCTACATAGTTCAAGGCCAGCCTGGAGTCTACATAGCGGCTCCAGGACAGCTGGGACCTAAGGGAGACCATGTTTTTCAAAAAAGATGCTTTACTTACTTCTTACTTACTTAATTAATTAATTAAAATAAGATCTCTTTATCGCAGGCTGGTCTCAAACTTACAGCAATCCTCCTGACTCAGCATTCTGAGCTGAGGTTACAGACATTAGCCACCATACTGTTAGGCGCAGGTTAGAAAGAGTTAATTAGAAGAAAGGAGTTAACTGGAAAATTGAGTTAGCTAAAGCAAGCCTGGTTCCCATGACTTAACCTTAACCATAAGAATGCAGTCCAGCCCTGAGTTCCTGGTTCCCAAAGCTACCTGAGGACAGGATGAAATTTCCCAGCCCTGAAAGAGTTCTTCCTACCCCATAAGGAGCCAATTCCTCTCCAAGGGGCTTCAAACAAATCATCTTAAAGGTCACCACTGCTTGCATTGTGTTTTCTATAGCCTCCACATTTGTTTCCTTTTTTTTTTATTTTTTTTTTTGTGTATGAGTGTACTGTCTGCATGTAGGTTTGTGCACCGTGTCGTGCAATGCTGCGGAGGTCAGAAGAGGGTGTCAGATTCCCCTGGAACTGGAGTTAAAGAAAGTTCTCAGCGGCCATGTGGGTGCTGGGGATCGAACCTGGGTCCTCTGCAAGAGCAGTCGGTGCTCTTAACTGCTAGGTTATCTCTCCAGCTAGGCTATTTCTCCAGCCCCATCTGCAAGAGCAGTTGGCACTCTTAACAGCTAGGGCATTTTTCCAGCCCACAATTGTGTTTCACTAACAATTCACTAACAAGGGTTCATAGCCTGGTTCCACTTTGAGTTTCTCTCTGCTCCATGAGAGACTGAAGGTGTGAGCTCTCAGCTTTCTGTTCTTGCCATGCCCTCTCCCCACCATGATGGACTCTGATATCTCTGAAATCAAAAGCCAAATAAACTCTTCCTTCTATGAGTTGCTTTGGTCATGGTGTTTTATCACAGAAACTGAAAAAATAACTAACATACTCACAAACCTAGGATAAGAAAACACTGATATTTTATTTTATTAACACTGATGTTTTAGAGGTGATGGGAGGACTCTGCTATGTATCCACAGAAACTACTGATCAACTTAATGTTTGTTTCATTGCAAAAAAAAAGGAGGGGCACTGAAGGGATGGCTATTGGTTAAGAGTGCTTAGTGTTCTTCTAGAGGACCTGGGTTCAGTTCCCACCACGCACACAGCAGTTAACATCCATCCTTAACTCCAGTTCCAGGGGATTTGACTCTCTTTTCTGGCCCTCACAGGCACCAAGCCCACAGGTATTATACTTATATATGTGCAGGCAAAACACGAATACACATAAAACGAAAATCAATAAAATCTTTAATAAAATTCTAGCCAGATATGTATGGTGGTGCAGGACTGTAATTCCAGCTACTTGGGAAGGTCACAACAGGAGGATCACAAGTTCAGTGCTATAATGGGCAACTTACCAGACCATGTTTTAAAACGAAGTACTGTTGCTATGGCACTTTTCTATAACCTTTTCATTCCTGTGTACAATACCTTAAAATTTCAGTGATTGAGCATAACTCACATGTTTCTATAAATTATTGAAATCCATTCACACCCTGTAAGAATGGACTTAAAGTACTGCGGGGCACATGTGCTGAAAGTACATCGATTGCTCAAATATAAGGAAATGGCCCAATGAACATGGTTATGGGAGGGACAGAGGAAACAAAGCTAGTCAGATGTGAAATGTATCTTTTGTAATAAACATGTTTATAAAAATAAATAAATAAATAAATAAATAAATAAATAAATAAATAAAAGTACAAAAGGGCTGGGTTAGGCATGGTGAAACATGCCTATAATCCAAGCACCTGGGAGGTGGAGGCAGAAGAATCAGGAGCTCAGAGTTATTTTTGGCTACACAGTGGGTTCAGCGCCAGGCTGAGCTAAATGGACTCTGTCTGAAAAACAAAAAGCAAACAACAAAAATGCTGAGGATGCAGTTTAATGCCAGGGTATTTGGCCTGGGTGATAGCTTGGGTTCAATCCCTAGCACTTAAAAATAAAAAGGGCTGAGTGTGGCTGCATGTGCCTGTAACCTCAGTTATATCAGATGCTTTTTTTTTGGTATTTATATATATATATTTTTTTTTTTAATCAAATCTAGACCCATGTCCTCCACCCTATGCCCCCACCCCACCAGAGCTCATGCATTCTGCCAAACATGCTTTTCATCTCTTTCTCAGTCTTTCTCAATATTCTCCATGTGGAAGCTGACTGTTTTGAGCAGAAGTTCACTGTTTCAGTCAGTTCTTTCAGATGCTTAGGCAGGAGGACTGCCTGAGTCAGGGTTTGAAGGCAGTTATATCAGATGCTTAGGCAGTTATATCAGATGCTTAGGCAGGATGACTGCCTGAGTCGGGATTTGAAGGCAGTTATATCAGATGCTTAGGCAGGTATATCAGATACTCAGGCAGGAGGACTGCCTGAGTCGGGGTTTGAAGGCAGCCTGGGTAACACAGTAAGACACCATCTCAAAATAAACAAAATAAAAATGTAAACCTTCCAGCGATTTGCTGGTTGAAGGGTTCTCAGATACCCAGAACATCTTCATCCAGCCTCTTGAGATTCAGATGTTGAATAACTAGATGTGGCAGGACTGGTTGTGTTGCTGACCTCAAAGCTTTCTAGTACTTTCCAGGCTTTTGAGGTTGGGGAGGGCTATGGGACTTCTTCCTGTCACATTTGCTCCTCCCCCCCTTTTTTTTTTTCTGGTCTTTTTTTGTTGTTGTTGTTGTTGGTCTTTTCGAGACAGGGTCTCCCTGTAGCCCCAGCTGTCCTGGAACTCACTCTATAGACCAGGCTGGCCTTCAACCCTTGAACTCACAAACATCCGCCTGCCTCTGCCTCCAGAATGCTGGGATTAAAGGCGTGCGCCACCATGCCTGGCCTGGTCTTTTTTAAAAAAAATTTTTTTTATTATTACTATTTTTACGTGTATGAATGTACCGTCTGCATGTAGGTTTGTGCACCCATGTTGTGCAATGCTGCAGAGGTCAGAAGAGGGTCTCGGATTCCCCTAGAACTGGAGTTAAAGACGGTTCTCAGCCGCCATGTGGGTGCTGGGGATTGAACCCAGGTCCTCTGAAAGAGCAGTTGGTGCTCTTAACCGCTATGGCCTGGTATTTTTTTTTTTTTTTTTTTTATTAATTTTATTTAGTTCTGTATGTGTGTGAATGTACTGCCTGCATGCAAGTCTGTGCACCCGTGTCGTGCAATGCCGCGGCGGTCAGAAGAGGGTCTCGGATTCCCCTGGAGCTGGAGTTCTCCCAGAATTGGAGTTTCAGACAGCTCTCGGCCGCCATGTGGGTGCTGGGGATCGAACCCAGGTCCTCTGTAAGAGCAGTTAAGAGCGCCGACTGCTCTTACAGATGGCCTGGTATTTTTGAGACAGGCTCTCCCTTTAGTCCCTGCTGGCCTAGAGCTGACTATGTAGACCAGGCTGGCCTTGAACTCACAGAGATCCATCTCTGAGTGGTGGGATTAAATGCATGTGCCACCATGCCCGGCCCAACATTTGCTCCCTTTTTCCTGTCTGCGATGTGGCTGATGCCAAGGTCATCTTTTTTTCTTTCCTTTCACTAGTTTACTTTTCTTTTAATTTTATTAATTGATTTTTTTTTCTTCTCAGTCCTAGAGATTGAACCCAGGGCCTTTAGATTGCTAAGCACATTGTAGGACAGCAATCCTGGACTCAGCCTTATCTTGGGTGTATCCAGGACACCAATCAGCCTAGTACATTCTGCTAGCACATGCTTGCTTGTAGGCATGCCCCTTTTCTGAATACACCCCAAGCATTGTGATAGTATGGAGGTTTAGGATTGGCCACTGGGAGGTGATGTCAGGCAAAGTAGGGGCTCCCTGCTCCAGACCTAGTTAAGCCTCCTGCTGTGTGGAAATAAACGATTCTCTAGATTTGCATTCTCCGATGTGGTCCCTTGGATGCTACTGGAGAAACCACCTCTTCAGCCTGTTCAATTGAGGGGTCAGTAGCCCCACGGCACATGTTCTGCAGTTCAGTGTATCCCCAGCTTCACTAGGTTAATTCAATTAATTAATGAAGTAATTCACTTATTTAGCAAAATAGCAAGGGAACTTTATACAAAAGTAAAGCGATACTCCAGATGATTCATTGCAAGAAAGTAGCAAGCTCCTTGATTTAGAATACTCAAGGGCTGAGGTTAATTTTAAAGCCACATTTAAAAAAAAAAAAATCAAGGCCAGTGAGATGGGCCAGCTTGCTGCTCAAGCCTGATGACCTGAGTTTGATTCCTGGAACTCATGTAAAGGTCAAAGGAGACTGCCAACTTAACAAAGCTGTCCCCTGACCTTCCTTCATAAGCTCTATCTCTGTGTCTCTATCTCTCTCTGTGTGTCTCTTTCTCTCTCTCACACACACACATACGTATACATATCATTCACACCACAATAGCAAACAATAGCAGAATTATTATTAAAATTTTTATCATTATAATCTGTGGTGCTAAGGATTGAACCGTAGCTTGTACATACTAGGCAAACAATCTACCAGTGAACTATAATCCTATCTCCTTTTTATTTTAAGTCAGCATACAGGATAATGGGCTTCATTCATCTCACACAGGTAGATCACTGGACTTCATGTTTTCCCTCCCATTACTATGTCTCTTGTCCTTTGTCCCCACCAGTTCCTTTCATCACCCCCAAATAGTCTTTCTTCTGCTTTCAGATACTGTGTGTGTGTGTGTGTGTGTGTGTGTGTGTGTGTGTGTGTGTGTGAATGTTTAGATTCTGCATATGAAAAAAAGCTATGCAATTTTTGTTGTTTAGAATCTGGCTCATATTGGTTAACATCATGAGCTCCAGTTCCATTCGTTTTCTGGCAAATGATATAATTTCATATTTCTGTTGTTTTGTTTGGAGACAGGATCTCACTCTATAGCCCAAGCTGTTTTCAAACTTATGCCTCCTCTGTCCGTCTGTTGATGCACACCTAGGTTAGCTTCATATCCTGCCTGTTATGAATTTGCCAGCCTGCCTCCACCTCCTGAGTTCTGGGATTAAAGGCGTGGGCCTAGATGATTGACAAATCTTTTTTTTTTTCTTTTTAGACAGGGTCTCCCTATAGCCCCAGCTGGCCTGGAACTCACTCTGTAGACCAGGCTGGCCTTGAACTCACAGAGATCTGCCTGCCTTTGCCTCCCGAGTGCTAGGATTAAAGGTGTACCCCACCACACCTGGCTTAAAGATGGTTCTTAGCTGCCATGTGGGTGCTGGGAATCAAACCCAGGTCCTCTGCAAGAATAGTCGGCACTCTTAACAGCTGAGCCACATCTCCAACCCCATTATTAACAAATCTTATTCACATGTACCTTGAAAAATTATTAATGAATGCACTAGTTTACAAAATAACTTATTACAATTAGGAGCATGCCTATAAATGACTGAAAAAATGAAGGAAAATAGTGAACTAATTAGTTGAGAAACTGACTTACCTAGAGATCGAATGCCTTTTTCTTCAAGAAAACGATGTAGAACATCTATATCAAGTTTTAATATAAGTCCTAGTTCTGGTGTAAGTTTCCAAAAACCATCCTAAGAAATTAAGAAAACAGATTTAATCAGGTCAAAAAGATCAGTCAATATTCCAATAAGCAGCAGTTAAGTGGACGGGGGGGGGGTTTATTAACAAGAAAGGCCAGCCTGGTCTGCATAGGGAGTTCCAGGCCACCCAGTGTTAAATAGTGAGACCTTGTCTTAAAAAAAATAAAACAAGGGCTGGAGAGATGGCCTAGCAGTTAAGAGAGCCAACTGCTCTTGCGGAGGACCGGGTTTGATCCCCAGCACCCACATGGTGGCTGAGAACTGTCTGTAACTCCAATTCCAGGAGAACTTCAGTTCCAGGGGAATCCATGACACAGATGCACAGACCTACATCCAGACAGTACATTCATACACATAAAAAATAAATAAAATTAAAAAAAAAAAACAGCCAGGCATGGTGGTACACACCTTTAATCCCAGCACTGAGGAGGCAGAGGCAGTCGGATCTCTCTGAGTTCAAGGCCAGCCTGGTCTACATAGCAAGCTCCTGGCAGCCAGCTGGGACTAAAAGGAGACCCTGTCTCAAAAAGACCAAATAAGGGGCTGAAGAGATGGTTCGGCATTTAAGAGTGCTGACTGCTCTTACAGAGGACCCGGGTTCGATTCCCAGCATCCACATGGCAGTTAAAAACCATCTTTAACTCCAGTTCCAGGAGAATCTGATGCCTTCTTCTGACCTCCGCAGCATTGCATGACACGGATGCACCAACCTACATGCAGACAGTACACTCATACACATAAAAATAATAAAAAAGGACCAAATAAATAAATAAATAAAAACAACAACAAAAAAGAAAACAAGAAAAATTATCAGGCTGGAGAGATGAATCAGTGGTTAAGAGTTTGTACTGCTCTTGCAGAAGACTTGAGTTCAATTCCTAGCACCCATGTTGGGGTAGCTCACATCTACTTGTAACTACTCCAGATGAATCTAATGCCTTTGGCCTGTGAGGGTACCTGCATTCATGTGCACATACTGATACATAAATACATGCATATCCAGGATTTAAAACAATAAAATCAATAAATAAAATCTTTTTTGTTGTTCTCTTTTTGAGAAAGGGTCTCCCTGTAGCCCCAATTGGCCTAGAACTTGCTATATGGACCAAGCTGGCCTTGAACTAACAGATCATCCTGCCTCAGCCTCCCAAGTGCTGGGATAAAGGTGTGCACCACCATATGCGGCATAGAATCTTTTTTTAAAGAGGAGGAGAGAACACAGGGTTGCAGAGACGACTCAACAGTTAAAAGCACTGACTGCTCTTGCAGAAGGACCCAGGTTTGATTCCCAGCACCTACATAGTGTTAACAACCATCCATAACTCTAGTTCTGGGGAATCCGATGCCCTCTTCTGACCTCTGCAGGCATTGCATGGCATGGGTGCACTTACATATATGTAGGCAATACACTCATACACACAAAATAAAAATAAGAAAGAAAATATTTTTTAAAAGGAGAGGACAGGGGCTGGGGAGATGGCCTAGCAGCTGGGAGTGCTGACTGCTCTTGCAGAGGACCTGAGGACCTGGGTTCGATCCCTAGCACCCATATGGCTGCTGAGAACCATCTTTAAGTCCAGTTCCAGGGGAATCCAACACCCTCCTCTGGCCTCTGCAGCATTGCACGACACGGGTGCACAAACTTACATGCAGACAATACATTCATACACATAAAAAAAAAAAAAAGGAGAGGACATAAAAAGGGAGGGTGATATGTTAGGGATTGCTGGAGGGGTAGGAGGAAGGAGTAGATGGCTTCTGATAAGGAGCAGAAGGGAAAATCAGAGATGCATATGATCAAGATGCATTGTTTAGATGTATGAAATTGACTCTATTTAAAAAATCAAATATAAGTCATTTTATAGGAATTTCATTACATGGGAAATTTACATGGGAAGTTATGTAGTACACAAAGTAAGTTTCTACTTACTTAAATTCAGTTATTTAGGAGATTTCTGAAAAACTTCAGACTAGTGACACCATATTGCCTGGAGTCTCAAAAATACTATAGAGTGCTGGGTGTGGTGGCACACGCCTTTAATCCTAGCACTTGGGAAGCGGAGGCAGGTGGATCTTTGTGAGTTCAAGGCCAGCCTGGTCTAGAGCGAGTTCCAGGACAGCTGGGGCTACAGGGAGATCCTGTCTCGAAAAGACCAAAAAGGAAAGTCTCAAGTTTACTGTTATGAATTTTCCCTACAGGTGAGTTACCCGCCTGTAGCCTGTATCAATGTTCCAGGGAGAAATGTTCACTGTAGCCTTCTTTTGTTATTATTTTATTTATAACTTTTTGTTTGTTTTTTTGGTTTGAGGGGGTACAGGGTTTGAGACAGGGTTTTACTGTAGCCCACTCTAGACTATCCCCTGCCTCAGTCTTTGAAGTGCTGGGATTATAGGCATGAGATACCATACCTAGCTATTTTTTTTTACAAGTTCATATGTTTTCATTTATGGTCACTTTATTCATAAAACCCACAAAAAACTACAGATATTTAATGTATATAGCTTGATGCATTTTGGAGGTAAGCATATAAAAGTGAAACCACTGAATCAGCATGCACTAAATGCCAGAAACCTTTCTTTCTTTCCTTTCTCTTTCCTTTCTCTTTTTCTCCTTCCTTCCTTCCTTCCTTCCTTCCTTCCTTCCTTCCTTCCTTCCTTCCTTCCTTCCTTCCTTCCTTTCCTTCCTTCCTTCATTTCTTTCTTTCTTTCTTTCTTTCTTTCTTTCTTCTTTTCTTTCTTTCTTTCCTTTTCTTTCTTCTTTCTTTCTTTCTTTCTTTCTTTCTTTCTTTTCTTTCTTTCTTTTCTTTCTTTCTTTCTTTCTTTTCTGTGCCAGAAGTAACCACAAAGCTCAAAGCACTCTTCCAATAACTTGCTTTTCTTCTTTCTTTCTCTTTTTCCCTTTCTTTCCCCCTTTCTCTCTTTCTTTCTCTCTCTCTTTCTCTTTCTTTATTTCTTTCCTTTCTCTCTTTCTCTCTCTTTCTTTCTTTCTCTCTCTCTCTCTCTCTCTCTCTCTCTCTCTCTCTCTCTCTCTCTCTTTCTTTCTTTTTTTTGGTCTTTTCAAGACAGGGTCTCCCTGTAGCCCCAGCTGTCCTGGAACTCACTCTGTAGACCAGGCTGGCCTTGAACTCACACAGATCCGCCTGCCTCTGCCTCCCAAGTGCTAGGATTAAAGGTGTGGGCCACCACGCCCCGAGGAACTTATCACTTTCAAGATTTTCTATCTACGTCTTTTTTTGTTGCTGTTTTGTTTCCTTTTGTGGAAAGAGCATGTAATACAAGACTCACTTCTTAGACAATTTTTTTAAAGAAGTTTCTTGGCAATACTTGGGATGGAATCCAGAGCCTTGCACATGCTAAGAAAGCACTCTACCGCTGAGCCACAGCCAGTCCTCTCTGAGCAAAATAAATAATAAGTAAAAAGGACTGAAGAGATAGCTCAGTGGTTAAAAGAGCTTGCTGAGGACATGGGCTAAATTCCCAGCACCTACATTAGGTAGTTTATACTGCCTGTAACTCCAGTTCCAGGGATCCCACACCCCCTCTGGTCTCTACAGGCACTGCATGCACATGATGCACATAAACTAATATACACACACACATACCCATAAAATCAATTTTTTTTTGGTCTTTTTGAGACAGGGTCTCCCTGTAGCCCTAGCTGTCCTGGAGCTCACTATGCAGACCAGGGTGGCCTTGAACTCACAGAGGTCTTCCTGCCTCTGCCTGCCGAGTGCTGGGATTAAAGGTGTGTGCCACCATAGCAAAATAAAACTTTTTAAAGTACGTAAAAAAAATGGGGGCTGGAGAGATGGCTCACTGGTTAAGAGCACTGGTTGCTCTTACAGAAGACCCGGGTTCAAATCCCAGCACCCACATGGCAGCTAACAACTGTTTTTAACTCCATTTCTAGGGATCTAACTAACACCCTCTTCTGTCCTCCTCAGGCATTGCTTAAACATATGCAGACATGGGGCTGGAGAGATGGCCTAGCGGTTAAGAGCGCCGATCCCAGCACCCACATGGCAGCTGAGAACCGTCTGAAACTCCAATTCCAGGAGAACTCCAGTTCCAGGGGAATCCAACACCCTCTTCTGACTGCCGCGGTATTGCACGACACGGGTGCACAGACTTGCATGCAGACAGTACATTCATACACATACAGAAATAAATAAAATTAATAAAAAAATTAAAAAAAACATATGCAGACATAACACTTATACAAATGAAATAAAAATAAAGAAAAGAAAAATGTTAAAAAAAAAAAAACCCTATGACTGGGCATGGTTGGCACACGCCTTTATTCCCAGTACTCTGGAGATAGAGACAGGCAGATCTCCATGAATTCAAGGCCAGCCTAGTCTGCATAGCAAGTTCCAAGGCAGCCAGAAATACACAGTGAGACTCTCTCTCAAAACAAAAAATAAATATTAGGCCAGGTATAATGTTGCACACCTGAGGCAGGTAGATCTCTGTGTTATCAGGCCCAACCTGGTCTGTATAGTTAGTTCCAAGTCAGCTGGGGCTACAGAAGGACCCTGTATCAAACAAACAAACAAACAAACAAACAACTGACCACTGTATGCAATAATGGCCATTACTATCTTTGTAATGTAGATGGCATAACTAAGGCTCATCTCTTACTTCTCCCCAGACACAAAGTAGTAGGGCTGGGATTTCCTATTATGCTAAATCAAGGTATTTCCACTTTACTAAATGATTTCCCACCAGAAACAAACAAACAAACAAACAAACAAACAAATAACCAACCAACCAACCAACCACTGTATGCAATAATGGCCATTACTATCTTTGTAATGTAGATGACATAACTAAGGCTTATCTCTTACTTCCCCCCAAACACAAAGTAGTAGGGCTGGGATTTCCTATTATCTAAATCAAGGTATTTCCACTTTACTAAATGATTTCCCACCAAAACACATAACTGCATATGTGATACTGGATTTCAGTAGCAGTATAGAAGCCAACTTTCCAGGAGTGTCAGAGATACCATAATGCAGCAGTACCTGAACAGACTGCCTGCCCCTTGGAGTCAGTTGTGGGAAAACTTAGTTAAGATGGGTTGCATTCTAAGCCAATGGGACCTCCTTGGCTACACCTATGGGGTGGGGTGTACTGACGAAAAGATTTAGGATTCGGCCATGAGAATTGAGTCATGACTGCTATATAACCAGACATTTTGTAATAAAAGCTCTCTTTGCATTTGAACCTCAACCTGCGTACACGTGGAGTGCTTTCCTCTGCATGCTTTCCACATGGGTCGTCCTGGGATTAAGTGGGCCCCGCCACAAATCTCGGTGGTGCACACACAAATGGCGTCTGAACGTGGGGCAGGAGGAAACCTTGACAACTAAGGTATGTATACCCCTAAATCTTGCCTTTTCCTTCTCTTTCTCCTTATATCTATCTGTTGTGGTGGAGCAGTCTTTCCTGCTGGTTTCGGTGGATGGGACAGTGGTCTGAGGGCTTGTGGCTTTGTACATGTGGAGGAGAGCAGCCTGGCTCTGTTTGGTTCAGAGGGAGTACCCAATGCCTTCCAGGCATGTGCCTCCTGGCATGGTCACTCCTGCAGGGTATAAAAGCCAGTGACCTCAAGGTTGTCTGGGAATTCGCTCTGTAGACCAGGCTGGCCTTGAACTCACAGAGATCCACCTGCTCCTGCCTGGCACTAAAGACAGTTCTTAGTTGCCATATGGGTGCTGGGAATCAAACCCAGGTCCTCTGCAAGAGCAGTCAGTGCTCTTAAGCATTGAGCCATCTCTCCAGCCCCAGACCCAACAATTTAAAATTAAAGATATTTGATTAGCTTAGTTTATAAAAGTTGATTATAAAGTTGAAGAAGAGTTCAAGGACTAGTAAGATTATTTACAATGTTGTCCTAAAGCCTGGCAAAATTTAAATATGCTGATTTCACAGAAGGAAGGCAGCTTGAATCAGCTTAAATAAACTTGTGTTAAAAGGCTGGGCATGTGGGTGTGGTGGCACACGCCTTTAATCCTAGCATTTGGGAGGCAGAGGCAGGTGGATCTTTGTGAGTTCAAAGCCAGCCTGGACTATAGGGCTAGTTACAGGCCAGCTGGGGCTACAGGGAGACCCTGTCTCAAAAAGGGAAAAAAAAAAAAAAAAAGGCTGGGTAATGGCACACGGCCTTTTTTTTATATTTTTAAAAAATTTATTTATTTTCGGTATGTGTAATGATGTACTGTCTGCATGCAGGTCCGTGCATCCATGTGCAAATGCCACGGAGGTCAGAAGCGAGTGTCAGATTCCCGCTGGAACCGGAGTCAAAGACGGCTCTCCGGAGCCCCCATGTGGGTGCTGGGGATCGAACCCAGGTCCTCTGCAAGAGCAGTCAGGTGCTCCCAACTCAGCTAGGGTCATAACGTTCTCACAGCCTCTGGCAACAACAGCCTTCTTTATATCCCACCTTGGGAGGTAGAGGCAAGTAATCTCTGTGAGTTCAAGGTCAACCTCCATGGTCTTCAGAAGGAGCTCCAGGCCAGCTCAGACTAAAGGATGTAAGCCCTGTCTCAAAAAAAGGCAAAAGAAAAAAACAAAACAAAACAAACCTCAACAGCTGGGCATGGTGGCAAACATGCCTTTAATGCCCAGCACTCGTGGGGTGGCGTAGGGAGGGCACGAGGCAGGCGGATCTTTTGTGAGTTCAAGGCCAGCCTGGTCTACAGAAGTGATTCCAGGACAGCTGGGGCTACAGAAGAGACTCCTATCTCGAAAGACCAAAAAAAATATTTTATTTATTAAATATTATTTTTTTGATCTTTTCGAGACAGGGTCTCCCTGTAGCCTCTCACTATGTCGTCTCTTGTGTATATTCATCTTCTTGTTCATTTATTCTCGGTCTGTATCTTTGTTATATTATATTCCGCCTGCCTCTTGCTTCCCGAGTGCTAGGATTAGAAGTGTGCACCACATGCCAGCTTTTATTTATTATTTTTATTTTACTGGATGCAATGTTCTGATGTAGGTAGGTCCAACCCTTGAGCCACGTGCCCTTGATGTTGTTAGCTGCAATGAGGGTGCTGGGAATTGAACCTGAGGTCTGCCAGCAGAGCAGCCAGAGCTCTTTTTTTTTAATTTTCTTTTTTTTTATAGTGTATGAATGTATTATCTGCATGCAGGCTTGTGCAACCTTGTCGTGCAATGGCTGCAGCGAGAGGTCAGACAGAAGGGTCTCAGAATTCCCCTGGAATCTGGAGTCAAAGATGGTTCTTAGCCTACCATGTGGGTGCTGTGGGAATACGAACCCGGGTCCTCTGCAAGAGCAGTCAGCGTTCTTAACCACTAGGCAATCCCCCAGCCCCAAGAGCTCTTAACTATTGAGCCACCTCTTCAGACTCAGGAGATTTCTTTTTTAAAAGATTTATTATTATTTATTTCTGCTAAGTGTGTTTGTGTCTCTGACATGTATGTACATGTGCATTTGTTTACCAAAGGAGCTCAGAAGAGGGCATCAGATCCCCTGGAACTGGAGTTACTGTCAGTTGTGGACCACCTGACAATTGTGCTGGGAACTGAATTCCAGCCCTAGCAAGAGCAGAAGCACTCTTCCCCACTGAGCCATCTCTCCAGGCCAGGAAACTTCTATAAACTATAAGTCACAGTGCTAGAACTTAGGAAGGAAGGTCTTACCTGGGACTTTTTCAGGGACAGTAATTTTTTTTTTTTTTTTTAATTTTTTGTTATTTTTTATATGTGTATGGTTGTACTGTCTGCTGTAGGTTGTGCACACATGTGTTGTGCAATGTTGCGGAGGTGAAAGAGGGGTGTCGGATTCCTTGGAAGTGGAGTTAAAGATGGTCCTAAACCGCCAATGTGGTGGTGGAATTGAACCCAGGCTTCTGTAAGAGCCAGTTTGGCCTCTTAACCACTGAGCATCGTCCAGATCAGGGACAGTAATTTTCTTCTTTTTTTTTTTTAATTTTATTTATTTTATATGTGTATGAATTTACTGTCTGGATGTAGGTCTGTGCACCCATGTTGTGCGGTGCTGCGAAGGTCAGAAGAGGGCGTCGGATTCCCCTGGAACTGGAGTTAAAGACGGTTCTCAGCAGCCATGTGGGTGCTGGGGATCGAACCCGGGTCCTCTGCAAGAGCAGTCAGTGCTCTTAACCGCTAGGCCATCTCTCCAGCCCCAGTAATTTTCTTTTTTTTTTTTTTAATTTTTAAAATTTTATTTATTTCTGTATGTGAATGAATGTACTGTCTGCATGCAGGTTTGTGCACCCTTGTGCAATGCCGAGGAGGTCAGAAGAGGGTGTCGGATTCCCCTGGAACTGGAGTTCTCCTGGAATTGGAGTTTCAGACGGTTGTCGGCCATGTGGGTGCTGGGGATCGAACCCGGGTCCTCTGTAAGAGCGGTTGGCACTCTTAACCGCTAGGCCATCTCTCCAGCCCCAGCCCCAGTAATTTTCAACTGAGGAATAGTAACAGTCACTAGCAGGAGGCTCTGGCCTGACTACAAATGACAAACACCACTCATTACCGAACACAGTTCTGTTATAATAGCTAACTCCTCACTAAAGACTGGCAATAAACAGTCCTCTGACCAATTACTGTTGTAAACAATGAAGCTAACCATTAAGCAGATATAAGACAAATACCTCAGTTTGTAGACTGAAGAGTGGAATCCATGCCTCAAGATCCCCCCAGCTTTCTTCGCAGACTCCATCATCTTCAGCTTCAATGAAGGCTAGGTCACTTGGTACATGGCATTTTGGGATCGGTTTTGAAAACCTAAATGCTAAATTTTCTGCTTTTCCATCACTTTCTATTTCGACAGAATCTTCCCAATCTTCCCAATCCTCTTCTTGAATGGAATCTGGTAGTGAAGCTCCGCTATAACTAGGTGATGGTAAACTAGCCTGTTCCGGTGAATCTGTTCCGCATTCTGCAGTGCTGACATCGTACATAGTGACTGCGGCACTTTGAAAATGGGGGAAAATGGGACTCAAAGGAATGCAAGAGGTGAGAACATCCTGGCTGGGAGGAGGTGAAACAGGAGGGGCAAGAGCTGGTCTAGGAGGGGAGAGAGCAGCTGACCCACGGTGAGATCGTAAAAATGTCCCCGAAGGAGGAAGCAGAGCTGAGCTCCAAGGAGCACCCTGTGCAGAGATTTTAGCAGAGGACAACTGCTTCTTAAAGACTTGAGAAACTTGATGTAGATTACACTCTTCATCACTAGAGTTGCTACCTGACAAAGAAGCCCTACCCAGAAGCCCACCGGACAAGCCCCAGGGAGGCAGCCTGGGAGAAGCCTGTGGGTGGAAGATGATTCCACTACGAGACTCAGGGCTTAGGACAAATTTAGCTGGGCCAAATTGTCTGAAAGGAGGAAGAGGATGGGTGCTCCCGAATTTAGGAGAAGGCTGACCAGCATCACGAAGGAAAGGAGGGGGAGGAGGAGGATGACCCACACCACCTGGGAGAGGAGGAGGAGGAGGAGGAGGAGGAGGGCTGCCTAACTGAGGAGGGGGAGGACTGGCATCATGGAGGAGAGGGGGATGAGGAGGACGACCCATACAAGCAAGGAAAGGAGAAGGAGGAGGATGGGTGCTGCCGAAGAGATGAGGGAGAGGATGAGAAGGAAGACCCACACCACCAGGGAGAGGAAGAGGAAGAGGAGGAGGAGGAGGAGGAGGAGAAGGAGGAAGAGGAGGAGGGGGAATGCCACCATTAGAAAAGAGGGAAGCAGAGGGAGCACCATTGAGAGCAGGGAAAGGAAATGGAGTTGTGACTGCAGAGGCAAAAGAAAACGAGAAGCCCCTAGCTTGTGGCATGGGTGCCTTCAACAGTCTTTGAAGTCCTGCTTCTTCTGCTTCTTCGGATAAGTACAGGCTCACAGTTTCCCGTGGCACAGGGACTGTCGCTCCTTGCGCTGTTGCTTGTGCTGTTGCTGGTGCTGCTGCTCCTAGTGCTTCTGCAACACTGTCAAAATCGCCAGTAACTCTTGGCTCAGATAACCTCCTTTTTTTTTTTAGCGGTAGTCGCTGCCTCACACACCTCAAGGAGTCTGAAAAAGGCTGCCCAGAAGGCAATTATTGTATATGTAAAGAGACAACACAGAACACAACAGGCAAACAAATGTTCTTCCTAGTAGTTGACATTTAGGTCATTATGGAATTGCTCATGCTAGAATGAGGATCAGCAGCCTGGTTAGGGAAGCAGCCTGGTTTGCATTCCCACCTCCTTGTGAGCCACAGGCAGAACAATCCCAAACACAGCTGGGACAATTTAGTGAGAGTTTCAAAACAAAAAGAAAAAAAGGGGCTGTAGAGAAAAATCAGTGTTGGAGGTTTCCCTAGCAGCAAAGGAGAAGGCATTGGATCTCCTGAAACTGGAGATACAGACCAGTGTTAGCTGCCATGTGGGTGCTGGGAACTGAGCCTGGATCCTCTAGAAGAGCAGCTGGTGCTCTTAATCACAGCCATCTCTCCAGCCTCTTACTTTTATTTATTTATTTTTTTTTGACAGGCAATCTGACCATGTAGCCCAGGCTGTCCTTGAACTCATGCCAATCATCCTCAGTGCTGAGATTTTTAAGTGCCAGCCATCACACCACACCTAGTTTAGGGTTTTGTTTTTTTTTTAAATAAGACAAGTGAATTGAAAGAGAGCAAAAGTAAAAGGCAAAAGGTTCACAAGACTTGAAGAAAAAATCAGAGCCCAGTGTGGCAATGCAGGCCTGTGGCTAACAAACACAGGCGTTGGTTAGTGGCCTCAGGTCCTATTTGGTTGGATTATATACACCCCACCCCCAACCCCATGCAATAATGCATTTGGCAGCCTGACTCTTCCCTTGGCATGAATTATACACACAAACCCCTCTCTAAGCAATCAAACCTAGTAGCAGCAATCAAACTCAGACAGTTTCCATTCAATTATATCCCCAGTGTATCTGAATGAGCCCAGCCAATGCAGCCTGAACTGGTTTGGACTGTGTGTGCAGTAAGGCAAACTGTGACCTCAAAGTGAACTTTTATGGAGAGTCTTCTATTTATTATCTTATATTTTTGCATAATTAGACATGCATATTATTAAAGTCAGAGTCATTATGGGAAGGGTCATGTGCAGCAGAAAAAAATATGACCTATCGCTAAAGTAAGAGAACCACCTAGACCACACCCCTTAGCAAACACATCTCTCTTCTCAACTCCATAAATGGGAGCTCCAAACAATAATTGGGGCCCTTGAGATCTTAGCTTACATGGTCTGCTGCTGCAGTGTATTCTGATCTGTTCTACTGTTCTGCTTTAAATAAAGTTAGCTTGGGGCTGGAGAGAGGAGAGATGGCTCAGCAGTTACTAGCATTTGTTGCTCTAGCAGAGGACCAGAGTTCTGTTCCCAGCACACACATTAGGTAGCTCCAGTTGCCCTCTTCCAGCTTCTGTTGGTATACTCATATGCACATATCCATACACAGACACAAAGATATACACATAACTAAATCCTTAAGATAAAACACAGCAAAAACAAAATGGACAACTCTTTAAAGAAATGAAATGGAGCTGAGTGTGGTGGCACACGCCTTTAATCCTAGCACTCGGGAGGCAGAGGGAGGCAGAGCTTTGTGAGTTCAAGGCCAGCCTGGTCTACAGAGTGAGTTCCAGGACAGCTGGGGCTACAGGGAGCCCCTGCCTCAAAAAAGGACCAACAAAAAAAAAAGTCAGGTGTTGGTGGGCGCACGCTTTAATCCTAGCATTGGGAGGCAGAGGCAGGTGGATCTTTGAGTTCAAGGCCAGCCTGGTCTACAGAGTAAATTCCAGGAAGCTGGGGCATACAGGGAGACCCTGTCTCGAAAAGACCAAAAAAAGAAATGGAAAAGTTTTAATGTATACCTTACGAATAGGGGAGATATTTCTAAACATAGCAAAACACCACCAAACAAAACAGAAGCAAGAATCCAAGAGTGGGGCATTGGGATGAATAGGATCAAGATTCATTTATATATGTATGGAATTGTCAAAGAATAAATAGAAGCTACTCTAAAGACACACACACACACACACACACACACACACACACACACACACACACAGAGCAAGAAATTCAAAGATTTTTTTAAAATGTGGCAAAGGAGCTGGAGAGATGGCTCTATGGTTACGGTTAAAAGCACTTGTTGTTCGCTCAGAGCATTCAAGTTGGGTTCCCACAACCCACATTATGGGTGGCTCAAGACCACCTATAACTCCAGCTCAGGAGAGAAGGAGTGTACACACACACCACACACACACACACACACACACACAAACAACACACAGCATCACACACACACACACACGAATAACAATAAATTGCAGCTGGCTGGAGAGATGGCTCAGCAGTTAAGAGCACTGGCTGTTATTACAGAGGACCCAGGTTCAATTCCCAGCACCTGCATGGCAGCTAACAACCATCTGTAACTACAGTTACAGGGGACCCAATGCCCTCTTTTGACCTCTATAAGCATTCCATGACACAGCCACACCTACGTACAAACAAACAATACACTCATAAAAATAAAAATAAAAAATCTAAAATAAAATTAATTAAAAGAAGGGACAAGGGCTAGAGAGATGGCTCAGAAGTCAAGAGCACTGTTTGCTCTTACAGAGGACCAGGGTTCTGTTCCTACCACTTACATGGCAGCTAACGACCAGCTGTAACTCCAGTTCCAGGAGATCCAACACCTTCTTGTGGCCTCCATGGGCACTGTACACACAGGCACACTTATATACATGTAGGCAAAACACTCATACACATCAAATAAAAATAAAAAGGTTTTTAAAATGTGGCACACTATCAGGTGTAGTGCCACATGCCTTTAGTCCCAGCATTCAGGAGGCAGAGGCAGCAGATCTCTGTGAGATGGAGACCAGCCTGATCTACATAATGAGTTCCAGGCCAGGTAGAACTAAAGGAGATGCTGTCTCAAAAACACAAAAACAAAATAAAACAACAACAACAAAAAAGTAAAAAAAAAAATGACAAGTACTTTGTGCTAGCTGCTGGGGAGGCTAAGGTCCAAGGATCACAAACAAACAAACAAACAAACAAAAATCTGCATAGGGGGCTGGAGAGATGGCTCAGCTGTTAAGAGCACTGGCTATTCCCAGCACCTGCCTGCTGGCTAATAACTATCTCTAACTCCAGTTCCAGAGTGTCTAACTCCCTCTTATGACCTCCAGAGGTATTGCACCACATGGGTGCACTTATATATTTGCAGGCAATACACTTATACACATAAAAAATACTAAATAAAAAATTTTTTAAAGAATTTGCATGACCAAAGGATAATAAAATTAAAATACAAATGACAGCCAATGGCGTGTGCCTGGCACCCCAGTACTCATAGGGCAGAGGCAGGAAGCTGAGGGGTTTAAGGTCAGCCTGGGCTACATACATCTTAAAAATTGGGGTGGGAGAGCTGAAGAGATGGTTCAGCATGAAAAAGCACTCACTGCTCTTGCAGAGACCTGGTTCAGTTCTCAGCAACAACAAAGTGGCTCACAACTACCTATAACTCCAGTTCCAGAAGATTCAGTACCCTCTTCTGGCCTCCTCAGGCACTGGATGTATGTGGTACACATACATCCAGGTGACACACTCAAACACATTAAAAATGTAAAAAAGATAACTGATCTCTTTAATATATATATGAACTAGCTGGGCATGGTGGCACACACCTTTAATCCTAGTACTCAGGAGGCAGAGGCAGGGGAATCTTTGTGAGTTCAAGGCCAGCCTGGCCTACAGAGCGAGTTCCAGGACAGCTGGGGCTACAGGGAGACCCTGTCTCAAAAAGACCAAAAAGGAAAAAATATATATATTCACATCCTCACAAAGTTAATAAATGTTAAAAAGGAAATCCTTTAACATATATATATATATATACATACATATATATATACATATATATATAAAACTGGCCAGATGGCTCAACCAGTAAATGCCTTTAGGCCATGTCTGCTGCCCTGAGTTTGATCCCCAGGAACCACATGGAGGAAGGAGAAAACTGATGCCCCAAGTTTTCCTCTGACCTCCACATGCACACCCTGGCACACACACAAACACATACAAAATAAATAAAGGCCAGGTGTGGTAGCACATGCCTTTAATCCCAGCACTCTTCAGGTGGATCTCTGTGAGTTCAAGGCCAGCCTGGTCTACAGAGCAAGTTCCAGGACAGCTGGGGCTACAGGGAGACCCTGTCTCAAAAAGATCAAAAAATGAATGAATGAATAAATAAATCTATAAAACAATTTAAAATAATTACAAATGGCAAACTGGAAAACAAGTTGTCTTCTTTCCCTGAACAGTCACCACCTGTAACTCTGTTTAATGGTATACCTTAAACAGTATGTTGCCATCGGTGTCATCATCTTGCTCTAGTCTTGAACCATCAATCTCTTCCTATGGCACAAAATTAAAAATATATGAAAAGGTTTGTTATAACAAAGCAAGTGTCCCTCAACCTCCCCTCCACCTAACCCCACCACCCGGTGAATGCAGTTCACAGTTCCTGGGGCAGTTCAGCACGTGCCTAGTGTGCACAAGGTACTAGGTTCAAACCCTAGCACCAAAAAAGGAAATATATAAAATAAGAACAAAAATAAGGAAACGTGCCAATAGGCAAATATATTTATGTCCTCTTCTTTTTATGCAATCATGGAAACAGTAGACGGTATTTTCAATATTCTTGTTTTTCTTGCTCACTATGGCTTAGGGAATCTTTCCAGTATGTGAGAAGCTACCTCATTTTTGTCAACTGCTGTGATGTTGCTGCACTGCCCTGAACAGAGGCTGTGCTGTGTACCGCCTAGGCTTGCTCAACAGAGCCCATTTCAGAACCCCATGCTAATAAAGGTTGCTAACACAATACCTGCCACAGCCAGACCTGCTGGGAAGTGTGGCTCGACTAGCTCCATTGCTCTTCTCAACCCTACGACTCCCTGCGTATCCTTTACTTGAGATGCTCTGCATTTGTTTTTATCTTTCTGATTCTGGAATATTTGAATAAATATTCTATGAGATAACTTGGGGTTGTGTAGGCACGGAATTCATTTCTGCTCCGCATGCATCTTGATGCATGTTTCCTAAGGTCATACTATATAACAATTTCAGAGTGCCTTCACGTTGCACCTGTGTGGAATTTTCCATTTCTGAAGTAAGTCTTGTTGGGGGTCAAAAACTTTTGGATTTGGGAGCATTTCAGATTTCTGTGTAAGGGATGTTCAGTGTGCATTGTGACATTAGGGCACTGAGAAGTTCTGCTCTTGGAGATTTTAGCAAAGTCTAAGACTCAAATCTAAGCCATCTGGCTACAGCACCTGAGGTCCTAACTACCAGATTTTATTTTATTTTACTTTGGACTTTTTGAGACAGGGTCTCACTGTAGCTCCAGCTGACCTGGAACTCGCTATGTAGAGCATGGTGGCCTTGAACTCACAGAAATTCACCTGCCTCTACCTCCCAAATGCTGGGATTAAAGGCCTGGGCTACCATACCCAGCCCACTACCAGATTTAAAAAAAAAATTTATTTATATTTACTTTATGTGTATGAGTGTATTGCCTGCATGTAAGTGCACCTGTGCTGTACAATGCCTGAGGAGGTCAGAAGAGGGTTGGATCTCCTGGAACTGGAGTTACAGACAGTTGATAGCTGCCATGTGGGTGCTGGGAATTGAACCAGGGTCCTCTGCAAGAGCAGCCAGAAATCTTAACTGCTGAGCCATCTCTTAAGCCCCTTAACCATCAGATTTTCCTGACTTTTAATTATTTGCCTTAAAATTCTTTTGGAACGGGGAAGGGTCTAGCTGTATAGCCCGGGCTGGCTTGAATTTTCGTGTAGCCCTGTCTCTGGGCTCTGGAACTTGAGAGCCTCCTGCCACTGCTCAGACTTTGACCATGACTGTTCTAGTTTGTGATCCATTGCTGTGACAAAACACTCTGACCAACACCAACTTGGGGAGGAAAGAGTTTATTCAGCTTACATCTCCTGGGTCACAGTTCATCACTTAGGGAGCCCAAGGCAGGAACTCAGGGCAGGAACCTGGAGGCAGGAGCTGAAGCACAGGCCATGGAGGAATGCTGTTCACTGGCTTGCTCCCCTGGCCCATGCCCAGCCTGCCTTCTTATACTGTACACAACAACCTCCCAGGTGGCACCACTCATTGTGGCCGGGCCCTCCCAAACTGCTCCACCATCAAGAAAAATCTCCACAGATGTGGCCACAGGCCAATCCAATGGAGCCAATTCCCCAATTGAGGCTCCCTTAACCCAGGTGTGTCAAGTTGACACTAAAGCTATCCAGCACAATGACCTACTATTTTTGTTTTATTTTTATTTATTTATTTATTTATTTATTTATTTATTTATTTATTTATTTTGTATTTTTGAGATAGGGTCTTCCTTTAGTCCCAGCTGGCCTGGAGCTCACTCTATAGAGCAGGCTGGCCTTGAACTCGAAGAGATCCACCTGCCTCTGCCTCCCAGCGTGCTGGGATTAAAGGCGTGTGTCACCACGCCTGGCTTATATTTGTTTTTTGAAATTTTTTTTATTTATTATTTTTTATGTGTATGAGTATACTGTCTGCATGCAGGTCTGTGCACCTGTGTTGTGCAATGCTGCAGAGGTCAGAAGAGGGCGTCGGATTCCCTTGGAACTGGAGTTAAAGACGGTTCTCAGCCGCCATGTGGGTGCTGGGAATCAAACCCAGGTCCTCTGCAAGAGCAGTTGACGCTTTTAACCACTGGGCCATCTCTGCAGCCCCTTATTTTTATTTTTGTTTTGAGATGAGGTTTCAGTATGTAGTCTAGGCCAGCCTGGCATTTACCAGGCAGACCAAGTTGGTGTGAGTGATCTTCAGTGTTTTGCCTGCATGTAAGTGCACAATTACGTACAATGCTCACAGAGGCCAGAAGAGGGTGTTGAGTCCCCTGGAACCGGAGTTACAGGTGGGTGCTGGGAACTTCTGCAAGAGCATCCAGTGCTTGTAACTGCTGAGCCATCTTTCTGGCCCCTTATTTTCTGATGCCAGTCTGGGATACATGAGACCCTGTCTCAAAAACAAATTGCTTCTCCTAATCACAAGCCTCCTATATGAGAGTCTGTCCATGACTGAAGCATACACACAGTCATTCTCTTTTGCATTTTACAGCTAAATTTTTTTATGGTAATTGTCTCAGTATTGGAATAGCACTCTCGAGCCGGGTGTGATGGCCCATGCCTGTAATTCCAGCACTGGGAAGGCAGAGGCAGGTGGATCTCTGGGAGTTCAAGGCCAGCCTGGTCTACATAATGAGTTCCATGCCAGCTGGCTACAGGAGAGCCCTGTCTCAAAAAAAAAAAAAAAAAAAAAAGAGAGAAAGAAAGAAAAGAAAAGAAAAGAAAAGAAAAGAAAAAAGAAAAAGATTGCTCCGTGGTAGTAGACTCAGCTGTTTTGTGTTCACTCTGCCTCTCGATTTCATGAAGGTCACACTCAATGAGTGCCCAGGAGCACTAGGCCTCTGTGAGCTCACTGTAGGGTGCTCACACAGCCATGAAATCTCTATTGACGCACTTTTCAGAACATTTCCCCATCACATAGCAATGGCTACATCTGAAAGTTATACTTACCTGTGCTGTGCTGGCCTCTGGACTCGGCTCCCGCCAGCTCATGTATGGAAGAAAGTCCACATCTTCTTTGGCAATAAGTTCCAAAATATTTGGAATATTAGCCAAAGGTCTCTCATTACTGTCCTATATTGAATCACAATGGGTTAAAAATTTTTAAAGATATTATCAAATTAAATAATTTACACATCTAAAGCCTATGGATGTTGGGTTTGGAATATCTGAGTGTATAGTTGAATCATGTATTCATAGTGACCACAATGCAAGAGAAAGAGGGTGCAGGTGGGCAGGCCTGGGGTGGGAGTCCACTTCTAGGAGTGTTCACTGAGGGCTGGTGCTGCTCTAAGGGCTTCAGACACATTTTCCTCATGAATTTATGAAGGAAAAAGGGCCTCTCGATGTTTTTTTTCTATGTTTTGAATGTCTTACCTTAATCAGTGATGAGAAGCTAGGAATGGTCATGCATGCCTACAATACCAGCACTTCAGGAGTCTGAGACAGGAGGACTCCTCTGAGTCCTATGTAGGCCTGGGTTACATAGAAAGACCCTATCTCAAAAAATAAATAGCTGTGTGTGGTGGTGCAGAAGCAGAGACAGGTGGATCTCAGTGAGTTTAAGGCCAGACAGGTATACATAGTGAGGCAAGCTAGGGCCACAGGGAGATCCTGTCTCAAAAAGACTAAAAGAAACAAACAAATGGGCTGGAGAGATGGCTTAGTGATTAAGAGCACTGGTTGTTTTTACAGAAGACCTGGATTCGATTCCTAGCACCCACATGGCAGCTAACAACTATCTGAAACTTCAGTTCCAGGGGGATCCAACACCTCTTTAGAACTCTGCAGGCACTGCATGACATGGGTGCACTTACATACATGCAGGCATAACACTCATGCACATCAAATAAAAATAAACAAGATGACAAATACTAAAAATGGAATAAAGCTGTAGTATGTTTTTTCTGTGTCATGAATGTGTATTGGGGATTAAATACAGTGTGTTACCATATCCCAGCCCCAAACTAAGGAAGAATTAAAACTACGCATGTAAGTAATTAATAACCAAAATGCTAATACTCACAACTCATTTAGAGAGACCATCATACATGGATATCCCTCCTAGACAGGAGCCCCGGCTTCTGGCCTCTATTCTCCTTGCCTTTCATAGTCCTACTGGCCACTGTTGTTGAAAAGTGATCTTCCAGGGGTTTGTTTTTGAGATTATAGGCATGCACCATTGTTCCTGACTGTTGATTTTTTATTTATTTATTTTTTTAATTTTATTTATTTATTTATGTGTATGAATGTACTGTCTGCATGTAGGTCTGCGCACCCATGTTGTGCAATGCCGTGGAGGTCAGAAGAGGGCATCGGATTCCCCTGGAACCGGAGTTCTCCTGGAATTGGAGTCACAGATGGTTCTCAGCCACCATGTGAGTGCTGGGGATCGAACCCAGGTCCTCTGCAAGAGCAGTCGGTGCTCTTAACCGCTAGGCTATCTCTCCAGCCCTTATTTATTTTTGTATGTGTATGAATGTACTATCTGCATGTAGGTTTGTGCACCCGTGTCGTGCAATGCCTCGGAGGCCTGACTGTTGATTTTTTCACACAGGATTTTCCTGTGTAGCCCAGGAAAATCACACTCAGGATGCTCCTGCCTCTGCCTCCCAAGCACCAGGATTAGAGGTATGTGGCACCACACCCAGCTAACAGTGACTTTGTTTTTCTCTTTCTCTTTTTCTAAACCAGGGTCTCTTGTATCCCAGGCTGGCCATGAATTTCTGATCTTCCCGCCACACCTCACAAATACTGGGATCACCAGTGTGCTCCACCAGTCCTGGCAACAGCCAAATGCCTTTTATTATTATTATTTTAATTTATGTGTATGTGTGCTTGTCTATGTGAGTGTGGACCATATGTGTATGGGTGCCCGCAGAGGCCAGAAGAGGGCATCAGATCTCCCTAGAACTTAACTGGTGGTTGTGAGCTACTGGATGTGGGTGCATTGAACAGACCTTTAGTCCTCTGGAAGAGTAGCAAGTGCTCTTAATCGCTGAGCCACCTCTCTAGCCCACTAGTGACTTTCTTAATATACAAATATAAATTAAAGTTTAATCTTAATACATACCCTTTTCTCAATAGCCACAAAGCTTGTAAATTGTGTTATAAGAGAATTTTCTTTACTCAGTTTAATAATCATAGATTTCATAATTTTTTTCTTCATCTAGGATAGAATAAAACAGATGAAACTATATGTTACTTTGTTTATCTTTGCTGAGGTATATACAACCTATTAGAAGGGCATAAAATAATCCCAAATGTTTTTCTATGACAAATTTAATTAATTCTCTATTAGAAGGGCATAAAATAATCCCAAATGTTTTTCTATGACAAATTTAATTAATTCATTCCTTCATTTCTTTTCTCATGTATCCCAGGGTAGCCTAGAATCCAGCTAAGTAGCTGAAAATGACAAACTTCTGATCTTCCTGCCTCTACTTCCCAAGTCCTGGGATTAAATAAATCCACCATGATTTATGTGGTACTAGGTACTGAACCCAGAGCCCTGCACATGGTAAGCACTCTACCAGCTGAGATATATATCTTTTTTTTTTTTTTTTTTTTGTCTTTTTGAGACAGGGTCTCCCTGTGTCCCAGCTGGCCTGGAACTCACTCTGTAGACCAGGCTGGCCTTGAACTCACAAAGATCCACTTGCCTCTGCCTCCCAGTGCTAGGATTAAAGGCACGTGCCACCACTCCCAGTGTAAATCATCTTATAGTTAGTATTTTGAATTAGACATTAAGTCAGGGCTCCTAAGGGTTTTAGGTAGGTGGCTCAACATTCCCTGTAACATGGGATTGACTGGCTTAACTAACTCATAAAAATAATTCAATATTTATATAGCTCTCTGCATGCCATGAGCTTCCTAATTCTCTCACAGCCTATGGTTCCCACTGTAAAGTAGAAGAATTCAAGAAGCACTTTAGAATTACTCAAGGCAGAACTGGTCAGCTTTCCTCAGAGATAAAAGGGCCTTAAGTCAAAGGGAACAGCACAAAGGCAGCTAACCCAGGTGGTTGAGCATAGGGCCATATGCTTAACACGTGACTGCCAGCAGACCCTGCATGGTACACTTGCATCTTCTTTTGGGATGCCAATGACCACCAATGATGGAGCCTTATTTACCATCACAGCCCAACTGTCATAGCAGCTGGCTGAGAGGGAGCCTCTGCTTGAGCCCACGTCTGCACAGCAAGGTGGGAGCAAGGTGACACTGATTTAAGCTCAGTTTTACTGGCATGTGGTACAGAATCTACTGGAGCCTGTTGTGGTGGCTCACGCCAGTAATCCCAGTACTGGGAGGGGTGAGCGAGCCAGGAGAATAATCGAGAGTTTGAGGCAATGAGATGGGGAGCTGGCTCTGCCTCCTGTCCTTGGGCAGCTTACTTACCATTCTGCCCCCAGGCTGCAGAGTCAAAATTTAGATCTGAGATGACTATTCCAGGAACTCCATGAGCATCTACTGAGCTCTCCTCCAGACTATTTCTCATGGGGAGAATATCACAGATATCTCAGGAAGCCATTGACATTAGTTCTTTCCTTAATGAATTCAGTAAACAGCAACTGTGTGCCTACGCCCCAGGGATGATGATATGAGAAATGCCTCTCATACCATGTCTTTATCCACTATGTTCATTTTATATTTCTATGGATGCATCAATTTAAGAATGATATAGAACAATGTGTAATGGTTTTCCTGGGAAAAGAACAAACCTCGTGGTTGGTTTCGTTGTCGTGGAGAATCCCCTCTTCGTAATCTCTGATCATCGCTCGAGCTGCCAGTTTGTGAATCATCTGTGTTTAAGCAGCAAGGGGAAAAAAAGATTAAAAAATTGTGTGTGTGTGTGTGTGTGTGTGTGATGTGACTGCATGTGTAGGTATCTTTTGTCATGTGTATGTGTCCAAGCATGACAAAGCATGGTGTGTGGAGGTCCGAGGACAACCTTCAGGTATCATTCTCATCTTTCCACCTTGCTTGAGACAGGGTTTTTGGCAAGTGTTACCCAGGCTGGCTGGTCCTCCAGCTTGTGGAGATCCTTGCACCTCCACTACCTCCCAGTTCCCTGTAGAGATATGCTGGGTTTACAGACATGTGCTCTACTATATCTGAATTTTTTAAATTATTTTTTATGCATATGAGTGTACTGTCTGCATGCAGGTTGGTGCACCCGTGTCGTGCAATGCCTCGGAGGTCAAAAGAGGGCGTCGGATTCCCCTGGAACTGGAGTTAAAGATGGTTCTCAGCTACCATGTGGGTGCTGAGAATCGAACCCGGGTCTTCTGCAAGAGCAGTCGGCACTCTTTTTTTTTTGTCTTTTCGAGTCAGGGTCTCCCTGTCGCCTCAGCTGGCCTGGAACTCACTCTGTAGACCAGGCTGGCCTTGAACTCACAAAGATCTGCCTGCCCCTGCCTCCCAAGTGCTAGGATTAAAGGCATGCGCCACCACGCCCGGCTATAGTCGGCACTCTTATTCACTGAGCCATTCTCTCCAGCCCAAATGTCTGCAGTTTTTAAGTGGGTTCTGGCGATCCAAACTCAGGTTGTCAGATTTGCATGGCCAACACTTTTACCCACTGCACCATCTCCCGGGTTCTCCACCTCAAACTCAATGATTCTCCTGCCTTGGCCTTCTTGGTGCTGGGATTACAGGCATGGGCCACCATAGTGTCAGGTTGTGAGATCCAGAAGCCCATTGGAATGCAGAGACACCTAAGACCAGAGGTCCAAGAACCTGCTCTACCAGGCATAGCCTTTCGCTATGCTAAATCAGGCCACCACCGATTACTCAGGAATCTTCCGCCTTGCCCTTCGCTCTTCTGGAAGCCAGATTCCAGATTCCGACCCACCCCACTCTTATTGAATCCCACTCCCACCTTATCCCTTAAATTCCCAAGCCAGACGCCATTCTGTGCTTGGCTCTCTCTCTCCCCTGAGCCTAGCCCCGGCTACCCTGAATTAAACTTTGCTCTGAAGAACTTAGACCTTGTGGCCTTTCATTCCGGGGGGAGTGCGCCATAACCTTACATTCTGGTGCTGTGACTCGGATCGCCTTTTTTCCCGCCCCCCCCCCCAGCCCCTCGGAGCAGCTTTGGGGTAGCCGGTAAGCCGGATACCAAGTGCAGGCTACAACAGCACCCACCAGCATTTGGCCAAAGGTACCTTCTCTCTTCTCCTTATCCTACCCTACTCTATTCCCATGTGACTGTGCGTGAAAGTTAAGAGTGCATGTTATGGTTTCACAGCTCTCGGGTTACGAATCTGATTGGGTCCCAACCCGCGGTTCCGCCGAAGTCGTTTCACCTCATTGGGCACTCATCACACTCGTGATGACCGAGCACGGGGGTTTATACGTGTGGCCCTCATGGTAAGACTTCCTAAGTCGCCTCGCAGGCGGCCAGCCAGACGGGCACCTGAGGGAGGGGAGATTCTTAATCTCCCACCCCTACCTTCTGTGTAACCCTGTGTATGTTCTGCTCCCTCTAGCTGCCCCCTCTGCCTCGACACTTCCTGTTACTGCTTTCCATCTGCCTTCTCTCCGAACCTCTTTCTCCGTTCTTTTTAGTCTCCCGTTCCGTTATAGCCATTTCCGTTTTGGATCCCTGAGTGCTGGCTAAGTCAGGGATTCCCTCCAATTTTCCCCATCCAGTTTGCTGTCTATTACCAAGACGCTGGAGACAGACTCTGGACCCAAATTCTGGCCTCTTCTGTGATTTTTGGGATGCCAACTTCACAGATCTGCAGGCCCCGATTTCAGAGACTCCCACACTGGTCACACGGACCTGGGGTCTCTGAGTGCCCACTTAGAACTAAGGTGGACGTGCCTTAGTGCTCGGGTGGGTGCTGAGACTAAAAAGAATCTATTTTCCTTCCTACAGCCCCCCCCCCTCTCTCCCCCCTCTCTCCCTCTCTTCTTCCTCAGCCTCCGACTCCCAATACGGGAGCCTCACACTCTAAAGGAGAGGCCCTGGGCCTCACACCCTTGGAGTGTCTCCTACACTCTTTAAGAGAACTCAACCTCTCCAAGGAAATTAGTGAGAGACTCTGCTCTACTATCTGGCCAGGATATCAATTAGCTAACAAAATTGTCTGGCCTGAGATAGGTACCTTAGACCCCCAAATTCTCACAGCTTTGAGAGACTTCTGCCAGTGCTCCGGTAAATGGTCAGAATGCTTGTGTGTACAGGCATTCTTTGCCCTTCGCTCATGTCCCTCTCTCTATTCCTCTTAAGACTCCTGTCCCTCTCCCTATACACTAGACCTGAACTCCACCTCTGCTTTTGACCTTGGGTGGCTGACCTAGGCTCTCCTCTGTGCCTCTCTCTCTCTCTCTCTCTCTCTCTCTCTCTCTGCCTTTCCCTGTCCCCGTCCCACCCCTTTCTCTCTGCCCCCTGCCATGCTGTCTGGTCCCACCACGTGTCTGTAGGCGGCTCACGCTGGCAGACCCACATGGAAGTAAAGCGTGCTCCTAGAGTGACCTATGCCTCCTGTGCTTTTTTGTTTCCTGCTTTTTTACACTTAATATTATTGGTGCCATGACATTTTGCAACCCCTGGACTTTCCAGCCAAGTATTTCTCCAGACAACTGGCTTCAGGATGAGGTACTGCTCCTGCTCTGCTCCCGCTCTGCTCTCGCCCACTCTCTTCTCTCTCTCTCTCTCTCTCTCTCTCTCTCTCTCTCTCTCTCTCTCCACTTCATTCCCCTTGTACTCCTCCCTTCTCCCTCTGCTTCTCTCAGCATTAGCCCCTCATTGTTTTGAATCCACAGGCTTGATCCTGCTTCCCTCCGTCTTCCTTCTCCCTCCTTCTCTCTGCCTGTGTACCCTCCAATTCTTCCTTCATTTTAGCCTCCCATTCTGCTTCAGAGACACTCCAGACCTGCAGTCTCTGACCAGCCCCTTTAGACGATGTATACCTCCATGCCGCTTCCCATCAGAGGACTCGTCCTCCATGCCGTTCCCCTATCTTCTGAGGCTAAAAAACTTTACTTCCTTCATACAGCTCTCTCCTCTCCCCAGTCTGCCACACAGCTGCCCCATTTCTGCTGAGCCACAATAAGACCACATGGCAGGAAGCCTGAATTCACATCAGACGTTATAACTACATCCATTTCTAAATACAATCAATTTTCATTCTTTACTTTTGTACAATCAATGTTTTGGTTTTTTATATTTTGTTTACAAAACTTTTGCCTAAATTTTAAGGGATTATTTCAGATTTTGGCATTTTCCATTCCATTGTTTTTTGCTTATAAACCCCATTTTATTCAGAACTCCATTTTTGTCTGCTTTGGGATACAAGCCCCTGTGTCTGAGATTAAGAAGGTTTGTTGACCACACCCTGCCCAACCTGCACCCAGTTTTTGCCTCAGGCAGTAAACTTTGACTTGGTTGGGATCTTTTGAGAAGCCTCTATGTATGAGATTAAGAAGGTCTGCTCACCACACCCTGTCTCACTAGCATCCAGCATTTCCCCTCAGGGAGTAATCTTTCATTTGGCTGGGATCTTTGATTTTTCCACTAACTAAATTTATTCTCATTAAATTAGCAGGTAATATGCACAAGCCACCAGATTTTCCTGCTTACCCAGGCAACCATCCTTCGCAGGTGTACAAGAACAGGCTGTGCTGCAAAGCACAGTAGGGCATACAGTCTATTTTCCACCTAAGCAAATGTCTTAAACTCTAAGTGATTCTTTGTAAATGTGATAATTGTCTACAGCTCTGGACAAGGAAGGACAACTTTAGATAAAAGGGGATTTTCCCACTGTCCAGAGTTAATGGATACAGTTAGGTCATGTGTCTGTCCAAACCTGTCTGTGTGTTATAACCGTTTGTCATAACCGTTCTTCAATGTGTCTTTGTAACTGTCATGTGTCCATGTTCTGTGTTTTTTGTCAAAACAAAGTGGCCACTTCAAACTTGTTTTATTCTATGTTGCGCACAAACAAAAATTAAGTTTACTTTTGGCATGCCTCTTAAATTTTTTTTTCAAAGGCCTGATTTGAACCCGGGTTCCTAGGTTTCTACACTGTTTATCTGAAGGTTTTATTTCTTCTCTGTCCAAATTATTTTTCCACAGGTATTACAACTGAAAATTTTCTTTTCCAGTTTTTTCTTGTTTCCAGACGTCTGAAGACCTGATTTTTTGACCCTTACGGGTTCACTAACAGATTTTTTTTCTCCTGTGCTATGTAACCGTCCTTCTGACCAGAGACCACTTTTAAAAAATCCCTGGATTCATTCATACTCTGGTACTTGGACAGTGGCACATTGCTTCCCCTGCAATCCCTTCCCTCCAATGAAACAGCCTAAGTACCTTTGATATTGTCAGTTCTTTAATTATTATATATAATTCTGTTTTCCATCACTTGTTAAAGTATTTCAATAAGATCATAGTTTTAAAACCAAAGGTACAAGATGTCATCTTAGCCTTGGCAGCACAATTAATCAGAGCTGCATGTTTTTAAATAATGTTTCTAAAGGTGTTTTTTCCAATGCATATGATGGTTCAATACAACTGCTAGGATAAAATCTCTTAAAGGAATGTGTGCATAAATGTGTGTGTATGACATTGTTAAACAGCATATTAAGATCTATCTGTATGATTACAATGCATGTGCCTTTGCTTAGCACAACCTTTACAAAGTGTCATCGCCAAATTTATTTATTAGAACCTTATTTATGAGTGTATGCATGAAGTACTGTTCACTTTTAAGAATTCTATAATGTAATTATGGCACCTACCAGGTACTATATACCTAGTTACAGCCTCAAGTGAAACAGACATATATAGAGTTACCCATACATACTAAAATTGTTTTGTATATCTGTTATACTTTGCACATCTTACTTTTAATATCTTTGGGAAAAATTAGGTTTTGCTTCCGGTGACCACACGGACAGTGCAAATGTAACCAATTTGGGTGAGCCCTGAGTATTATCTGCCTGCTGCTGGTATGTGACAATGCCCCCCCTTCCCTTTCCTTTTCAAAGCTATAATTCAAAATCTGGGGACAAGTGACATGGCCTTCATTTGAGAAGGTACTGTTTTTAACCCCTTTATTATCTTGGGTTTGTTTCATGGCCTATGTTGTTAGAAACTTTTGCCTTGCATGGTTTAAATCATTGTACTTTGAGTACTTGAATGACCTTCATAGACCTTAAAGAACAAATTGTAGGACTTACTGCATAGGTTTAATGTCAACTTGATACACCTGAGCTGAGAAACCTCAATAATTGCCTTCATTGGACTGGCCTGTGCCCATTGTGGGCAATGCCATTCTTGGCCAGATATTTCTATATTGTATACAATAGGCTGAATATGAGCCAGCAACACAAGCCAGTAAATAGCATCCTTTCCTAGCCTGTGCTGCAGCCACTACCAGGCTCCTACCATGAGCTTTTATTATTAGTCAGAATATTTTTGCCACAGCAATTAAGAATTTATTAACAGTGCTTAAGTCAATGTTCAAGCTTTACTTAGGAGTTGTATGGTAATTAATGTACCAAATTAATTCAAACAATCCTCTTGGAGGTTTAGCAACCACACTTAAAGCTCTAATCTGATTTGGCAAGAGGGATTTGATGGGACAATATTTTGGCCCCCACCCTCTGAGGTCGACTTGGGTCCTAGGGTCCTGCATCCGCAACTTTGTGCATGTCCTGTGGCAGCGAGTCACCAGTCATCCCGAGCCAGGGAAGTCTTGGAGATTCACTTAAAAGGACTTCATCCTGCCAGTGTCCAGTCAAAGGAGGAAAGTCCATATAGAGGAGAGACTCCTCATGCTTCAAAGGGAAGCTCTGGTCAAGCAAGGCCTGACCTTGTCCTCACATAGATGGAACTGGTGAAGAGAGCCAGGCGCAAGGCCTGAGTGACCCCTTAAGGACCAGAACCTCAACTGACCTTAACACCAAAACAAACTTCATTTATCTGAGCTAACTGTGTGGTTTTAAACACCCCAACAGGAAACTGTAATCTAAAGAAGAGAAAATGAAATAGGTTATTATCAGAGAAATAGGTGAGAGACCTACTGTGCCAAGTTAGGAATCTACTGTGTCATGTTAGAAAATATCTCAGAGATAGATGACAGATCTAATGTGCCATGCCAGAAAATACCACCTTTTATATTCTCATGGTTATGGCTCTCATTCTGGAGCCCTGTGTATTAAAGCTGGCCCTCATTCTAGAACTCTGTGTACTAAAACCTTTTCCAATTTCTCAAACCAGAGTACACATCCTTTTTCCCTCTGCATTCCCTAGACAGGGACCCTCCAACTGCTAATACACCCAGTAGCACCCTGTACTGTGAAGTCCCTGCACTGGTATACTCATGTAAGACTCAACCAGCCTGTCTTTTCAGTTGCAGAGAAAATGTCCACTAAGTACTGGCCACTATCGATCTGGACCAAACCCACCCTGGGCAGAGCACCCGAAGCAGCCAAAATGGGAAACTGGGTTCTAACCCTCCAGCCTGACAGCTGTTCCCCCAGGACTTCACCCCTGATCAGCTCTGAAGCAGATACAGAAGACAGACCTCCGCCCTTTTTCTTATAGAAACAAAAGGCTGGAATATCAGGTTGTGAGATCCAGAAGCCCATTGGAATGCAGAGACACCTAAGACCGGAGGTCCAAGAACCTGCTCTACCAGGCATAGCCTTTGGCTATGCTAAAGCAGGCCTCCACCGATTACTCAGGAATCTTCCACCTTGCCCTTCGGAAGCCAGATTCCAGATTCCGACCCACCCCACTCTCATTGAATCCCACTCCCACTTTATCCCTTAAATTCTCAAGCCAGATGCCATTCTGTGCTTGGCTCTCTCTCTCCCCTGAGCCTAGCCTCGCTACCCTGAATTAAACTTTGCTCCGAAGACCCTAGACCTCGTGGCCTTTCATTCCTGGGGGAGTGCGCCATAACCTTACACATAGCAGGCTCAAATAGGTTCTTTACCACCATGCCAGTGGAAGTGAACTAAAATGTCCATGTCTGTTTTCAGTAATTTCAACTCCTTATGATTTTGTTATTACTAATACTATATTGGGGAGGCAAGATGGCTCAGCAGATAAAGGCGCCTGCTGCCAAGCCTGAGCACCTGAGGCCAATCCCCAGAAGCCACATAGTAGAATGAGAACCAACTCCCTTGTTTCCTCCAATGTGCTCACGTGCTCAGTGTCATGCATGTCTACACACATACACACGTGGACATAAAAGTAATAAAAATATACTGTGAGTTAGGTGTGGGGGTACATCATGCCTGGAATCTTAGCACTTGGGAGGCAGAGGCAGGAGGATTAAGAATTCAAAGACAACCTCAGCTAAGTATCAAGTTCTAGGCCTGCTTGAGCTACATGAGTGCTAGAATGTGTGAAGTAACTCCAGAGCCATACGCCCCATGAGGGGAGCCAGAAAGCCATAAATCCCTGGAAGGGACCGGCTAGCATAAGCTGGCTCAAGCCTTATCACTTTCGGGTGAAGAGAGACTTTGTGGAGATCTGCCCTGTCTCCCCAATGCCCATGAGATACTGGCAGGCTCTGCCTGGGGAAATCAAAAGAACTTTCATACCCTCAAGGACACCAGGCCTTGGCATCAAATCCATTCCAGCTGGACATCCACCACAAGGGTATAAAGTCTTGCCCCCCACCCCCTCCACCAAGTTGCAGAGAACTCCTTCTCGGAAGGAGCCCTTCTGTCAGCCAGCAGGCATGTCAGTCCTGACCATTCCTGAAGTAAATATCCAAGATCCTCTTCTGACTTCTGCAGCATTGCACAACATGGGTGCACAAACCTACATGCAGGAAGTACACTCATACACATATAAAAAATAAATAAATAGATAAATAAATAAATAAATAAATAAATAAATAAAAAGAAGTAGGAACCAGAGCCAGACCTGTGACAGGTGGGAAATATATCCATGTTTAACAAGGATCTTGGATTCCCCTGGAACTGGAGTTCTCCTGGAATTGGAGTTACAGACGGTTCTCAGCCACCATGTGGGTGCTGGAGATTGAACCCAGGTCCTCTGCAAGAACAGTTGGTGCTCTTAACCACTAGGCTATCTCTCCAGCCCCGGTTCCTACTTCTTAACTCGAAACTTTCTCCTTTTCCCTCACTAAAAACCTAACAATGAGATCCTGCCAAAAACAGAAAAAAATAAGTATACAAACAACCCCAAGAACAGGGATGTTAGGGCTGAGTCTCCCAGGATTCCAAGGGACACACAGATGTCCACTTCCTCCAGAAGCTGTCAGTCAGAGATCTTTTTCCCTTTACCTGAGGCCCTGCCCAATGGGTTTAAAGGGCTTGCCTCAGCAGCCATCTTTTACTGATAACTACCATGTGCCAGCAGGCATGTCAGTCCTGACCATTCCTGAAGTAAATATGTTCCCGGAGTGACCTTTAAGTCTGGTGTGCCTGCATAGATCCAACATATATGTGCCTTTTTTTCTTTTCTAATAAGGGAGAGAGTAAGAGTGAAATAATGGATTATAAAAACTCAGGGACAGTGCTCGCAGATGCCATTAAGTTCCATTTCCCCTGAGACATTCTAGGAATGAATGTTTGCTTGCTTTGCACACTTCCCTTTGAATGGTAACTTGAACTGTTATGTTAAACTCTGATTGGCTGTTGTACTTATAAAAGGCTGTGTAACCTGAGACTTGTGGCCACATTCCTCCCGAGTTGAGTGCGGGCCTGGTGTCGTAATTAAATTAAACCTTCCTTTAAAACTCCACATGGTTTGGTGCGTGGTCTCTCTGCTACGACTTTTGGTCTTTCAGAGACAGGGTGTCCCCGTAGCCCCAGCTGGCCTGGAACTCACTCTGTAGACTAGGCTGGCCTTGAATCTTGAATTCAGAGATCCACCTGCCTTCCCCCACCTGACCAGTGCTGGGATTAAAGGTGTGTGCCACCACACTCACCAAAGAAAAAACAAAACAAAAAAACTGGTCCATTTAATCCCAGCACTTGGGAAGCAAAGGCAGGTGGATCTCTGTGAGTTCACGGCCAGCCTGGTCTACACGGTAAGTTCCAGACCAGCTGGGGCTATGGGGAGACCCTGTCTCAAAAAGACAAGAAAACAAACAAAACAAAAACATAGGGGCAGTGAGATGGTGCAGCAGGTAAAGGAGCTTACTATCAAGCCTAACAGCCCGAGTTTGATCCCCAGGATCTACGTGGTAAAAAGAGAGAACTGGCAAGCTGTCCTCTGATTCCACACACATGCTATGGGATGCATATTCTCTCTCTCTCTCTCTCTCTCTCTCTCTCTCTCTCTCTCTCTCACACACACACACACACACACACGCACACACTCATGCACGCGTGCGTGCGCACACACACACACACACATATGAATCAATGACTCAATCAATGGAATTTAAATTTTTTTTAAAGATAATAACAAGGCCAGCCTGGTCTACATAGGGAGCTCCAGGCCATCCAGGGCTACAAAGTGAAATCCTGTCTTAAAAAAAAAAAAAAAAAGAGGTTCATAACAGAAGAAGTTGAAAGACAGTAATGGAGGTAGTGGACTTGTTGCAAATGGTATTTTCTGGACACGACAGGGCTGTGGCACATGTAAACTCACAGCGGCTTTGACGACAAGCACAAGACATACTCAAGCCAGCAGCACCCACGTGGTGGCTGAGAACCATCTTTAACTCCAGTTCCAGGGGAATCCAATGCCCTCTTCTGACCTCCGAGGTGCACAAACCTATATGCAGACAGGACACTCATACACATACAAAAATAAATAAAATTTAAAAAAATTAAAAAAATGTCCAGTGTGGATGAGGGAGGAGTTCAAGGAGCTCCACCTTTAGCTGAGGAGCTACTGGCAACTGACGCTGCCGAGGGAGGGACAGTCAGCTTTCTTCGGGATGCTGCCCCTGATAATTTGCCTATGTTCCAGTGGATGGCTGGCCCTATGCCCAAGCATGTACCAGAGTACTAAATGGACTCAGTGGGTTTAAAATAGAGTACATGAAGTTGGAAGAGAAAAGAGGTGGTAGTGGGCAGTACTGGAGGAACTGGAGGAGGAGTGAGGGTGGGCTTGATGAAAACACATCATCATATTCAGGTGTGAAAACCTCAAAATTTTAAAAACATGGGCCCCCTCAAAGTCAAAAGAAACTCGACATAGTGGCACCCTCCTCTAATCTTTACTCAGGAGACAAGGCAGAAGCCATCCTTGGCTACATGTCAAGGACAGCTGGGCCTCATGACGAAAACATAGGTCACCAAGGAAGTGGCGACCTATGCTTTAAGTGGCTTATAATCTTGTTTGTGAGTATCTTGGGTTTTATTGTTGTTGTTCTTGGTAGTGGTGGTGGTGGGCCGTGTGTGTGTGTGTGTGTGTGTGTGTGTGTGTGTGTGTGTGTGTGTCCTCTATCACTCTGCACCTTGTTCCTTTGAGGCAGGGTCTCTCCCTGAACCCGGAGCTCATGTCTTTCTGCCTAGGTTGGCAGGAAGCAAGCCCCAGAGACCAGGCCAGCTTGTTATGTGGATACTGGAGCTTCAAATCCACTTCTCACGCTTGCCGGCAATTGCTCCTAACCCCTTGAGCAATCTCCCCAGCTTTGGGTTTTTGTTGCTTGCTTGACAGATTCCTGCTCTGTAACCCTAGTTGGCCTGGAATTTGTTATGTACACCAGGCTGGCCTTGAACTTGTTTGATCCTCCAGGTTCTGCAGCCCAAGTGCTGAGATTACCAGTGTGCACCACCACACCCAACTTGCTTATGAGATTCCTTTGAGTGTCAGTCAGCAAGGACAGGAAGTTCCTTTCCCTTTCTATGTACCTTTCATTTCCCCCTCTTCCTATCCTGCCTCTGATTTATTCTTAGTCAATACTATTTTGTCTCCAAGTCCCTCCTACAAGGAAAATACCTTTGAAACAACTAATCTACATCATATTCTTTATTGGGGGGGGGGTGTCTGGTACTAGAAATTGAATCTAGTGCCTCCCACAAGCTATTCAAGGGCACTAGCATTGAGCCCCCCCCCCCTTGTTTTCAATGAAGATGGCACATAGTCTTTCAATACTTTTTTTTTTTTTTTTGCTTTTACATGGGTTCCGAGTCTCCACATTCAATTTGAGGTTCCTAGGAAACAAGATTAAGTACTCAGGTCACAAGAGACCAGAGCACATGGGTTAGTGAATTTGCCAAGGTTAACTTAAAGTCATTAGGATGGATTACGTCTATTCTATAAAAGTAATTCCTACATTTGCTAATGAGGTGACTTTTGAGAAGTCCCCAAGAGTCAGGGATAACTGCTGTAACACCTTCCCCTATGAGGTGATTAGAAGCTTGAACTTCCAAACCTCCAGAGAGGGGCGGGATCACTAGTGGCCAAGGTTTTAATTAGTCAGGTGTTTTTTACAGTGGAGCCTGAATTAGAAGCCCCAACTGTAGGGGTTCAGAGTTAATAGACTGCATTAACAAGCAGGAAGGGACTGAGCCCCAACTCCAGACTCACTACCCCTCTTCATCTGATGTATGTTTGTTGTGTTGAAGAGAACTAGCAGGCCATTTAGAGCAACTCCATTTCTTTAGAGAAAAACTCCATTTTGTGCTAAGGAATACTTGGAAATAGTGTCGATTTGCAGAAAGATGAACTGGCAGACAGGCGATATTTACTCGAATCACTCCTTGGACCAGGTTTCAGCAGTAAAATAGCAGAAGAGCAATGGGAATGGGTTGGCAGTGGGCAGCAGGACAGAGCCAGCAGGAGGAGACGGTCAACAGAGATGGCAGGGACAGAGGGCATCTCTGCTCCCTGAGACAGCGGAAGAAGAATGGGAGCATAAAGTTAGCCATCTAAGAGGAAGAGACCCCAGTAATAACTAACCTAAAGCCCACCAGGGTGTGATCTTTGCTTTTAAAAACTCCTGTATAGAATTCCCTGGGGTCGCTCTTCTACCTCCGTGTAATGAAGAAGCACATACCCCGATGCATTGGTTATCAATTTGGCCTTTTTTTATTTTTTATTTTTTTTGGTCTTTTTGAGGCACAGTCTCCCTGTAGCCCCAGCTGTCCTGGAACTCACTCTGTAGACCAGGCTGGCCTTGAACTCACAAAGATCCGCCTGCCTCTGCCTTCTGAGTGCTAGGATTAAAGGTTTGCGCCACCACGCCCGGCAATTTGGCCTTTTTTAAAATTAAACTTCACGGGGCTGGAGAGATGGCCTAGCAGTTAAGAGCACCGACTGCTCTTACAGAGAACCCGGGTTCCATCTCCAGCACCCACATGGTGGCTGAGAACCATCTGTAACTCAATTCCAGGAGAACTCCAGTTCCAGTGGAATCCGACACCCTCTTCTGACCTCCTCGGCATTGCACAACACGGGTGCACAAACCTACATGCAGACAATACATTCATACACATAAACAAATAAATAAAATAAAATTAATTAATTAAAATAAATAAATTATTCTGCTCAAAACAGTCAACGTCCTCATGGAGAATATTGAGAAAGACTGAGAAAGAGATGAAAAGCATGTTTGGCAGAATGCATGAGCTCTGGTGGGGTGGGGGAATGGGGGGGAACACAGGTCTAGATTTGTTAAAAAAATAAAAATAAATTTATGTGAAAAACAAAAAAAAACAAAAAAAATAAATTAAACTTCACAATTGGTCCTTTTTTCTAAATAAACTTCATGAAAAGTAGGTGCCTGACTCATTGGTGTTCTGGTGGGAGCCCTTGGGCCCTAACAGTGTCATTTTTTGGGGGGTTTCTTTGCCATATTAAGTAAAAGTTACAAGACTCCATTGTCTTGGATTAGCCTCCTGCCCTCAGCTTGGTGTGAGTCATGCTAAAGTTCCATGACACCAGACAGTAACTGCCCTAAGAAACCAGAAGAAAGGAGAGAAAGCATGATAACGCAGTTCCTAGCTGCCCCCCCACCTCTGTGTGTGTGTAGTGTACATTTGTGTGTAGGTCAGAGGACAACCTTGAGTATGGTTCCTCAGGCACTATCCACCTTCTTTTGGGAGATAAGGTCTCTCACTGACCTGGAGCTTGCTCAACAGGTTGGGCTGGCTGACCAGTGAACCCCACAATCTGCCTGACTAGATCTCTCCAGCACTGGGATTACAAATGCACACAGCACAGGTGACTATTTTATGTGCATTCTGGGGAGTGAACTCAGATCCACATGCTTACTGAATTGAGTCATAGTCTCTTTCCTCTGGTTTTGTGTGTTTCATATTTATTGTTGTTTTGTTGCTTTTTTGTTTGTTTTTGAGACAAAAGTCTCAAAAGTCTCTAGACTAAGGTGGCCTCAAATTCCCTGTGTCATCAAAAATGACCTTTTGATCCTCCTGTCTCTACTTCTCTGGTGCTGGGGGTAAAGATGTGCATCACTATGATCACTATGCCCAGTTTATTTGATACTGGGGATCAAACTCGGCTCCTATGCATGCTGAGCTAGCATTCTACCAACTGAGCTTTTGTGTGCTTTTTTTTTTTTTCTTCTTTGAGACAAGGTCTCTCTGTAGCCCCAGCTGGCCTGGAACTCAGTATGTGGACAAGGCTGGTCTCAATTTCACAGAGATCTACTGGGTTCTGCCTCTGGGCTGAGTGCTGGGATTAAAGGCGTGCACACCATGCCTGGTGCTTGTTTGTTTTTTTGAGACGGTTTTCATATGTACTCCAGGCTAGCCTATGTGCTGGGATTACAGGCATGAGTCACCACCCACAACTTGAAATTTTAAGCCTTTTTTTTTCTTTGTCTTTTTGAGACAGGGTCTCCCTATAACCCCAGATAGTCTGGAACTTGCTATGTAGACCAGGCAGGCCTTGAACTCACAGAGATCCACTTGCCTCTGCTTCCCAAGTGCTGGGATTAAAAGCATGCACTACCACAGTTGGCCCTTGAAAGTTTAAGTCTTTTTTCTTTTTGAGACAGGGTCCCCCTGTAGCCCCAGCTGTCCTGGAACTTGCTATGTAGACCAGGCTGGACTTGAACTCACAGAGATCTGCCTGCCTCTGCCTCCCGAGTGCTAGAATTAAAGGTGTGCGAAACCACACTCAGCTTAAAGATGGTGCTGGGAATCGAACCTGGGTCCCCTGCAAGAGCAGTTGGTGCTCTTAACTGCTGAGCCATCTCTCCAGCCCTGAAATTCTAAGTCTTAATCCTCATCCACAAATAGTGAAGAGAAGTGTAGTAAGGTGATTAGTGTTTTATATTGTTCTGTCTCCCTGCCTGGCCTTAGAATAAGTTTCCCATGTGTGTGGCACGTGCCCTCCCAGGAAAGCAACTAAGAAATTACCAAACTGCTCATTGTTTCTGCTTTACTCAGCCCTCCTTTGCAAAACAAACTTCTGTTCAGCCCACTGGAACATTTATTCTATTCTCTTCTATAGAATGAAGTATTGCCTGATTCTAAAATTGTGAATAAAGCCAATTATGATCTTTTTTTATTTTTTATTTTTTTGGTGTTTTTGAGACAGGGTCTCCCTGTAGCCTCAGCTGGCCTGGAACTCGCTCTGTAGGCCAGGCTGGCCTTGAACTCATAGAGATATGCCTGTCTCTGCCTCCCCAGTGCTGGGACAGGCATGCACCATCATGCCTGGCTTAAAGATGGTTCTTAGCCACCATGTGGGTACTGGGAATTGAACCCGGGTCCTCTGCAAGAGCTCTTAATCGCTGAGCCATCGCTCCAGCCCCAACCAATTATGACCTTTAAATTGTTGCAATTTGGACATCACTGTGATAAATCAGCAACAGTAAATGAACTATTTTTTTGAGTTCTGTAGCTACTATAATACTCAACCCAAGAAAGGAGTCAAGAACCTACAACTCCTGTTCAACTCAGACAAGGTGGACAGGTGGGTAACCTGAGGACTTGTCACTTACAATTGGCATCTGAACTGGGGCAGGCTTGTGAGATTGAGCTCTCACTGTGGAGTCTATGTCAGTTCTTGACAATGTCAGAATGCAATCTCAGCACTTGAGAGGCTGAGGCATGAGGACTGCTTCACGATCACAGCCATCCCAGTAAAACTGTGTCTCAGAAAATGAAAAGCAATGGCTGGGCATGATGGTGCACGTCTTCCATCCCAGTGCTCAGGAGGCAGAGGCAGGGGCAGGGGCAGAGGCAGAGGCAGGGGCAGGGGCAGAGGCAGAGGCAGGGGCAGAGGCAGAGGCAGGGGCAGGGGCAGAGGCAGGGGCAGGGGCAGAGGCAGGGGCAGAGGCAGGGGCAGAGGCAGGGGCAGAGGGAGAGGCAGAGGCAGGGGCAGAGGCAGAGGCAGGGGCAAGTGGATCTCTGTAAGTTCAGGACTAGCCTGACCTACATAGTGAGTTAGAGGCTAGCCAGGGTGACATATGAGTCCCCGACTAAAATAAAATAAAAACAAATAATCTTCTTTAAAAGAAAGGGGCTCATGTAGCCTAGGCTGGCCTCAAACTTGCTATGTATCTAAGGATGACCCCAAACTCCTGATCTTCCCACCTCCACTTCCCTGATGCTGGGATTATATGTGTGCATAGCCACACCTGGCCAGAAAAAGACCTCAAACCCATGGAGACCCATAAAGGGATGCCCAGACCCAAGAATACCACATGAACCTGTGAAGAAAAGTATCCCCATCCCATTTGCACAGATAACCAACTCCCCTCCACATATCCCCCTCCACATATCCCCCTCCACATATCCCCCTCCACATATCCCCCTCCACATACGCGCTGATGCATCAGCACAAAAGAGGGAGTCTGTGGAGCTTATGTGTGAAAATAGAAAAGTATAACTGTCTGCCCATAGTGTGTGTGTGTGTGTGTGTGTGTGTGTGTGTGTGTGTGTGTGTACACAAAGCCTAGTACATGCTGGGTTATTGCTGAGTTACCCCATTGCCCATAGTTAAAGATTTGAATCTTACAGTCCCCGTTGTCTTCTGAAGCTCAGTGGTTGACACCATTGTACGAAATTCTTTCTCTTGGATGAGTGCACATAGAGTTGCCTGAAATGGGAAACACTTGTATGTCACTTTTCTGCTCCTAGTGTTTTGGTTATTGTAGCAGCAATTCTTCAAATAATACACTCCCTTCTCATGAGGAATCAAGAGTTTCCCACCTATGTTCCCAGAAAGGAAAAATAACACCAGAGAGAGACAGAAGAAGAAGAGAGAAAGAAAAACAAGCAAGAGCAGAAGTTATTGTTCTTCCTGAAGTGTAGCACACACGATGCTCTCACCTGTGTACAATGAGGAATGAATCCATAGACAAGGAGGCGGTCATCGTGAAACAGGGACGGCACCCAGGCTGGGGCCTGCAGGGGTTCGGGCGCATCTCTGCCAAGCTGCTGCCATTTGATGGAGACAGAGTGGCAACTGGGGGAACGTGACCTGGTCACCTGGGCTTCTATCTATAAGAAAAGCATTACATTATCTTTAATGTTATACCTGAGAAAACAGGATAGGGATGCATCTTGGTTGTGATGTGCTTGCCTTGTGTGCATGAGGCCCTGGTTTCCATCTCCAGAACCATAAAATAAGCAAAGAAACCACAAAAATAGTTACTTAACAGTTAAAGTTTGCATTCTGTCCCTTGGGGATTTTTTTTCCTTGCTCTTCGGTTTCCTTTTTCTTTTTGTTCCTGCCACAAGGTACTTTTCCAAAGAGACTTTTAAAAATTGGAGGGTAGGGGGGAGGAGACTGGAGCAATGGCTCAGAGGTTAAGAGCACGGGCTGCTCTTCCAGAGGACCTAGATTCCACTCCCAGCACACATGTGGCAGCTAACAACCATCTGTAACTCTAATTTCAGGGGATCCAACACCTTCTTTGGACCTCCGTGGGCACTGCGGGACATGGGTGCATCTACCTACATGCAAGCAATACACTCATACTCATACAATTAAAAAAATGAAATATTAAAAATTTTTTTCCATATTTTTATATTTAGGCTGGTGAGATACCTCAGCCAGTAAAGGCACTGGCCACACAAGCCTGGCAACCCCAGAACATTGCTCACTGGAGTATGAAATGTGTAGCTAAAAAAAAAAAAGAAATGTATGGCTGCTGTAAAGAAGAATGGCAGATCCTTAAAAAATATGAAGGTTTGAATGAGAATGTCCCCCATAGGCTTCAAGTACTCGGCATTGTCCCGCTGGTGGCTCTGCTTTGGAAGGTTTTAGATGTGGCCATGCTGGAGGAAGTAGGTTGCTGGGGGCAGGCTTAGACAGTTCTAAAAGCCTTGCCAGTCTCCAGTTGCTCTCTCTGTTTCCTGTGCCTGCTTGAAGATGTGAACCTTGGCTTTCTGCTCCAGCTGCTGTCACCATGCCTCCCTGCCAGGATGGACTCTAATTCCCTGGAACCATCAATCAATCATAAGCTCACATAAACTCTTCCTTTTATGAAGTGCCTTGGTCATGGTGGTTCTATTGGAGCAACAGAAAAGTGACTAATACAGTTACCATATGGTCCAGTGATTCCATTTCAGAATTGAATAGATGGAAGGATTCATTCCATTCAGAACTGAATGAATGGAAGGATTCCAACACTGTAAGCCACTGCTCACAACAGAGCCATTCACGGCATCCAGAAGAATGGAAAAAAGCCTAGTATCCATCAATGAACAAAGTAAGGTGTGTGTATATATATACAAACATATATATGATGGAATAAATACATATGCATATGTAATAAAATATTCATTCTAAAGCTGGGTGTTGCAGCACCTGGGAAATGGAGGCAGAAAAATGAGGAGTTCAGATCAGCCTGAGCTACATGAGACCCTTTTTCAAAAACCAATAAAAAATAAAATAAATCAAATTGAATACTCAGCCTTACAATGAAAAAAGAAATTCTGTCACACATGGATGAACCTTGTGGGCATTATAAGCTAGGTTAAATATGCCAGACACAAGAGGACAAATGCTTTGTGGCTCTGTATATAAGGTATCTAGAAGAGGCAAACTGAAAGTACAAGTGATATTAGTAAGCACTGGAGGTAGGAGGCAACGTGGAATTATTACTTAAGGGGTGCTATCCGGGATGATGAAATGGTAATTATGGTTACATAACATTGTGAATAAGTGTTACCAATGAAATTCATACATTAAAATGGTTACATGATGTTTATGGTTTTTGTTTTGTTTTGTTTTGTTTTGTTTTGTTTTTTTTTTTTTTGGTCTTTTTGAGACAGGGTCTCCCTGTAGCCCCAGCTGTCCTGGAACTTGCTCTGTAGACCAGGCTGGCCTGGAACTCACAAAGATCCGCCTGCCTCTGCCTCCCAAGTGCTAGGATTAAAGGCGCGCGCCACCATGCCCAGTGTTTCTGTATGTTTTATCATAATAAAGAACTAGCTAGTTGTGGTGGAGCACCCCTGTAATCCCAGCACTATGAGAGGCTGAAGGAAGAGCACTAAGAGCTCAAGGCCAGCCTGTGGTATCTAAGGAGGTTTGTCTGAATCAAATAACCAAACATACACAATTAACTACAGCAAAACATACAGTGTGCTCCTTCAGTATCTGGGGGTCGAAGAGTTGGTTTCTTGGATATTAAAATCCCTTAGAAAAATGGTGTAGTGGGCCAGGTGTGGTGGCACACACCTTTAATCCCAGCACTTGGGAGGCAGAGGCAGGTGGATCTCTGAGTTCAAGGCCAGCCTGATCTACAGAGCAAGCTCCAGGCCAGCTTTAAAAAAAATGTTGTAGTGGGTCTAGAGAGATGGCTCAGTATTTAAGAGCACAGGCTGCTCTTGCAGAAGACCTGGTTGGATTCCCAGCACCCACATGGCCACTAACTCCAGTTACAGGGATCCAACTCCCTCATCTGACCTCTGTGGCCACTCATGACATTGGTGCACTTACATACATGCAGGCAATACAGATAAAATAAAATAAATAAAATTTTAGCCAGGTGTGGTGGCACATGCCTTTAATCCCATCACTCAGGAGGCAGAGGCAGACAGATCCCTGTGAGTTCAAGTCTAGCCTGGTCTACCTAGTGAGTTCCAGGCCAGTTAAAACTACAGGGAGAACCCTGATCATTCTCAATATAAGTAACAAAAGAAAAATAAAAAATGAAAGAAAATGATGTTGGCAAGCACTTAGAAGAATATCTAGATATCTTCTACATCTGTCATAGATTTTTTATGACATAGAATTTTTTTTATCTTTTATTTTTTAATCTACAAAACAAAGATGGCCTAATAACAAATAGTTGTGTGCGCCCATAGACTGTAATACTGGGACATAAATATCAAGAAAGAAAAAGTTCGTAACGAAATAATGACGTTCGTGTATGGACGGCCCAGTTTTAAATGAATGCATAATCATATGTTATTGTTATATATACACACTCTACCAAGGTTGGCTGAATCCAGGAATCTAGAAGCCCTGGACACATAAGGGTGAGTAACATTTCATTTTAGATAAACCCAATTTGTGGAACTTCATAGGTAGAAATAAAGTGATGAAGTATAAGAATGACCCAGTCAAACAATCACAGTCTTTCTGACAGGGATGAGTACCTTTTAAATTTTATTATTAGTTTTTAATTTATTACATTTTTATTTATTCTGTGTATGTGACAGTGGTGGGGGATTATACCACAATGCACATGTGGAGGTCAGAGGGCAACTCCTGGGTGCCAGTTCTCTCATTCCACCATGTGCTCCCTATGGATTGAACTCAGGTCATCAGGCATAAAGATAGGAGCCTTTACCTGTTGAGCCACATCTCTGCCCCTTTTTAGTATTTTTTTTTTTTTGGTCTTTTCGAGACAGGGTCTCCCTGTAGCCCCAGCTGGCCTAGAACTCGCTCTGTAGACCAAGCTGGCCTTGAACTCACAAAGATCCACCTGCCTCTGCCTCCCAGGCGCTAGGATTAAAGGCATACGCCACCACGCCCGGCTTCCTTTTTAGTATTTTTTAAAAATTCACTTGGGAGGCAGAGGCAGGAGGATTTCTGTGAGTTCAAGGCCAGCCTAGTCTATGTAGTGAGTTCCAGGATGGGGAGACCCTGTCTCAAAAAGACAAAAAAAAAGAAAAAAAAAAGTTAAGCTTTTGCCTTGTTTTAGATCTCCTCCATTCATGAAAACACAGAAATTACTCTTAGACATGAAAGAAGATAGGATTTCCATGTGTAAACATAATACTACAATTGTTTTATAAAGACACATACCTGTTTTTTCCAAATGTGCTTGGATTTTGAGTTAAAATATTCAAATACTCCGGCACCGCACTGGGACAAGGTCCTTAAGATGTGACGATTTGCTGTAGAACTGATCATATTTCATATTTTAATTTTTATTTATTTTATATTTATTTATTATTTTATGTGTAAGAATGTACTGCCTGAATGTACGTAAGTGCACCCATGTCATGCAATGCTTGTGGAGGTCAGAAGAGGGCACTGAATCCCTTGAAACTGGAGTTCTGGATGGTTGTTAGCTGCCATATAGGTGCTGAGTCTGCAAGAGCCAGTGGTCTTAGCCTCTGCGCCATCTCTCCAGTCCCCACATTTTAATTTCTTAAAAATATTTTATTATTTTTTAATTTTATGTGTATGAATGTATTGCCTGCATGTATGTAAGTGCATCCATGTTGGGCAATGCCCACTGAAGTCATAAGTGGGCACCAGATCTCCTGGAACTGGAGTTCCTCTGCTACAAGAGCAGTCAGTGTTCTTAACTGAGCCACCACAGAGCACCTGAGCCTCACCTGTGTAGGGAGCACTCTACCATGGAGCTGCACCCTAGCCTCACCTGTGTAGGGAGCACTCTACCATGGAGCTGCACCCAAGCCCCATTTTATCTATTTGACCTCAGCAACAGGAAGTAAATTCTTCATTGTATGTCTTTTCCATTATGTATTAATCTTTCTCAACACTATTAATCTATATTTTACAAGTAAGTCTGAAATGGCTTGAAAATTGTTGGGTATAGTGACATAACCTATAACCACAGCACTTGACAAGCTGAAGCAGGAGGATTGAAAGTTCCAGACTGGGGCTGGAGAGATGGCCTAGCAGTTAAGAGCACTGACTGCTCTTGCAGAGGACCCAGGTTCGATCCCCAGCACCCACATGGCGGCTGAGAACTGTCTTTAACTCCAGTTCCAGGGGAATCTGACCCCCTCTTCTGACCTCCGAGTTATTGTACGACACGGGTGCACAAATCTACATGCAGACGGTACATTCATACACATAAAAAATAAATAAAAAATAAGTGAATGAATAAAATTTAACACTAAAGTAGTTAAAAACAAACAACAAAACCCCCAAAAGTACTGGGTACAGAGCACACATCTAGAATTCCAGAACTTGGGGGAAGTAGAGGCAGGAAGAGCAGTTTAAGGGCAGCCCTGGCTACATTTTACCCTTCTCAAAAACAAAACAAAAACATCATACCTGATAAAGAGAGCAACCTAAAGCGCTAGGATATAGCTCACTTGGTACGGTGTTTGCCTAGTATGCATGAGGCCCTTGGCTCAGTCCCCAGCATGAACCAGGCGCAGTGCTGCACATCTGCAAATCCAGCACTTAGGAGGCAGAAGCAGGAAGATTAGGAGTTCAAGGTCACTTTCTACTACTAGAGAGGCCAGCCTGGGCTACATGAGGGCCTGTCACAAAACAAAGAAAACCTAAGAATCTAGCCAGAGATGGTGGCACATATCTGTACTCTCAGCATTTGGGAGGCTGAAGCAAGAAGATCACAAGTTCCAGGCCAGCCTTGTCTACATAGTAATTTCTAGGCTGGCCAAGGGTATAGAGTGAGACATTGTCATAAAACACAACACAAAAACAAAACACAACAATTGATACAAAGGAAAAAACCAACGACAGAGGCATGGAAGGTTGTAGAGAACAGCAAGAGTCGCTAATTATCAAGAGCCCGCAGTCTACCTTAAGAGCCTTTAAGGGCTATGGGGCAGGAGCCAAGAGCAGAACTGGGAGGCATGCAGATATCCTGGCTCTCAGAAACCAGGGCTCACAGTGAGGGATCGCCTGTAAGGACAGCACAGCAGTCCACACACCACTTTTCCAACCTGCTGAGGGAGGGTCTGCCTCCTGCCTTGCCTTAGACAGAGACACCTGGTGGTCATTTGCTAGGGTGGACACTCTGCAGAAGAGTCCAGGAGCTTCAGGAGTAGGCACTGGATAGGGGGCTCTATGCAAACACCAGGAGGCCCTTTATGCTGTTTCCTTACACAGACGTCCATGGCTTACTATGATCCAGAGGGAACTCTAATCAGGAAAAGGAGTGATTCCAACAACCTCAGGAGAGATCCTGGGCTTCAGGGCTTCAAAATGCAAATACATGAAACTGATAGCATGCATGGGAGATGGAGAAGGCCAGGCAGTGAGAGGGCGCAGCCCCAGGAGCAGGTAGTGCCAGTCATGCCCAAACAGGCCCCAGGGAGCTTGCCAGGCTGCTTGGAATAAGCTAGGTATTTGAACTCTTATGCAAAACAATAATGAGATATAAATATTTCATATTCACCTTCATTTTACAAAGGAAAGGCAAACAACATGCCCAAGGCCATAGCTAAAGAATAAGTGGTCCCCCGAACCAGCCATACCACTCCTGGGCATATACCCTCAAGACTCACCCCACCTTAGAGATACGTGCACGGTCATGTTTACTTCAGCTCTCTTCACAATAGCAAGGAGCTGGAACCAACCCAAATGCCCCTCAACTGATGAGTGTATAGAGAAAATGTGGTACATCTACACAATGGAGTTCTATGCAGCAGTAAAGAAAGACGACATCATGAGCTTTGCAGGAAAATGGCTGGAGCTAGAGGACATCATGCTGAGTGAAGTAACACAGTCCCAGAAAAACAAATGACGAATGGTATCCCTCATCTGTGGATGCTAGTGCCAATTACCTAGTTGTAAGTATTTCTTGTGCACGGCCCCTTGAGCTTTTGTCCAAAGCAGTTGGGAGCGATGTATATTGGAAACAACAACAACAACAACAACAACAACAACAACAACAGAAAGGACTGCATCGAAGAACAGACTGAAACAGTGAACTTCTGCTCAAAACAGTCAACTTCCACATGGAGAATATTGAGAAAGACTGAGAAAGAGATGAAAAGCATTTCTGGCAGAATGCATGAGCTCTGGTGGGGTGGGGGAAAGGGGAGGGTATATGGGTCTAGATTTGATAAAAAAAAAAAAGAATAAGTGGCCCCTGGTATTGTGAAACTGAGGCAGTGTGGTCGCTGCCCCTCCACGACAGTTTCTGTATAGGCATACCAACCTCCAAGCTTGCAAAACTTCCATTCAAGCCAACTAAAGACTTGCTATGTGCTGCCTATCACTATGGTGACCAGATCTCTCAGACTTACCTAACAGCACAGGTGAACACCCTGGTGTGATGGACGTTTCTTTTCACCAGCTGCAATGTCAGACTCTCGCTCTGGAGGTGCCCATCAGATATGAGGAGAATGTTCCGTAACCCTTGAGAAGGGTACAGGAAACTTAAATAGCGGAGAACTTTCCACAAGTCTGTGTTCCCCATGGTTGGTGCAGCAGACTTTGGGAGAGGAAGTAAAAGGTGGTTTACTCTTTTGGGGATATGTACATTGTTAACTGTGAGGCCAATATGCTAACTATGGAAATCTGCAACCATCATTAAATCATCATTTGCTGAAGTGTTCTCCCAAGGAGAACTTGGAGATAGAGTGTCAGTGGAAACAACTACCGCTGTGGAACACATAGTGACTATAATGCTATCAGTGGGCAATTTAAAAAGTCATTTTCAGGAGCTGGAGAGACGGTTCAGTGGTTAAGAGGCCTTCCTGCTCTTGTAGAAGACCCAGATTCAGTTCTCAGCACTCACATGATAGACCACAACCATTTATAACTCCACCAGGCACGTATTGCGCACAATTACATGCAGGCAACCACTTACACACACAAAATAAAAATAAATCTTAAAAAACTCATTTTTCAAAGAACTATAACATCTATGCAAAGAAACATCCCATAAAAGCCTCCCTGTGTCTGCCGGCTTCAAGGAGGCAACTGTTATTTATTTAACTTATTTATTTAGTTTTTTTTTAAAGACAGGATCTCTCTGTAGCTCCAGCTGTCCTAGAACTCACTGTGTAGACCAGGCTGGCCTTGAACTCACAGAGATCTGCCTGCCTTGATTAAAGGTGTGTGCCACATGCCCGGCCTATTATTATTATTATTATTATTATTATTATTATTGGCTATGCTATGGTTTGAATAACTGACACTCACCTCTGCATTAAAGGCTTTATTACCGGCCTGACATGCTACTGGAAGGTGGTGAAGCCCTTAGGAGGCGGGGTTTCATGGGTTAGGAGTTAGGTTGGGGGGTGTGCCCTTGAAGAAGGGGATATTAGCACTCCCTTTCTCTCTCTCTCTGATTGTAGGCCCTCAGGTGAATACCCTCCATTGTCCCTCCTGCGTGGTATACTGTGCTATACTCTGCTACCGTGTCCCCAAAGCTCCAGGGCGACGCAACTACAGCAGAAACCTCCACAACTGGTGGAGCAGAATTCTGTTTACAAGTTGATTTATCTCAGGTGTTTGTTATAGAAAGCTGCCTAACATCCACCAACATACAAAAATCCCTAAGTCCTAGACGGCAGCGCTAGAGAATCATAGTCCAAGACTCAGGAGGAGGACAGTTCTCATACTGTAGTGGTTTGAATGAGAATGTCCCTCATACGCTCCAAGTATTTGGACACTTTGTCCCCAGTCGGTGGCGCTGTTTTGGGAGGTTTTTAGGAGGGGCAGCTCTGCAGGAGGAAGCGCGTCACTGAGGACCACCTTAGCGGTTCGTAAGCCTTGCTGGATTTCCTGTCTCTGCTTCCTATGCCTGCTTAAGGATGAGATTACTCAGCTTTTCGCTCTGGCCTCGTCCTGCCACCATGCCTCCCCTGCCAGTATGGACTCCCTCTGGAACAGTAAGCTCAAGTAAACGCTTCCTTCTTTAAGTTGCCTCAGGCATGGTGTCTTATTACAGTAACAGAAAAGTAACTAATACACTTACCGTAATGAACTCTGTCGCCATTATCTTGCTCGTGATGTACTTAGGATATGAAAATAATTCTTTGTAACCTGTGTAATAAGGTGTGATATACTGCCATTAAATATTCCCAGACTGACCACTAATAAACAATAATGCTACTTTATACCACTGTTTCTTTTATAAAGAATATTATGGGGCTGGAGAAATGGCTCAGCAGTTAAGAGCGCTGACTGCTCTTGCAGACGACCTGGTTTCCATTCCCAGCACCCACATGGCAGCTAAGGACCATCTTTAAGCTGGGTGTGGTGGTGCATGCCTTTAATCCTAGCACCCGGGAGGCAGAGGCAGGTGGATCACTGTGAGTTCAAGGCCAGCCTGGTCTTCAGAGTGAGTTCCAAGCCAGCTGGGGCTATAGGGAGACCCTATCTCAAAAAAAAAAAAAAAAGTAAACATTTATGTATCTTCTTTCCTTTCAAACCACACTGTCATTAAATATTCACCAGAAATGACCACTAATAAACAATAATGCTACTTTATACCACTGTTTCTATTATAAAGAATGTTATACATTTATGTATCTTCTTTCCCTTTCAGATGACTAGGTATGAACACTTTAACATATAAAAACACTCATCACAGCATTCCTCTAGCAAATTCTATAGGCAATACTATGCAAAATGTTGAGTCAAGTTCCATGTAGCAATCTCTCTCACCTATGTGAAGCAAGGGGCAGCTTTTTCACAGGCTTGGGCAGCTCAGCCCTGGCAGGGCAGAGTCTCCAGCCATGTCCTTTGCACCTAACATCCCTATAGGACCCACGACCCCAGCAAAACAACCCTTGCCCCACTAGGGAAAGGCTTGTGAAGGACAGCATAGAAGATGAAACTCCACAGGACAGGCCTGTCCCTTAACCTACGCCATGCTCATTCTTTCATCCCTGAAATGCCTTCCTATTTATTTATTCACTTACTTACTTAGACAGTGTCCTGTTCTGTAGCCCAAGCTAGCCTGGAATTCACAATGTAGCTCAGGCTGGCTTCAAACTCTTTTCAGTCCTCCTGCCTCAGCTTCTTGAGTGGCAGGATTACAAGTGTGAGGCACTACACTCAGCTCAAAAGCAGGAACATATGTTAGGTAATCTCTTTACCATTAGATAATATCTGACTAGGGAGGTATAGCCAAATGACAATATTTCAAGCCATCTTAAATAATTTCCAGTTGGTGGTTAAGCCATTTACTTGATCCACAGATTTTCGTCACCACTCCCAGCTTTGCTAAGCCCTTATCCTTGAGCTATCCCTGCCCTCCTACCTTCCTGTGACATGGCAGGCTTGGTGCTGCCTGAGCCCATTCCTTTCACTTTATCTACAACTGAGATGGTTAGAAATGTCACTTGGGACATTCCTACTCAGTAAACCAAGGTTCTTGTGTTTGGTTCATTTGATAGTAACAAGCAGAAGATATTTGTATCTTGCCCACTGTAGAGCAAACCCTGTTAAAAATCCTTTACACACAACAGTTTCTCTTTTTTTTATTAATTTTATTTATTTCTGTATGTGTATGGATGTACTGTCTGCATACAAGTTTGTGCACCCGTGTTGTGCAATGCCGCAGAGGTCAGAAGAGGGTGTCGGATTCCCCTGGAACCGGAGTTCTCCTGGAATTGGAGTTTCAGACGGTTCTTGGCCGCCATGTGGGACAACACTACAGTGCAAGAGATATTACCATCAGATGGCAGGGAAGGAAAACGAGGGAGCAAAGGTTGAAGCAAACTTACTCAAGGTATGCAGGGCTGCACCCAGGGGTGCACATCCACAGTCCTGTACTTTCACTTCATACTACCCTATCTCCTACTGCATGAACAAGGGAGGCCCCAGCAGTCATCAGCTTGCAGAAAGTGTGCTCATATTAAAGAGGAGGCACATTGGGACTGGGGACAATGCACTCACCTGTGCCAAACTGTATAATGTTCACTTTTTGTTCCTCACCAACCAAGGACAGAGCATATAGGGCAATTTGCTTGGCTTGGATGAATGTTACACCCTCCATGGAATTGGAACAGTCAAGACAAATGATCACTTCATTCTTTTCATTGAGGCCAGGAAGGGTGGTGTCAAGATCCGGTTGAAAGACTAGCATGCAAGCCTAAAAGGAGAAAAAAGGCGCTGGAATGGACGTTCTTGTAACTTAAACTGAAAGATGCCTACGTTCTAAAACTGGCTAGGATGGTGAGATAGCTCAGTGGATAAAAATACTTTCTGCTCAAGTCTGACGATATGAGTTTGGTTCCCTGAACCCACAGGGAAGGAGAGAACCAACTAGGTCCCTGCTGTGGCTTGAGTGCCCATGTGCTCACTTGTGCTCTCTTTCTCATTCTCACACACATACATACACACATGCACACACACACATATAGATACACGATTTAAAATAAAACTAGTAGGAATATAGTCTGGACTCCTAATTGATCAACATGCCTGTGCATACAAGCTTCTCCAACTGGACTATGGGAACCTTGGGTTGTTCAAAATTTGGACATAGAGGGGCTGGAGAGATGGCCTAGTGGTTAAGAGCACCGACCACTCTTACAGAGGACCCGGGTTCGATCCCCAGCACCCACATGGCGGCCGAGAACTGTCTGAAACTCCAATTCCAGGAGAACTCCAGTTCCAGGGGAATCCGACACCCTTTCCTGACCTCCGCGGTATTGCACGACACGGGTGCACAGACTTGCATGCAGACAGTACATTCATACACATACAGAAATAAATAAAATTAAAAAAAAAATTAAAAAAAAATTTGGACATAGATACTTGCAAAATGCACCAATTACCTAATTGTATGACAAACTGAGTAACATCAATGTTATCTGCAAACAACTGTGTCAACAAATAAAAAAAAATAAAGTAAAAAAAAAATAAAACTAGTAAAGCAAACCAGTGCTATCAAAACAAAGTCATCTTTGCCAGGCATTGTAGGACACAACTCCTAGCACTCGGGAGCCAGAGGCAGGTATCTTACAACTCCCGGTAAGTCCAGTTCCAGGGGATCTAATGCTCTCTTCTGCCTTCCATGTGGGCAAAACACTTATATACATAAAATAAAAATAATAAATAAAAATTTTAAAAAACTAGCTTAAGGGCTAGAGAGATGGCTCAGCAGTTAAGAGCGCCAACTGCTCTTGCAAAGGACCCAGGTTCAATTCCCAGCACCCACATGGCAGCTAAGAACTGTCTTTAAGCTGGGAGTGGTGGTGCAGGCCTTTAATCCCAGCACTCGGGAGGCAGAGGCAGGAGATCTCTGTGAATTCAAGGTCAGCCTGGTCTACAGAGAGAGTTCTAGGCCAGCTGGGGCTATAAACAAACCTAGAAAGATTGTTTCAAAATCAAAACACAAAAACTGAAATTTAGTAGAATATTCTGACATATTTTCTAATAGTGTCTCCTACTTTAATACTATTATTATATTTTTGAAACAGGGTCTCATACAGCACATGCTGGTCTCAAGCTCTGTAACTTAAGATAACCTTGAACTCCTGATCCCTTTGTCTCCATGAGGCACCATGCCAAGCTCCTTCATTTATTTATGTTCGCACGCATGTGTGCGTGTGCGTGTGTGCGCATGTGTGTGTGCATTGATGTTTCTTCTTATGTGGCCGAGGCGTGCTTTAACTAGTGGTGACTTCCCTGCCCCAGCCTCCACAAGTGCTTGGATTACAGGTGAGAGTTACCACACCAAGCAGTATCTCCTACTTCTAAGAAAGAAGAACCATACCTCACTTTCTTTTTCTGGATGTTTTTCAACCCACATTCTTGGGAGATACGCATCACACAGACCAATGTGGAGAGAAAATCCACTGCTGTCTAAGGAGCTGCCTTCCACCGTGCTAATGACAGCTTTGCAGTCTGTGCTCTGCAAAGGAAACAAGCAGACCACATAGTGAACAACACAATAACAGCAACTGTCAGTGTGTACCTACCTGCTAAGCAGTAAGTGCATGTTATTTACCAAGTCTATCAAGAATCAGCAGTGCAGGCCAGCTGTGGTGGTGGTGCACATGCATTGTACCTCAGCACTCAGGAGGCAGAGACGGGTGGATCTCTGTGAAGTCAAGGCCAGCCTAGTCTATATGTAAGTTCCAGGCCACCTGGGGCTACAGGGAGATCCTGTCTCAGAAAAAAAAAAAAGCCAAACAAAAAAAACTACCAAACAATGAAGATAACATGGTACACTACAAAATGGTCACAAGGTCTCACTATGCTGGATACTGACACCTTTGCCATGTGACTTGGGAGCTCCACTTTCTTGGAAGTGACATTCATTGATGAACTCTTAAATCAGCCAGTGCGGTTGCTTTGCGACTTGCTTTGGTCTGTGGGCTACTGGCAGATGTGGTGCTAGTAGGATACTGAACACTGTGCCCCAGGGCTCGTCCTGACTTGTTGCTGCTGGGACTCTTCCACTACCAAGTAAATCAACCTGCTCCACTGAGACACAGGAACCACCCAAGCTGACATGGCAGCCACGGAAACTGACACAGGCCAGCAGCTGTGTGTGAGGTGATCATAGACCATCCTGTCCAACTAAGCCACAGAAATCTGAGAATAATTAATGCTTACTATTGTAAGCCACAGAGTTCTGGGGCTCTTTGTTATGTAACTATAGCAGCAGATGTGGTGGTTTTCTTATTCAAAATGAATTAAAGATGGTCATGAACTTCTTAATGCTAAGATCTCATAATGAGAGAGGCAATCAAAAGTCTGTGAACCCATAAGAACATGGTGAACAGCAACCAAGAGAAATGTCAACACATTTTAGGAAGACGAACAGTTCATGGAGGTGTGGTAGATGTCATAGCCAAATGATCGCTACCCAAGTACCACCTGCAATGTGCTCATTAGCTCTGAGGAGCCAGGGGAGGAGGTATCATCACAGCCTGGAGGTATGAGGCACTGTGAAACCGGGCCTCGTGAACAGATGGCGTATTAAGTGCCCTGGCCCCAGGTGCCTCCCAACCCAGGTGAACCAAGCAGTGAGTGCCATTGATCCCTCAACTTTCACTAAAGGAAATCGAAGATTGCTTAGGGAAATTCAGCTGACTAGAACCCAGACTAGGAAGCATTACCGTTCAGGGCTGCTTCAGTTAGGGCACTGAAGGGAAGCCAGCATTTTAAACACCAGGCCCTTAACCTCCTCCCCATTCATCTTCTGTGAACACTAGGCTGCTAATGGACTTTGTCATATCTCAGTCTGAATGCTAAACATAGACTTCTAGCATTTGGTGAAAAGCCTCTAACAGGAAATATGGAGAGAAGGAGACAAACAGAAAGCCTGAATGGGGAAAAGAAATCAGAGAGTTGACAAGAAAAAAAATTAAAATATTTTCAAGCCAGGTTTGGTAGCATACACATTTAATTGGGAGGCTGAGGTAGCAGGATCAGGAGTTCAAGGCTAGCCTCAGCTACATATCAAGTTTGAAGCTATATCCCCAGCCCAGGGGTCACTTTTAAAGTATATACTGGGCTGGAGAGATGGCCTAGCGGTTAAGAGCGCCGACCACTCTTACAGAGGACCTGGGTTTGATCCCCAGCACCCACATGGTGGCCAAGAACCATCTGAAACTCCAATTCCAGGAGAACTCCAGTTCCAGGGGAATCCGACACCCTCTTCTGACCTCTGCGGCATTGCACGACACAGGTGCACAGACCTACAGGCAGACAATACATTCATACACATACAAAGTATATACTGGGCTGGAGAGATGGCCTAGCGGTTAAGAGCGCCGACCACTCTTACAGAGGACCTGGGTTTGATCCCCAGCACCCACATGGTGGCCAAGAACCATCTGAAACTCCAGTTCCAAGGGAATCTGACGCCTTCTTCTGACCTCCACGGCATTGCATGACATGGGTGCCCAACCTACATGCAGACAGTACACTCATACACATAAAAATAAATAAATAAATAAATTAATTAATTAATTAAAATAAAACAAAATATAACACACATTTCTTGGCTCCTGGTAAGCACTCTTCATATATTTCTATTGAAATAGGTTGTCAAAAGGTAATTTCCCTTTTCAGTGATGAGGATACAAACCAGGGCCTCATTAGGCCAAACCCACACAACTGAGCTACATCCCCATCCCTATATGAAAGAGATGTATCTGGAAACAAAGTGAAAACTAACTATTTAAACTCTGGAGCAATACCAAAGAAACAGGTCAAATGTTCAAAGTGATGCAGGGGCCCTGGAAGCTGGTCTGGGGAGCAGCAAGGCGTGCCGACTGCTGCTTGTCAAAGCTGGCTTAGCATCAGTTTGCCTTTATACTCCACGAATATTTTACACAATAAAATCTATATGAAGCTGGGCATGGTGGTGCACACCTTTAATCCCAGCACTTGGGAGGCAGAGGCAGGCAGATCTCTGTGAGTTCAAGACCAGCCTGGTCTACATAGCGAGTTCCAGGACAGCTAGAGGTACAGGGAGACCCTGTCTCAAAAAGATAAAACAAAACAAAACAAAACAAAACTGTATGAAACTAAGAGCTTTAGAAATCAATGAAGCATCCACTGACCTTTTGTTTTAGTTCATGTGTGTCACTGGAAATGAATTCAATCACATATGGCATCTCAATGGACATGGCTAAGGAAAAGCTGAAGAAAATGAAGAGGTCATTTTAGTACAAGATCATAAATATCTACCTGCAGTTATTTCAAATAATGTTTCTTCTCTTGTAGTGCTGGCGATCAAACCTTGGGCCTAATGCCTACTGAGAGAGCACTCCAGTACTGAATCACATCCCTGGCCTTTCCAACATTTTAAATGAAAATGCAAATTATAAAGCCAACGGACATTGAACATGTTTTATGTTTTAGGTTTTATGTTTTAGGTACTAACCTTTGCTGTGTTCCTATTTCCTTTATAGAAATCTTCTTTACTGTATCCTGTTAAAGGAAAAATATATGTGTATAAAGGAGATTCCATTATGCTTTAGAAGACCCTAACCTGAAGGTGATCTGAGCCAGGCCACAGCAGACAGCAAGACAGATGGTCTCTTTTCCAAGCAGTGGAACACAGAGCGTTGGGTCATGATGTCAGGGATCAGCTCCGATTATTTTCACAAAGATGGTGTATTCTTCATGTGTCATGTTTGTTTTGTTGCAGTGCTGGGGATTGAGCCCCAGGTTTTACATAAGAGCTCTGTTCTGTCACTGAGCCGTATCTCCAGCCATTCAAAGTTTACTTGTGTATATGTGTATGTGTACATGCATGTGAATGCTGGCACCCACATGCCACAGAATACATATGAGAAGACAACCCTCGGGGTCATTTGTCTCCCACCATCTTGTAGAATCTAGAGCTTGAACTCGAGTCATCAGGCCTGTGTGCACATGCTTCTACCTACTGATCCAGCTCACTGACCCCATTTTTAAAAATTTTAAAAGGGAGACAAGAGTCTCATTAAGTTACCCAGGCTGGCCTTGAATTGACTCTGTAGCCAAGTCATTGGCTGGAATTAAAATTCTTCCTGTTGGGCTGGAGAGATGGCTTAGTAATTAAGAGCATGCACTGCTCTCCCAGAGGACCCGAGTTCAGTTCCCGGCACCGGTACCACCTGTAACTCCAGCTCCAGGAGATCTGACTACCTCTTCTGGACTCTGAGGAGCATACACTCACATGTGCATGCCCACACACAGACATAAACATACACAGAGATCTTTAAATTAAAAACATTCCCCTGCCTCAGCCTCCTCAGTAGCTAGGATTATAGGCTTGTGACATTGTGACAACAGATCTGGCTGGTTTAGGTTTTTTTTTTTTGGGGGGGGGTCTCCCTGGAGTACCAGCTGGCTTGGAACTCACAATGTCAACCAGGCTGGCCACAATCTCATAGAGATCCACCTGCCTCTGCCTCTGCTTCCTGAATGCTGTGACTAAAGGCAGGTGCCACCATGCCTAGCTTGTTTTTTTGTTTTGTTTTGTTTTGTTTTTTTCATGAATGAGGTTTTTTATTATTTTTTTTATGTGTATGAGTGTACTGTCTGCATGTAGGTTGGTGCACCCATGTAGTGCAATGCCACGGAGGTCAGAAGAGGGTGTCAGATTCCCCTGGAACTGGAGTTAAAGACATTCTTAGCCGCCATGTGGGTGCTGGGAATCGAACCCGGGTCCTCTGCAAGAGCAGTCGGTGCTCTTAACCACTGAGCCATCTCCCCAGCCCTGGTTTGGGTTTTTGAAGTAGAGACTCACTATATAGCCCAAGCTGGCCTGGAACTTGTGATCTTCCTGCCTCAGCCTTCCAAGTGCTGAGACTAGAGGTATATGCCAGTGTGCGAGGATTAAACATAATTTACTTTTCTTCTTTTCACTTATTTGCATCCTCATATTAAAGTTGTTAAGATAAACATACCAACCTGAAGGTTTTCGTTCAAAGCCTTGTCCTGTTGCCAGGGTGCCACGGAGGCAGGCATGAAGAAGACCGCCATGGGGCCCTGGATACTGAGTTCTGTGATGTAGGTGATCTTGATGAGAACCTTAGCCCGAGGAGGTAAGTTCCCAACACTTACAGTGAAAACATCCTGAAATACAAACGGCAACTCAGAGGCATATCCTGTCTGCTAGCTGTCTCCTTGCCCAGATCTAGTAAACAAGAGCCCTGGAGCAAGTCACCAGTGGTAGGGACAGGACAGCCCTCAGGAGAGTTTTCCAGGAGGGTCTATACCAGCAGCCACACACTTGTGCACACCGCCACACTGTGTCTCGACCAAGCCCCTTCCTGTGGCTTCTCTGGCCTTTATGGCACTTGGCACCAGTTCCTAGTGGCTGAGAACTAAAGTAGCTTTCTCTAAAATTGCCCTTCACTTAATTTTTTCTTACCTGAAAGTAAATTTATAACTGTATTTTATGTATTTAACATTTTTTGAATGGACTATTGATAATTACTGCAGAAGCTGCAACACCATGCATAGCTAGAGCAGAAAAAAGAGAAATCAGATCTTTCCTTTTCCCTTCCCTTCGCCTTCCCTGTCAACTATGCTGGGTTCTCAAACAAGCCGTACTGGGGCATCCTGATCCATCAAGTAAGCACCATGGCCTTGGCTGATAGCTTCCCGGTATTTCTGCTGGGCTTCTTGCTTCTCTTTAATCTGGAAAAGACAATGACAGTGATGATGATGATGATGATGATGATGATGATGATGATGAAGACAATGATGATTTTGTTTTGAATTTTTGAAACAAGGTCTCACACTACAGTAGGCTGGCCTGGAACTCACCATGTGCCCCAGACCAGCCTCAAACTTGAAGCAATCCTCCTGCCTGTCTCCTCAGTGCTGGGATTACAGGAGTGAGCTGCCATGCCCAACTTCAGAAAAATTTTTTTTTCAGAAAATATTTTTAAATTGCCCATTATTCCAACCTTGATAAGGAAAATGATGCCAATATTTACTGAAACCAAGGCAAAAACCTCACTCTAGGAAACTCACAAAAAGCTAAGAGTCTAAGATAAATGAAAACTCACATAAATTGATCAACAAAGTGAATTTGCCTAGTAAGAGTCTGAACTAGAAAAGAGCAACTAGCTGGGCCTTTAATCCCAGCACTTTGGTAGGCAGAGGCAGGCGGATTTCTGAGTTCAAGTCCAGCCTGGTCTACAGAAGGAGTTTCAGGCCAGCTGGGGCTACAGGGAGTCCTTGTCCCAAAAACAAAAGGAAGGAAGGAAGGGAGGGAGGGAGGGAGGGAGGGGAAGGGAGGGAGGGAGGGGAAAGAGAAAAAGAAAAGAAAGAAGGAAGGAAAAGGAGAGGGGGAGAGAGAGAGAGAGAGAGAGAGAGAGAGAGAGAGAGAGAGAGAGAGAGGAAGAGAGAAAGAACTCTCTTTAAATTGTACCAAACTATTTCACTCAGTAGCTGAAAATGAAAAGTCTGGAAATTCATTTTGGACAACAACTAAGTTTATTTTAAATTTAATAAGTTGTAGCTTATAATTGCAAGTGTAGGTTACTCTTTTTTTGTGTGTGTTTTTTTTTTTGGTCTTTTCGAGACAGGGTCTCCCTGTAGCTCCAGCTGTCCTGGAACTCACTCTGTAGACCAGGCTGGCCTTAAACTCACAAAGATCCCCTGCCTCAGCCTCCCAAGTGCTAGGATCAAAGGCGTGTGCCATCACGCCCGACAGGTTACTCTTTAAGACAGAACCCGGCCTATGAATGCTAAGCAAGTGCTCAGTCACTGAGCTATATACCTAGCCCCCATTATTATTATTACTGTTATAGTTTTTCTTAGAAAATTATAAGCCTTCACCCAATGTAGCTTTCATAGCAGGAGAAAGAGGACTTTGTAGAATTATTAAGCCTGTACATCAGAGGAAGGCAGTACTTAATCAGGGAGAGGTAGTTCTTCAATGAACATGTTTGTTTCATTTAAAAAATTTTTTTATTATTATTTTTTTATGTGTATGAGTGTACTGTCTGCATGTAGGTTGGTCCAACCGTGTCATGCAATGCTGAGGAGGTCAGGAGAGGGCGTCGGATTCCCCTGGAACTGGAGTTAAAGATGGTTCTTAGCCGTCATGTGGGTGCTGGGAATCAAACTCGGGTCCTCTGTAAGAGTAGTCGGCGCTCTTAACCGCTAGGCCATCTCTCCAGCCCTTATTTACTTATTATAGTTTGAGTGTATGACTGTTTTGATATAAGTGCACAATGTGTGCATTGCCCACAGCAGACATCAAATCCCCTGGAACTGGAGTTACAGATGGTTGTTAGCCACCATGTGGGTGCTGGGAACTGAACCTGGGTCCACTGCAAGAGTGTAGCCAGTGCTCTTAACTGCTGAGCCACCTCTTCAGCCCCTAGTTTTGTTTCTTGATAAGGCTGCTACCTAGCCTTCCAGCCATGGGGAGTCAGACAATGAAGAGGTGAGTATACTTTCTCTTCTTACCTCACCGACTATGTGCTTTCCATTGATGAACGCCTCAAAGCCACACACAGCTGCCTTATCATCCAAAGGAAAGATATATTTTGCCTCAATAGGCACGTGGCTTTCATTTGTGTATGTCTGAAAAACAATGACCTGAGGAGAAAGATAATCCATACAATTGATTAAACTACACAGAATATAAGAACAACTAACAAAAATACACATTCAGTACATGATCCTAAAATTTTTGCTTTCATTTTGTTTTTGTTTTAAGACAGAATACATGCAAACCAGGCTGGTTCTGAACGTGAGCTGAGGTTGGTCTTAAACTCCTGATCCTCCTCCTGTTACCTCCCAAGGGTTGGGGTACAGCTGTGCGGCACTGAACCTCACCTAAACGCCTTACAATTCTCAATTTGTCTTCCAAACTGACAACTCTGGTTTCAGGGGTTAGTGCTTCCAACCACTACAATGGCGCATTGATGCCATGTGATCAGTGTATCAGATGCACATTTAGGCCGTTCATACCTGATTGACTAGAGAAGTCAAAAAAGCCCTTCTTAAGCAGGGCATGGTGGTGCAGGCCTTTATCCCGGAACTCTGTGAGATTGAGGCCAGCCTGTTCTATATATCGAATTCCATGCTAGCCTGGGGCAACAAGGAGACTGTGTCTCAAAACCCACCCCCAAACAAAACTCCTTTCATGCTATGAGCTTTGCTGCCTCCTAAGTGTGACGTGTGCTGGAAACTCGTGGAATACAGACACTTTTGGTTCTGTGACAGAGTCATGTCCCAATAAATCCATGGTAAACAGAAAATATAAGTGGGAAATGTATTTAAATATTTTATTACTTTTATGTATATGAGTGTATTGCCAGCATGTACTAAGTGTACTTGTGTCATACAATGCCCGCAGAGGTCAGTAGAAGGCGTTGGATCCCCTGGAACTGAAGTTACAGATGTTTATTAGCTGCCATGTGGGAGCTATGAATCAAACCTGGGTCCTCTGCAAGAACAACCCGCGCTCTTAACTTCAGAGTCATCTCTCTGGCCCCAGGAAATGCATTTAATGAATAAATATTAGACATTAGATACAGTTGGTCCTTCATGTCTACGAGTGCCATATCCATGATGAATTTAACCCACTACGGATGGAAAATATTTGGGGAAAAGGCTGCATTGTCCTGAGTATTTACAGAGTAATTTTTTCTCTTGTCACTATTCCCTGAACAAATGATATAACATGCATATTTCATTTAGTTCAAGCAACTGCAATGAAATTCTTCTTTATGATTTACATTCATCTAGTGAAGTACTATGAAACCAAAAAAAGATACCTGAGCGACAAAGTCTATTATTCTTCCCTTGATGTGAACATTCCCAAGAGGAACAGAATTCCCAGAGGCATCCTGAAGGCCGGCTTTGATGCTGTCAGAAGGCTTGGTGTCTGGTAACTGGTAATCTACAAACAAGAAAATCCACAAAAACGTCATTCAATACAGTCAAGTAGGCTTTATTTCAGAGAAGCAGGGGTGAGTCAACATATGTAAACCAATAAATTTAATATATCACATACATGGACCCAAGGACAGAAATCACACGGTCATCTTGATAGATACAGAAAAGGCTTTTGACAAAAATCCAACATCTGATCATGATAAAAGTCCCAAAGAATTAGGGTATGGTGGCACATACTTTAGCCCCAGGACTCAGAAGGCAGAGAGGGTGAATCTCTTTGAGTTCAGTGCCAGCCTGGTCCTAATATAGCAAGTTTCAGGCCAGATAGGGCTACATAGTGAGATATCATTTCAACCCCCCCCCAAAAAAAAACCCATCTAGAATTATATTATTACTTGAGAGACTTAAGCAAACAGAGATACAGAGGTCTTGAGACTATCTCTCAGTAATTAAAGTTGGAACACAGCTATCTGTATTCCCTGATTATTAAGCTGAATTGGTTAACAATGATCATTCATTGTGTTATAAGAGCATTGTGAAGCAACAGGAAACTACATTTTTCAATTCAACGAAGACTAAATCAAACTGCTATTGGAGATTTAAAAATGTAAGCTGGAGGCTGGGCATGGTGGCGCACGCCTTTAATCCTAGCACTTGGGAGGCAGAGGAAGGCGGATCTTTGTGAGTTCAAGGCCAGCCTGGTCTACAGAGTGAGTTCCAGGACAGCTGGGGCTACGGAAAGACCCTGTCTCGAAAAGACCAAAAAAAAAAAAAAAATTGACTTGAGGTAGTATAGACCTGTAATCCCAGCTATTCATGAAGATGAGGGAGGAGGAAGGAAAACTCAAGGCCAGCCTGCATTAGAGGGAATTGAAGGCCAGCCTACGCAACTTAGAGAGATCCTGGGTCAAAATAAAAACTAAAAAGAGCTGAGGATCTAACTCAGTGATAGAACACTTGTCTAACATGCATGAGGCTCTTGACTCAATCTCCAGTACAGAAAAAAATGACAACAGATAAAAAATGTGGCACTGGGGATGTGGCTCAGTGGTAGAGAACTTGCTCAGTGTGCACACAACCCTGGATCAATCCCTAAGACCACAGTAAATCAGCCAACAAGTAAAGAAAAACAATTCGAGGGGCCAGAGAGATGCTCAGTGGAAAGAGCACTGGTTGTTCTTGAGTTGGTCCCAGCACCCACATGGGCAACTGACAAGTGCCTATAACTCCAGTTCTAGGGGATCTGACAACCTTGTCTGGCTTCCACAGGTAATGTGCTCACATACACATACGGAAACACATATGCACATAATTAAAAATAAATCTTAAACGTATGTTAAAAATCCAATTTGATCAATGAAAATGCTAGATTTTTGTTGCTATTGTTTATTGAGGATTGGATATCTTGTTATGTGGCCCTGGCTGGCCTCGAACAGGTAGCAATCTTCCTACCTCAGCTTCTTGAGTCCCGGGATTATACGCATGCGCCATCATGGCTGACTTATAACATGTTTTTACTATCTTATTAGTTAATATTATAATAGCTTGGGACCAATGTAGGTAGAGACAGGCAACCTGTGGCTGCATTGTCTAATTGCTTGCCTGTTGTTTGCACCTGACCCTACCCTCTAGGAGTGAGAAAGGCTCATGATACACCTTGTGAGACAAGCTCGTGATACTTACAGAGCATGATGCAGGGGGTCTGGGATTGGCTGTGAGAAGTGACATCATTCTATCTATATAAGGAATGTGCTGTATACAATAAACTGGATCTTCATTACCATCTGACAAGAGTCTCAGGTGCCAGCCTGTGAAGTCCAGCATCGGAGCCAGCAACTCGATGACTGGTGAGAGTGGTGTGGCTGTGCCGGTGGGAAAAGACTGAGGAGAGCTAAACAAGCATCGATCTGAGAGACCCAACAGTGGACTCAATAGTTCCCTGTCTGCTGTAGGTATTGGGTGCTATCAGGTGGGCTAGAGAAAGGTAATCAACCCCTAGCCTATAAGGTTAGCAGATAGCCAAGGGTGGCTGCTCCTTTCCCTTTTCCCCTAATTTCCTTTCATCCAGCAGACGCAGGTTGCGACTCAGTGCAGGAGACCACGATCTTCTAAGAAGCTAACATGTTCTGGTATATGCCATTAGCATGTATTACATATGTGAACTTTCTCTTTTCTCACTCAGTCCTTACAACACTTACAAAGCACAAGTGCCCATCTGAGAGGAGCCTGCTAACTGGCCATTGCATTCAGATACTACAGCTGTGCTCTGCTTACTATACCCACTTCTCACATAGTTCCACAGGTGCCATGCTTTGTGGTTCATCTTCCAAAGGTTCCTGCGCTGGAAGCTTAGCCCCCAGGGGCTGGTGATCTTCAGGGATCACAGGACCTGTGAGTGGTGGGACCTGGTGGGAGTTGCCCCAGCTCCCACTCTCTCTTATACATGCTCCTGCTATGCTGCCATCTGCCTTGAGGTCCACCCACATCAGAGCCAAGCTGACGCCAGTATCAGGCCTTTGACCTCCAAAATTATAAGCTAAATAAACTTTTTCTGTCTTATTTTGTTTTGTTTATTTGATTTTACACAGAGCTTTCTATATAGCCCAGGCTGGCCTGGAACTTGAGATCTCCCTACCTCAACCTCCTAAGTGCTGGGATTGCTGGCCTGAGCTACTACACACTTTTTTTGTTTGTTTTGTTTTTGTATTCTTGAGACAGGGTCTCCCTTTAGTCCCAGCTGGCCTGGAACTCGCTATGTAGACCAGGCAGGCCTCGAAGTCACAGAGATTTTCCTGCCTCTGCCTCCCGAGTGCTGGGGCTAAAGGCATAAGCTACTACACTTGACTACAAACCTTTTTTTTTTCCTTTATAACATACCAAATACTTGTTATAGTCACAAAAATATTGACCAACACAATGAGTCTTAGTATTTAGCTATCTCTGTGTAAAAACTCAACTCAATCTTAGGCATGTTAGTGTCCTAACATGGGACTACGGGATCATTTTGTCTTTCTTAAGCATCTTGTTGACACACGCATGGTCAGAGGGCAATTTGTGAGAGTCTACTGCTCTTTCCTTCCACCATGTGGGTCCCAGGACTGAGCTCAGGTCTTCAGGCTTTTCAGCAAGTGTCTCTTACTTGCTGATAAATGTCCAAGGTCTTCAGGCTTTTCAGCAAGTGTCTCTTACTTGCTGATAAATGTCCAAGGTCTTCAGGCTTTTCAGCAAGTGCTCTCATCTGGTGAGTCATTTCGGCAACCCAACATCTTGGTTTTTATGTGTTTAAAATTTTATATATATATATAATATATAGTGATAGATGCTGCTACCAAACATGAATCAACACTATTGAAAATATATTTCAGGGGGGCTAGAGAGATGGCCTAGCGGTTAAGAGTGCCGACTGCTCTTGGCAGAGGACCCGGGTTCGATCCCCAGCACCCACATGGCGGCAGAGAACCATCTTTAACTCCAGTTCCAGGGGAATCCAACACCCTCTTCTGACCTCCACACCATTGCATGACATGGGTGCACAAACCTGCATGCAGACAGTACATTCATATACATAAAAAATAAATAAAATTTAAAAAACAGAAAATATATTTCAGTTTCACTTTAAGCAGCACATAAGGAAATCCTTTTACCTTCATCCTCTGAAACATCTGAAAGCTCAGGTCTGTGTTCTTCTAACTCAGGATTTTCACAAGGATGAAAATCCTTTATTTGGTCTCCAGGCAAGCAAAATTTAATAATGTATATCATTTTAACCTGATTGGTATTATAGACAACAAATTCATCATCCTAGAGCAAGAGAAATTAATAAGTGGTCAACAACAACATTTAACAATAGGTAGATATTCTCATGGAAGTAGAATTTCATATTTGTTAATTTAGGAATTCAACCTGGGCATGGTGGCACATGTCTTTTTTTTTTTTTTCTTTCTTTCTTTTCAAGACAGGGTCTCCCTATAGCCCCTGTAGCCCTAGCTATCCTGGAACTCACTCTATAGACCAGGCTGGCCTTAAACTCACAGAGATCCACTTGCCTCAGCCTCCAAGTGCTAGGTGTCTTTAAGCCTAGCACTTGGGAGGCAGAGGCAGTCAGATTGAGGCCTGCCTGGTCTACAAAGAGAGTTTCAGGCCAACTGGAGCTACAGGGAGACCCTATCTCAAAAAGAGAATATATTGAATTCAGGCAGTACATATATGGCAAATACTTAAATGAAAGCATATTTAAGAAAAATAGAAGCAAACCCTAAGGCTAGTCTTTGCCAAAAAAGGCCCCTTTTGCCTCTCTTGGCTTTTTTTGTTGTTGTTATTTGATTGCTTTTTTTTTTGCAGCGTTAGAAATAAAACTCGGCATTGCACTACATGGGTGCACCAGCCTACATGCAGACAGTACTCTCATACACTTTAAAAAAATAAAAAAATAAAATAAAATAAAAAGAAACAAAACTCATGACCTGACCCATACTAGGCAAATGCTTGACCACTGACCCATACTAGGCAAATGCTTGACCACTCTCCCAAACTCCCAGCCCTGCTCATTTTTTGAAAGAAAATACCTCAAAGTCTGTGGGGACAGAGGATGTTTCTGAAACTCCGTGTACACTGTCATAGCCCGGTGGTGCTTCAGTTAAAGAAAAGTCCTTCTTGAATAAGTCCATACATCTTCCCAGGGCGACATCACAGATGACCAGGAGTCTGGAGCCATCTGTCTCTCCTGGGCGTGAGTACTTAATGCTTGTACTACACAAGAAAGGAAACAAGTGCATGTTATAAATGACAGGTTGAACACTCCTGATCTAAAACTGAATCAAATGTGAAATGCTCCAATATTCAAAACTCTGAGCACTGATGTGATACCACAGATGGGAAATTCTATCCTTAACCTCATAATACTAAGGGTATAGTGGTTGCAGTCATGGGTAGGCACACTAAGAATATGGTATAAAATCACCACTAGGCTATATTTATCAGATGTAGAAGAAACAAATGAATTTCATGTTTGGATTTAGGTGTCACTTCTGGGATATCTCATTATGTACATTTCCAAATCTGCAAAGAAAATCTAGCCCTTTAGATAAGGGATTCTCAGCCTGCTGCTGAAAGAGATTATTCCAATGCTGACTACTTACTATTGGCTGGGCAGGGTGGCGCATGCCTTTAATCCCAGCAGTCAGGAGGCAGAGGAAGGCAGATCTGTGAGTTAGAAGCCAACCTGACCTACATAGCAAGTTCGTTTCAGGCCAGCCAGGGCTACAAAGTGAGACCCTATCTCCAGAAAAATTTTACTGCCACTGTAATATTGCTAATGATTCAAATTAGAACTTCATTATGAAAATCTGGGGAGATGTAAACATGTAATCTCAACAACTGGGAGTAAAACAGAAGGATTGTGGGTTCAAGGCCAGCTTGGGCTGTATATTGAGACCCTGTTGAAGAAGAAGGACAGGGGAGAGAGGGGAGGGAGAAGGAAGAAGAGGAGGAGGAGGAGGAGGAGGAAGAGGAGGAGGAGGAGGAGGAGGAGGAGGAGGACGACGACGACGACGACAAAGAGGAGGAGGGAGGAAAAAAGAGGAGGGGAGAAGGGAGAGGAATGAGAGGAAGAAGAGGAGAGGGAGAAAGAGGACAAGGAAGAAGGAAGTGTCATTGTGCACTTAATTATTTACAAAATTCCATGGAGTCGGAGAAGGTGACAGACATGTATAATTCCAGTATTTGGGAGGCTGAGGCAGGAGGATCGATTTGTTGCATAGTGAGCTTCAGGCCAGGCTGGGCTAGATAGTGAGACCCTATTTCAAAAAAAACAAAAATAAAATTTAATGTGACATGCAGTTTCCTTCTCTGTGGCAGGTATGTGAGCCACTAAAACATGGACATTCTGTTGCTGAAAAAGCCAGAGTGAAGAAGAATGGGAAAACCCATCTCATTACTTAGGAAAAAGTTCAATTGAATTCACCACACTAACGTTCACAAAAGTCATTATATATCAACTAAATAAGCAGTGGTCAAGGGGAAAGACAGGCACTTTATTCTGACATCTTCTGAGTCTAAATGAAGAGAGAAAATTTCGTTAATTTTCTCACCTAAGTGAGAGACTTGAGAGACAAAAAGTAGGGTTTGTTTTGCTGAGACACTGTATCTATCTCATCTAGCCTTGAACTGCTATGTGTTCACTGATGACCTCAAACTCCTGACCCTCCTGCCTTCATATCCCCAGGGCTGGGACTACAGACATGCACTACAATGCCTGTCCCTTGTTTGGCTTATTTTTTAGCAGGGTCTCATGTTACTACCACACCCAGTTTTTTGTGGTGCTGGGGATGAAAACCCAGGCCTTGTGTATTTTAGGCAAGCATTCTGCCAAACAAGTTAAATCATCCTGTTGACATTTTAAAATTACGTTTATGAGGCTGCAGAGATGGCTCAGCAGTTAAGAGTGCTGACTGCTCTTGCAGAGGACCTGAGTTTGATCCCCAGCAACCACATGGTGGCTAAGAACCGTCTTTGGCTCCAGTTCCAGGGGAATCCGACGCCCTCTTCTGACCTCTGTAGCATTGCATGACACGGGTGCACCAACCTACATGCAGACAGTATACTCATACACACGTAAAAAAATAAATAAAAAAAATTAAACAAAAAAATAATAAAATTACATTTATATGGCCAGGCATGGTGGCACATGCCTTTAAGGCAGAGGCAGGTGAGTTCAAGGCCAGCCTGGTCTACATAGTGAGTTCCAGGACTGCAGGGGCTATAGGAAGACCCTGTCTCAAACACACACACACACACACACACACACACACAAAACAAAAAAAACAAAAAAAAAACAAAAAAAAAAAAACCTTTTATGTATGTGTGTGTGCACATGTGCGCGAATGTGTATGTGTGTGTGTGTATGTGTGCCTGTTCATATTGTCCCCCCACATATCACAGTATACACATGGAGGGCAGTGAACACTCTTTGGGAGTTGGTTGTGGGAGGATCCAGTTTGAATTAGGGCCTAGTTCTCAGCATCCCTCAAGGCACTGTGGGAGTCATGGGGTTCCTCTGACCCCACCCCAAGAGGGAGCAAGCAATGTGGCCCAGGCACATGATGCTAGACAGAGCAGCAGTATACAGTGGCAAGAAACTGGGGGTCTGTGATTGGCTCTGAGAGGTGATATCATTTTGCTTATAAAAGTGACTTGCAAGCTGGGTGTGGTGGCGCTCGCCTTTAATCCTAGCACTTCGGAGGCAGAGGCAGGTGGATCTATGTGAGTTCAAGGCCAGCCTGGTCTACAGAGTGAGTTCCAGGACAGCTGGGGCTACAGGGAGACCCTGTCTTGAAAAGACTGAAAAAAACAAAAAGTGACTTGCAGCAGGCAATAAATCTAATTCTCCATTGCCATCATTACACAGAATTCCAGGGTCCATTATTTTGCAAATATACAGGCCAAAGCAGGCCTGGATTTCCAGTGTTGGTGGCTAGTGGGTTGGACGGAGGTCTATCAGACCACCAGCCTTGTATGCTAGCATGGGGTTAGATGGAGACCTATCAGGTCACCAACTGTGAAGTGAACTGTGAGTGGGTGTAGGCTGAAGATAGGCCATCAGCCACCAGCCTGAAATTCCGGTCCAGGGGCCAGCAGTCTTTGGGCAGGTGGGAAAGCATGTCCAGATGGGAAACGTTCCATTTCCCAGGCTAAGGACCTGAGATGGAAGTACCTCTCAGGTTGGGTTATGAAAGTAAGCACCTGACCTCTGCGCTGAGGGGTCAGTTCCCCACAGTGACTGCAGGCAGCCACTGTGCTCCCCTTCCCTTAGCAGGACCACACTGTACCTGCTCGTAGTAAGAGAAACTCCTATAGTTGGTTCTCCCTTCCACCATACAGGTCCCAGGGAATGAACTCAGATACCAGGCTTGGTAGAAAGTGAATTTACCTACTGAGCCATCTTGCCAGCCCTTATTGTTGCCTTACTATGTAGCTCAGGCTAGCCCCAGAATTCACAGCAATCCTCCTATCTCAGAGTCCCAAATGCTGGGAATACAGGCAAGAGCCACCATACCCAGCTTTTCTTTTTTCTCTTTTATTTTGTCAGGGTCTCACTATGTAGCCCAGGCTGACCTATGTAGCCCAGGCTGACCTAATCTATGTAGCTTAGGCTGGTCTCAAATTCACACTAATCTGCCTGCCTCAAGCCTCCTAAATGCTTGGGTTACAGTTGAGAGTCACTATGCCTGGCTTAACTTGCACCTTAAAAAATGATCCATTTCAGGGCTGGAGAAATAGCCTAGTGGTTAAGAGCACCGACTGCTCTTGCAGAGGACCCAGGTTCGATCCCCAGCCCCCACATGGCGGCTGAGAACCGTATGTAATTCCAATTCCAGGAGAATTCCAGTTCCAGGGGAATCTGACACCCTCTTCTGACCTCCGTGGCATTGCACGACACAGTGCACAAACGTACATGCAGACAGTACATTCATACACATACAAAAAAGTAAATAAAATTTAAAAAAATGATCCATTTCTAAAAACAAATCCATTTCTGCTGGGCGTGGTGGTACATGCCTTTAATCCCAGCTATCGGGAGACAGAGGCAGGCCTGGTCTACACAGTGAACTCCAGGCCAGCTGGGGCTACAGGAAGACCCTGTCTCAAAAACACCAAAAAAAAAAAAAAAAAAAAATCCAGCCACATTCCTCCCAAGTTGAATGTAGGCCTGGCGTTGTAATTAAATTAAACCCTCCTTTAAAACTCCACCTGGTTTAGTGAGTGGTCTCTCTGCTGCAACTTTACAACAACTTTACAACATTCCGAGGTCCCACTGAGATTCATACTGGCCAGAGGGCGGAACTTCCAGGGGACAGCTGCTGAGAGAATTTCCTCAGCTACGGCCTTTCTTCCCAAGTATCGGCCATGAGTACCAGTTGAGAGTACCAGTAGCCACCAATTTTCGAGTAACTACCTAGGAGGAAACGTACACCACGACTATCAAAATTCCTGGAAAGCAGATCCTGAGTCCAGACACCATGGGCAAATTAACAAAAGGAGAAGCCCAATAATGGATGCTTCAGAACCCTCACTGAGAAATTCTAATGGACTTTTAAGTTGGACATTTAATTCACCCTGCTCATCTCCTGGTTCCCTGCCTAGAAAATGTACCTAACTACTCTAGCCTTCACTTCTCCTTCACAGGCACCAGTCAAGGACTTTGTTCTCTCTATGGCTATACTTTTGGGGGTCTTTTAGATAGACCCACTGAGCAGAGGCTACCCCAGGTGCCACATCCTATGCCCCTTTTCAGCATGGAAGAAGTCAGAGCAGTTGGCACCCTGATTCCCTCTTGGCAATTGGGATGACCTCCTCAGAGGGTAATATGATAAAAATAGGAGCTAAAAATTGGCTATGTAATTTAGGGTGAAAAGCCCCAAAAGAACCAGTTTCTTTCTCAGCTGAGAGCTGAAGACTTCCTGGATCTGCCAGTAAACTTATCCTTCTGGTTGCTCTGACTTGTGCCCCATGCATCCTTAACTCACTTATCAGATTGATTACCCAGTAGGTAAATTCTATCAAACTTCATCTTGGAAACCCAACCTTGGTCCACTCTTATGAACTTCCTTCAAGGATTTGAAGACCTCATGAGAGGGGGAAATGAGATAGAGGATTATAAAAACTCAGGGATAGTGTTCTCAGATGCCATTAAGCCATTTTCCCTGAGTTTTTCTAGGAATGACTGGTTTGCTTGCTTTATGTGCTTTCACTTACTTGATTGGTAACTTTAACTGTGGTTGTTGTACTTATAAACTCTGGTTGTTGTACTTATAAAAGGCCCTGTAACCTGAACCCCATGCCATATTCCTCCTGAGTTGAGTGTCGGCCTAGTATCATAATCAAATTAATCGCTCCTTTAAAACTAAAAAAAAACCAAAAATTTTCCCCATCCCATCTATAACCCCATCCTCTTCTCTGGTGCATCCTTGATAACCTGCAGACAGACAAACATCAAACTTTCCCACCCAGCTTGCTGTCAGCTTTGTTAGTCCTAGCTCCTTTCTCAGGCTCTTGACAGAAGACTGCAAGGACAATCTCCCCTCTCAGATCTATTACCCACTTTACCATGACTTTACCAGTCATAGTGAAGTGCTCTATTCAGAATGCTTCCATTAAACAAGAAAAAGAACACATAAATTTTGTTGCATGCCTAAGGCAGAGTATCCACTCAGACTTCCTCCCTGAAACCATTTGGAGGGTCACTGAAGAACTCAAAACAATGCCTTTAAAAACAGCAACATTGAAAAATGTTTACTGTGTAGTATCAGTACATGGGAATTCACATTAGAAATTTTAAATAAAAACAAACTTCACATGGCAACTGCTTAGATGAAGACTCAGAGAAGCTAGTGACTGTTCAAAATGAAGAATGCTGGCCAGGAGAAAGATGGAGACTGCAGACGACTCCTCCCTCCCTCCTGAGGCCTACTGCAGCTGTGTGTCGTGTGCCAAGGTCCCCTCGGGATCCTCAGGTCCCCCTCTGTGATAGGAGAAGACGTACCAGCAGGGACAAGAGAGTGTGCTGCTCTGAGGAAAAGAAAATCACTAAGACGATTTCAAACATAATTTCCCCAACATCTGTCACCGTCATCATGTTACGACTTATCTCCTCTAGTATTTTAAAAGACATGCTTTTACAGTACCCTGAGAAAACTGCTTTTGATGTGTTTTGTGGGTGAGAGAATCCCACTGAGCAAAGAGAACTTACAGAAAGTCCCCAGGTGTGATTCCTGGGGATGGGTGTGTGAAAAAAACATGATTTAGGGTGCATCACTAACCTGAGAGAGTCACTGAAGTAAATCCCGCTCCCCAGATTTCCAACATCTGTTCTTTGTATACCTCGATCTTCAACTACTTTAGGTAAAAGCAGACCTCTGAAAAGAAAGGTATAGGGTCATGATTTACCAGAAAGGAATCTTCCACACAGCTTCCAACTTGCTGCTAATTAAACAGCAAGTCACACCCGACTTTGCAAACCACGTCAGAGTTCGGCTGATCCTCTACATCTTCAGACAACCAGCTGTGGTGAAAATATTCAGCAAAATAAGGCTGGAGAGATGGCTCAGCCATCTTAGGAGCCATGAGGACCTAGGTTCGGTTCCCAGCACCCACATGGTGGCTAATAACCATCTGTAACTCCAGTGCCAGGTGATCCGATGCCCTCTTCCAACCTTCAAGGACACTGGGTGATGGGGGAGCACTTATATACATGTAGGTAATATACTCATACACAGAAAAATAACAATAAAAGAAAATGAAAAAAAAATATTCAGAAAAAGAATTTCGTTTGTACTGAACATGCACAGCCTTTTTCTTGTCATTAGTCCCTAAACAGCAGAACCTAACAGCTGATGGCATACTGTTTACACTGTGTTAGAGATTATTAAGTCATGTCCATATGATTTAAAGTATATGGGGGGATGTCCTCCTTTCTGTGCAAACACAATGCCATTGTATATAAGACCCTTGAGCACTGGAGGTTTTGGCATCTGGGAGGGTTTGGGAAGCAACTCTCTAGATACTAAGGACAACTATAATCTCCCAGAGGAGCAACATATACCATTAACATGTCATCATGTCACGGTCATCATGTTACGGCTGCCAACTCCCACTGCCCTAACCAGCACTGGGTTCTAGGTGGTACCACAGCCAAGGCCCCAGGGTAAGTCAGCCCAATGTTGACTCGGATCTTTTTCTTGCAGAAGATTATGCAGATTCCTGCTGGCCTCTGAGCTTTCAGAACTCTGCTATCAGTATAAAACCATAATTATAGTAGAAAGACAGATAACGGCAGATTTCTGTCTTTTATACATAAATATTAATCGTTTCAATTTTGCATTAGGAAATTGAATCATTTTTTAATGGGTTTTGATCCTACAAAGAAAGGCCATTTCTACCCATGATTTAATTTTTTTTTAATTCTTTTTTTTTAATTTTATTTATTTATGTATGTGTATGAATGTACTGTCTGCATGCAAGTTTGTGCACCCGTGTTGTGCAATGCCGTGGAGGTCAGAAGAGGGTGTCGGATTCCCCTGGAACTGGAGTTCTCCTGGAATTGGAGTTTCAGACGGTTCTCAGCCACCATGTGGGTGCTGGGGATCGAATCCGGGTCCTCTGTAAGAGCGGTCAGCGCTCTTAACCGCTAGGCCATCTCTCCAGCCCCCATGATTTAATTTTTAAAAAATATTTAGCCAGGCATGGTGGTGCACACCTGTAATCCCAGCACTTGAGACTCAAAGGCAGGGGGATCTCTGTGAGTTCAAGGCCAGTGTGGTCTATATAGTGAGTTCCAAGCCAGATGGGGCTACAGACCCTGACTAAAGAAAAAAAAAAATTAGCCAGTTGTGGTGGTGCATACCTTTAATCTCAGCACTTGGGGGTGGGGGGAGCAGGTGGATCTCTGTGAGTTTAAGGCCAGCCTGGTCTACAGGACAGCTGGGCCTACAGGGAGACACTGTCTCAAAAAGACAAAAACAATTTTAAAAGACAAAATATTTTATTTATTTAATTTTACTTATTTATTTATTTGTTTATTTATTTATTTATTTATTTGGTCTTTTTGAGACAGGGTCTCCCTATACCCCCAGCTGGCCAGTAACTTGCTAAGACCAGGCTGGCCTTCAACTCACAAGAGATCCGCCTACATCTGCCTCCTAAGGGCTGGGATTAAAGGCATATGCCACCATGCCCAGCTTATTTTTTTAAATTTTATGTGTATGGGGCTGGAGAGATGGCCTAGCGGTTAAGAGCGCCGACTGCTCTTGCAGAGGACCTGGGTTCGATCTCTAGCACCCACATGGCAGCTGAGAACCGTCTGTAACTCCAATTCCAGGAGAACTCCAGTTCCAGGGAAATCCAATGCCCTTTTCTGACCTCCGCGGCATTGCATGACATGGGTGCACAAACCTACATGCAGACAGTACATTCATACACATAAATAAATAAATAGATTTAAATATCCTTATAACTCCCTTTACTCCTGTAAGTTCAGTTCCTGTTCCAATATTAAATGATTAGCCAAAACAAACAGAAAATTAGAGTTGTGTTTTGGATAAATAACCCACATTATATGGACACTGTGACATCTACACCTTTTAAGTTTAGTACTATGCTATCCAAATCCATACACAGAAAACTCATGAATGAACAATAGTTATTCTTCACATGAGGTTATCTTCAAGGAGAAATTGATAATTTGTTTTGTTTTATGTTTTGCTGTTGTTGTTTTGGAGACAGGGTCTATGGTCTCCCTGCAGCCCCAGCTATCTAGAATTTGATATGTAGATCAGGCTGGCCATGATCTCACAGATATCCACCTGCCTCTGCCTCCCTTGAGTGCTGGTATTAAAGGCATTAAACCACCCGCCTGGCTGCAGTTTTCCTTCCTTCCTTCCTTCCTTCCTTCCTTCCTTCCTTCCTTCCTTCCTTCCTTCCTTCCTTCCTTCCTTCCTCCCTCCCTCCCTCCCTCCCTCCCTCCCTCTCTCCCTCCCTTCCTTCCTTCCCTCTTTCTTTCCTTTCTCTCTTTCTCTCTGCAATGCCATGGAGGCCAGAAAAGGGTGTCAGAGCAGGGCGTGCTGGGGCACAGCTTTAATCCTAGCACTTGGGAGGCAGAGGCGGGCGGATCTTTGTGAGTTCAAGGCCAGCCTGGTCTACAGAGCGAGTTCCAGGATAGCTGGGACTACAGGGAGACCCTGTCTCGAAAAGACCAAAAAAAAAAAAAGATGGTATCATTGGATTTCCCTGGAAAGGGAGTTAAAGACGGTTCTCAGCCGCCATGTGGATGCTGGGGATTGAACCCCCGGGTCCTCTGCAAAAGCAGTCGGAACTCTTAACCGCTAGGCCATCTCTCCAGTCTCTCTCTCTCTCTCTCTCTCTCTCTCTCTCTCTCTCTCTCTCTTTCTCTCTTTCTCTCTTTCTCTCTCTTTGGAGACAGGGCTGTACTATGTATCCCCGACTGGCCTTGAATGTATTCTATAGCCCAGGGTAGGCTTGAAGTTGCTGCAATCCTCTTGCCTCATCTTCCCAAGTGTTAGGGTTACAGGCATGTACACCAAACCCAGTTCTCAAGGAGAAATTTATACCTACATAGCATACATTTTAAAAAGTCACAAACACAGGGCTAGAAAGATGGCTCAGTGATAAAGGGCCATTGCTGTCTTGGAAGAGGACCAAAGTTCAGTTCCCAGGACCCACATAGGGTGGTTCACAGCTACCTGTAACTCTAGCTCCAAATACAGTGCCCCCTTTTGGTCTTCACTGGTGCTGCATACACACATGGCATTCACTTAAGACAGATACAGGGGCCGGAGAGATGGCTCAGCAGTTAAGAGCGGCAACTGCTCTTGCAGAGAACCCGGATTTGATTCCCGGCACCCACATGGCGGCTAAGAACCATCTTTGTCTCCAGTTCCAGGGAAATCCAATGCCCTCTTCTGACCTCCGTGGCATTGCACTACAAGGGTGCACCAAACTACATGCAGACAGTACACTCATACACATAAAAAAAACAACAAAGGCCGGGCATGGTGGGGCATGCCTTTAATCCTAGCACTTGGGAGGCAGAGGCAGGCGGATCTTTGTGAGTTCAAGGCCAGCCTGGTCTACAGAGTGAGTTCCCACACCTTTAATCCCAGCACTTGGAAGGCAGAGGTAGGCAGAACTCTTTGAGTTCAAGGCCAGCCTGGTCTACATAGCAAATTCCAGGACAGCTGGGGCTACAGGGAGACCCTGTCTCAAAAAGACCAATATATATTTATATATATAAATATTTTTTAAAATCACAAGTATAGGGCTGGAGCGATGGCCTAGCGGTTAAGAGCGCCGACCGCTCTTGCAGAGGACCCGGGTTCAATCCCCAGCGCCCACATGGTGGCCGAGAGCCATCTGAAACTCCAATTCCAGGAGAACTCCAGTTCCAGGGGAGTCCGACGCCCTCTTCTAACCTCCGCGGCATTGCACGTCACGGGTGCACAGACTTGCATGCAGACAATACATTCATACACATACGGAAATAAATAAAATTAAAAAAAAATCACAAGTATATAACTTAAATGACACATATAATTTTCCTTGGGATGCAATAGGTTGGTTTCTTTTAACTGAAAAGGCCCATATGATTTCTTTCTTTATTTACTTTGGTGTTGTTTGAGATCAAAGACACACAGTTTTATTTTTTATTTATTTACTTATTTTTGTTGTTGGGTTTTTTTTGTGGGGGTTTTCTTTTTTTTTTTTTTTTGGTCTCTTTTTAAGACAGGGTCTCCCTGTAGCTCTGGCTGTCCTGGAATTTGCTATGTAGACCAGGCTGGCCTTGAACTCAAAGAGTTCTGCCTGCCTCTGCCTTCCAAGTGCTGGGATTAAAGGTGTGTGCCACCACATCCAGCAACACACATATTTTTAGTACTGGAGAGATGGCTCAGCAGTTAAGAGCAATTGCTGCTCTTGCAGAGAACCTGGATTTGGTTCCCAGCACCCACATGGTGGCTCAGAACCATCTGTAACTCCAGTTCCAGATGATCTGACACCCTCTTCTGACCTCCACAGGCAGCAGGCACATACACTGTGCATTTACATACATGCAGGTGTTACAGAAAAAAATTTTCAAACACCCAGGACAGAGTCAGAAATTTTATTGAGTCCTTACTCATGCATGAAGTCCCAGTAAGCAGTAGATGGCTATTAGATTCTGAGGCCCCTATCTGTAGTACAGATGAGGATTTTATAGTCAAATTTACATCATCATTTTATGATCAGTACCTGGGCCGAATGTTTCTTTTCATGATGGGCCATGTTATCTCAGGAAATTCCTTCCCAAGTTCATTTGGACAACACAGGTTTTAAAGTAGATATCCCAGGTATAGATCAGGAAACATTTTCATCTACAACTCACCCAGATTAATTGGACCAGAATTTAGTCAAGTGGTTATTTTGAGTTTACAATATAAACATCACCAGCAGTTTAGATTTCTGACATGTTTAATTTACACTTTTCTCATTACCCAGGTACTTTATTAAACTGGTGAACTTTTCATACCCTTAGTTTTACATCATTATCAACAGTTAGACATAATGTGTGGAAAGCACCACAGAGTTTCAATATTTTACAGAGCAATAAACCATCTGTGAGCAGCCCATTGTTACATTTCAAGGTATCTACCCAGTGAGTAAAATAAAGGAAACTTTAAATGGCCTAAGCGTACCAGGACACTATATGAGAATACAGTTAGTATGGGCTGTAAGGATGCTCAGTGGTTAAGAGGACTGGCTACTCTTGCAGAGGACCTAGGTTACATTCCCAGCACCCACATGGCAGCGAACAACCATCCTTAACTCTGGTTCCAGGGTATCTAACATCCTCTTCTGGCCTCTTTGGGAACTGCATGACATGGGTGCACTTACATGCAGGCAATACACTCAACCACATAAAAAATTTAATCAATTAAAAAAAAGAATAGTTATAAGATCATAGATTTTTTTCTTTATCACAGGCAAAACAGTCATACATACATAAAAATAACAAAAATAAATATTTACAAGAACCACACACACTTTAGAAAATGTAGGAAAGAAAGTTGAATATTTCACATTTGTGAACCTAAAATCTCTAACAAATAAAGATGGTACCTTACCTGGACAAGATTCCAACCATGTTCCGCACGGGAGTTCCATGCAACAAGGGCCGCACGTTGCCTAGCTTACTCAAAAACTCAGTGGCTTCATTCGCTCTTCCGACTCTAAATATCTGCAAGATGTTTACTGGACTGTCACTGGAAGAAAAACCTGAGGTTAGACAATTGGAAGCAAAATAAAAACCACCATTCACTGCTGGATGTGGTGGCACAGCCCTTAATCCTAGTGCTCAGGAGTCAGAGGCAGGTGGATCTCTGAGTTCAAGGCCAGCCTGGTCTACAGAGCGAGTTCCAGGACAGCTGGGGCTACAGGGAGACGGCGTCTCAAAAAGACCAAAAAAAAAAAAAAAA
>VZQC01006735.1:347929-421719 GCA_009823505.1 Rhizomys pruinosus
TTCCCTCTACCTGCTGGTCCATCCCTCTGCAGCTCTCTACCCCCTCTTCCTCCCACCTGCTGGTCCACCCCTCTGCAGTTCCCTACCCTGTCTTCCTCCTGGCCACTTCTGGCAGGTCTTGTTATGCTGGCTAGGTTTGCCCTTTGTCGGCCTCACACACTCCTTAGAAGCATTGGTGCTGGGGCTGGAGAGATGGCATAGCGGTTAAGAGCGCCGACTGCTCTTGCAGAGGACCCAGGTTCGAGCCCCAGAACCCACATGGCGGCTAAGAACCGTGTGTAACTCCAATTCCAGGAGAACTCCAGTTCCAAGGGAATCCGAGACCCTCTTCTGACCTCCGCGGCATTTCCTGACATGGGTGCACAGACCTACATGCAGACAGTACATTCATACACATACAAAAATAAATAAATAAATAAATAAAAAATTAAAAAAAAAAAAAAGAAGAAGCAATGGTGCTGTGATGTGTCTGCACATGACAGCCTGCAAGAGCTACTGGTCAGGTGAAAAATCTGCCACCATGGAAATGAACAGATGTTTCGATCAGGATTACACAGACGTTCCATTGTAGTAGTTTTTATAGCTGGTTTTTCAGTCATATTTTTTTTTTTCTGAGACAGGGTCTCACTGTGTAGCCCTGGTTGGCCTATAACTCAGTATGTAGGCTAGGCTGCCTTTAAATCCACAGACATCCACCTGCTTCTGCCTCCTGAGTGCTAGGACTTAAGGCATGCAGCCTGTACTAGTTTGTTTTGCTTTGGTTTGGTGTTCTGGTTGAGATAGGGTCTTCATAGGTAGCCCGAGCTGACCTCAAACTTTCAGTGGTAGTCTTGCCTCTGCCTACTGATACTAGGATTGCAGGTGTGTACTGCAACACCAAGCTCAAATGGGTTTCTGATCCTTGCCGCTAGGCCCAGATTCTTCACCAACACAAATCTCAAAGGTTTTCACACCGTGAAGACCTGTGTAAGCACTGGGCCTTCATATCTGCTGTTACTCTAGAAGGCACATGAATAAGCACATAGCCATGAGCACACACAGTCAAGAGGATGCAAATGGAAATAACAGTTAATGGTAGCATTTTGACACGTGTCCTACTTTCATATCTGTTGCCTTGATAAAATATCCTAACTAAAAACAGTTTAGGGGAAGAAATTCCAAGTTACAGTCCATCATTAAGGGGAAGTAGAGGCAAGAACTCAAAGCAGCTATTCACATCACATTCACATCAAGAGCAAAGAGAAAGAATAAAAGCATGGATCCAGCTTGCTTGTTCTCTTTCTTTCAGTTCATGTTTTCTTCTCTTATACTATTCCAAACCCCGAACAAGCAGATGGTGCTGCCCTCAAGGGGAGGGTCTTCCTAACTCAATATCAAGATAGCCACCCCCCAGAGACATGTGCAGGCCAACATGGTTTTTTTTTTTTTTGTATGTGTATGAGTGTACTGTCTGCATGTAGGTCTGTGCACCCGTGTCGTACAATGCTGCAGAGGTCAGAAGAGGGTCTCAGATTCCCCTGGAACTGGAGTTCTCCTAGAATTGGAGTTACAGACGGTTCTCAGCCGCCATGTGGGTGCTGGGGATCGAACCCGGGTCCTCTGTAAGAGCGGTCGGCGCTCTTAACCGCTAGGCTATCTCTCCAGCCCCAGGCCAACATGGTTTAGACAACTCCCCAGTTGAGGCTCTCTTCTCTCAGGTGATCCCAGATTGCATCAAGTTTATTATTATTATTACTAATTTCTTTTCTGGTAGTTTGTTTGTCTGTTTTGTGACAGGGTTTCCCTGTAGCCCAAGCTGGCCTGGAAATAATGATCAAGCTGGCCTCAAGCTCTCAGAGATCTACCTTACCACACTCAGCAAGTTGATGATTAAAAACTGAATCAGCACAGGGCTAGCAGATGTCAAGCCTGATAACCTGAGCTCAGTTGCTGGGACACATACTGTAGAAGGAAGAGAAGCGACTCCCAAAGTTGTCCTCTACCTGTGCACACACCATGACATGAGTTCACTCTCCAGACTCATTAAATACAATGCAATGAAAACCCCACGTTTTCCAGGTTTTTCAACTGTGGTTTTTCCTTTTTAAAAAATATTAGGGGCTGGAGAGATGGCCTAGTGGTTAAGAGTGCCGAGTGCTCTTGCAGAGGACCTGGGTTCGATCCCCAGCACCCACATGGCAGCTGAGAACCGTCTGTAACTCCAATTCCAGGAGAACTCCAGTTCCAGGGTAATCCGACACCCTCTTCTGACCTCCGCAGCATTGCACAACACAGGTGCACAAACCTACATGCAGACAGTACATTCATACACATAAAATAAATGACTAAATAAAATAAAATAAAATAAAATATTAGCCAGCCATGGTGGTGCATGCCTTTAATCCTAGCACTCAGGAGACAGAGGCAGGTGGATCTCTGTGAGTTCAAGGCCAGCCTGGGCTACATAGCAAGCTCCAGCTGAGCTGGGACTAAAGGGAGACCCTGTCTCAAAAAGACAAAAATAAATTTTTTTTTTATTTTATGTGTAGGAGTGTATTGCCTGCATGTAAAGTGCACTCATATCATGCAATGTCTTCACAGGTCATAAGAGGGCATCAGATCTCCTGGAAGTGGAATTACAGATGGTTGTTTTCCACCATGTGGGTGCTGGAAATCCAACCCGGTTCCTCTGTAAGAGCAGCCAGTGCTCTTAACTGCTGAGTCATCTCTCCACTCCCAGCCCCTCAACTATAGTTTTTCATGCCACAGATTAAGACATGTTAGAAGGAAGACAACGCGCCTATATTCCTTAACTTGAATAAACTTTTTTGGGGGGTCTTTTTGAGACAGGGTCTCCCTTTAGTCCCAGCTGGCCTCGAGCTCGCTATGTAGACCAGGTTGGCCTTGAACTCACAGATATCCACCTGCCCCTACCTCCTGAGTGCTGGGATTAAAGATGTGTGCCACCACCCCTGGCTTAGAATAAACTTTCTTTTGTAATGCCTTTCAAAATCAGACTCTGGGGGTGTGTGTGCATGCATGTGCATGTGTGCATGAATGTGTGTGTGTGTGTGTGTGTGTGTGTTGTATGTTTATGATGCTAGGGATGGAATCTAGGGCTTTACACATGCTAGCAAGCTGTGTATCACTGAGCAACACATTCAGCCTCTAAAACCTAATGACCTGAGTTCTATCCCCAGAAGTCATAGTAGAAGGAAAGAACTAACTCCAGAAAGTTATTCTCTAATGTCTACACGTGTGCTGTGACAGGCATGTGCCTGTCCCCCCCTTTTTTTTTTGTCTTTCTGGTCTTTTTGAGACAGGGTCTCCCTGTAGCTCCAGCTGTTCTGGAACTCATTATGTAGACCAGGCTGGCCTTGACCTCACAGAGATCCACCTGTCTCTGCCTCCCAAGTGCTGGGATTAAAGGTGTGCACCACCATGCTTGGCGCTACACATAATTTTTTTAACCCGAATCTTAACCTTAAACCTAACTGTAACCTAAGTGTAGGAATAAGTTTTTTTGTATCACAGACCCAATTTCTCTTTGAAGGAAAAAGCCTCTATCTCACCCTAAACCTAACCTTAACCCTAAAACCCAACCCTAACCCTAACGCTATCTCTAAACATACACATAATTTATTTATATTTATTTATTTATTATTTTTTATGTGTGTGAGTGTACTTTCTGCATGTAGGTTGGTGTACCCATGTCATGCAGTGCTGCAGAGGTCAGAAGAGGGCGTCGGATTCCCCTGGAACTGGAGTTAAAGACGGCTCTCAGCTGCCATGTGGGTGCTGGGGATCAAACCCGGGTCCTCTGCAAGTGCAGTCGGCGCTCTTAACCACTAGGCCATCTCTCCAGCCCCAACTTTCATCTATTTCTAATTTTTATTTTATGTGTATGAGTGTTCTGTCTGCATCCACCTAGATTATTATTATTATTGAGTCACCTAGAAAGCAGAGTGGAAGAATGCGGAGCACTTGGAAACAGAGACCACTGCCGCAGATAATACTGTAAACACAACAAAGCAGTTCTTCATCATCATAACACAACTGTCTGTTACTCAGGATTAAACTCTATAATTGTCCTGACTGACTCAATAAAAGGATCTCAAGGAATGTTACATCATAACAGTTCCCAGACACTGAGCTTACCTGTGATGATTCTGCAACACTTCTTCTCTAACCCTGGAAAATTCTTCAGTATTCTGTTCAACAAGTTCAATTTTGCATCTCAAAGCTCGGTATTTGGCAACAGATGGTGGGCTAGGTTTGGACAAATGAGTTTCACAAACATTCACCATGTCTCTTATTAGCTGTAGGTAGAAATGATGCAGAGATGTTAAACTCACTACATATCAAAGTTAATATTTATGTAATGCAATATTTATATTACGTTAACACTTTCCAAAAAAGAAAAACTCTTTTCTCAAAAGATATTTTGAGAAATATTTGCTGTTAGTGGTGTATTAAACCCAGTAAAAGCTGTGTAGAACACTAAGCATTGGGGCTCAGACCTAGTAAACCCAGCACTTTGGAGGCTGAGGCAGGAGGACTGCTGAGTTCAAAGCCAGCCTGTGTTACACAGTGAATTGCAGGCTACCCAAGCTATAGTGCAAGGCCTTGTCTCAAAAACAAAAATAAAATAAGAGCTTTTAAAAATCCAGAAGGTTGGGCTGGAGAGATGGCCTAGCGGTTAAGAGCGCCGATTGCTCTTGCAGAGGACCTGGGTTCGATCCCCAGCACCCACATGGCAGATGAGAACCATCTTTAACTCCAGTTCCAGGGGAATCCAACACCTCTTCTGAACTCTGCAGCACTGCACGACACGGGTGCACAAATCTATATGCAGACAGTACATTCATACACATACAAAAATAAATAAAAAATTTTTTAAAAATTTAAAAAAGAAAAGTATTTAAACTTCTCTGGGAAGGTCCTCACAGACATGGCAAGAGGTGTGTCTCTTAGATGATTCCAAATCCTATCATATACTTACATCATACACATAATTTTTTTAACTGGAATCCTAACCCAAAACCTAAATGTAACCTAAGTGTAGGAAATTTTGTATCACAGACTCCTTTTCTCTTCCAAGGAAAAAGCCTCTACCTTACCCTAAACCTAACTCTAACCCTAACTCTAAAACCCAACCCTAACCCTAATGCTATCTCTAAACACTTATTTATTTATTTGTTTGTTTGTTTATATATTATTTCTAGTTATACTTTCCTTTTGGATGTTATGACCACACAGCTAGCCCAGATTAACCAAGTTTTTTGTTTTCTCCAGCTCAGTTGAGGATCTGGTCCTCAAGGGTCACTCGGGGTTTTTTTTTGGGGGGGGGGGAGCCCCTGGCTCCTTTTAGCTTTTCAATCACCAGTTCCATCCACTCCAGGACAAAATCAGGTCTTGCTAGGCCAGGCTTCCCTTTTTGAAGCATGAACAGACTTTCCTCTTGATTGACTGGACACTGGCTGAAGTCCCATTGGTGGATCTCCAAGACCTCCCTGCACAGGAAGACTGGTGACTCACATTTGCAGGACATTTCAGGAGATGCACCCATGCATAGTCCCCTGGGACTTAGCTGACCTCTGAGGGCAAAGAACAAAATTATCCCTTAAGACCCTTGGCCAAATTGGTATGGGCATTAAGTATGGTCATTAAGCATCCACAAAGGCTAAGTTACACCAGCCTGATACTTTTAACTACTTTATAATAGTGTAGAAAAACCAAACCTCAAGCAGCCTTGTATAAGAAATACTAAGAGGCACTCCCATAAAAGAAACACTGTGGTTAGACATAATGTCATGACAAACTAGTTTTTTCCACATTCCTTTGATCTTATGTTACTCTAAAATATACATACAGCTGGGCGTGGTGGCGCATGCCTTTAATCCTGGCACTGGGGAGGCAGAGGCAGGCGGATCTTTGTGTGTTCAAGGCCAGTCTTGTCTACAGAGTGAGTTCCATCCAGGATAGCTGGGGCTACAGGGAGACCTTGTCTCAAAAAGACAAAAATAAAAAAGAATTCCTGGGGCTGGAGAGATGGCTCAGCGGTTAAGAGCACCAATTGCTCTTGCAAAGGACCCGGGTTCAATTCCCAGTGCCCACATGGTGGCTAAGAACTGTCTTTAACTCCAGTTCAGGGGAATCAGATGCCCACTTCTGACTTCTGCGGCACTGCACGATACGGGTGCACCAACCTATATGCAGACAGTACACTCATACACATAAAAAATAATAAAATTAAAAAAAACTTTAAAAAATATATACATACATGTCCTTCATCCATGTATCAAAACTTCCTAACTTTGAAAATAAATGGTAGCTTAGTTCTAGAACCTGTTTAGGTATTCACAGTATAAGAACACAGTTGTTTTCAGGTCACATTGACATTGCTCAGTTTGCCTTAGAACTAGGTAATAAGTGCTAGCATCCACAGATGAGGGATACCATTCGTCGTTTGTTTTTCTGGGACTGTGTTACTTCACTTAACATGGTATCTTCTAGCCGGGCGCGGTGGTGCACGCCTTTAATCCTTAGCACTCAGGAGGCAGAGGCAGGTGGATTTTTGTGAGTTCAAGGCCAGCCTGTTCTATAGAGTGAGTTCTAGGACAGCTGGGGCTATGGGGAGACCCTGTCTTGAAAAGACAAAAAAAACAAATAAATAAACATGGTATCTTCTAGTTCTATCCATTTATCTGCAAAGTTCATGATGTCATCTTTCTTTTTTTTTTTTTGGGGGGGGTCTTTTTGAGACAAGGTCTCCCTATAGCCCCAGCTGGCCTGGAACTCACTCTGTAGACCAGGCTGGCCTTGAACTCACAGAGATCCGCCTGTCTCTGCCTCCTGAGTGCTAGGATTAAAGGCATGAGCCACCATGCCCAGCCTGATGTCATTTTTCTTTACAACTGCATAGAACTCCATTGTTTAGATGTACCACATTTTCTCTATCCACTCATCAGTTGAGGGGCACTTGGGTTGGTTCCAGCTCTTTGCTATTGTGAAGAGAGCTGCAATAAACATGGTTGTGCATGTATCTCTGCGGTAAGATGAGTCTTTTGGGTATATAACCAGGGATGGTATGACTGGGTCAGGTGGCAAGCTCATTTTGAGTCTTCCAAGGGTTCTCCACACTGCTTTCCATAGTGGCTGTACCAGTTTACATTACCACCAGCAGTGGTATCATTTGTTTTCTTGATCCTAGCCAGTCTTATTGGAGTAAGATGATATCATAAAGTGGTTTTAATTTGCATTTCCTTAATTATTAGTGATGTTGAACACTTCTTAAGATGTTTCTCAGCCATCTCTAATTCCTCACTTGTGAAGTCTCTGCTCAGCTCTTTGCTCCATCTATTGAGTGGGTCATTTGTTTTCTTTCTTCTTTGTTTTTTGAGTAGTTTATACATTCTGGAAATCAATGCTTTGTCAGATGTATCTGGGTAAAGGTTTCTTCCCACTCTGTGGGTTTTCTCTTTACTTCCTTGATTGTTTCTTTTGATGTACAGAGCTTTTGAGTTTAATAAGGTCCCATCTGTCAAATGTCCATCTTATTTCTTGCACAGCTGCTATCTGATTTAGGAAGTCTTTTCCTACTACGCCTATGTCTTGTAGGATGCTGCCAATTTTTTCTTCTATCACCTTCAGAGTTTTAGGTTTCCTGTTGAGGTTTCTGATCCATCTGAAGTTGACTTTTGTACAGAGCAAGAGGTAGGGGTTTAACTTTATTCTTTTTTTTTTTTCTTTTTGTATGTGTATGAATGTACTGTCTGCATGCAGGTCTGTGCACCTGTGTCATGCAATGCCGCGGGAGGTCAGAAGAGGGTGTCAGATTCCTCTGGAACTGGAGTCAAAGATGGTTCTCAGCTGCCATGTGGTGCTGGGGATCGAACCCAGGTCCTCTGAAAGAGCAGTCAGCACTCTTAACCACTAGGCCATCTCTCCAGCCTTAACTTTATTCTTTTACAAGTGGTAATCCAGTTTTGCCAACACCACTTGCCAAAGATGCTGTCTTTCCTCCATTATGTCTTCTTGGCCCCCTTGTCAAATATGAGGTGGCTGAAATTGTATGTGCTCAAGTTTGGATCTTCAGTTTTGTTCCATTGGTCAACAGGTCTATTTTTGTGCCAGTACCAAGCCGTTTTTATGATTACAGCCCTGTAGTATAGTTTGAAGTATGGAATAAAAATCCCCCCTGCTGGGCATGGTGGCACATGCCTTTAATCCTAGCACTCGGGAGGCAGAGGCAGGCGGATCTTTGTGAGTTCAAGGCAAGCCTGGTCTACAGAGTGAGTTCCAGGACAGCTAGGGCTACTAGAAGACCCTGTCTCAAAAACACCAAAAAAAAGAAATCCCCCCTGTATTGCTCTTTTCGCTCAGGGTTGCTTTGGCTATTCGGGGTCTTTTGTTTTTCCATATGAAATTAAGGAATTTTTTTTTCCAAGCCTGTGAAGAAACTCTTGGGGATGTTAATTGGTATTGCATTGAATCTGTATATTAATTTGGGTAAAATGGACACTTTTACTATATTAATTTTTCCAATCTATGAGCATGGGAGGTCTTTACATATTCTGATGTCTTCTTCAATTTCCTTCTTCAGGGGTTTAAAATTTTTTCTGTAGAGATCTTTGGTGTCTTTGGTTAGGTTTGTTCCTAGGTATTTTAATTGTTTTTGAGGCTATTGTGAGTGGGAAGGTCTCCTTGTATTCCTTCTTAAGTTGCTTGTTGTTGGTGTAGTTTTTTCAACTTTCATCTATTTCTCTCTCGCGCTCTCTTTTTTTTTTTTTTTGAGACAGGGTCTCCCTATAGCCCCAGGTGGCCTGGAACTCACTCTGTGGACCAGGCTGGCCTTGAACTCACTGAGATCTGCCTGCCTCTGCCTCCTGAATGCTAGGATTAAAGGCGTGCACCACCACACCCCGCAACTTTCATCTATTTCTTATTTTTATTTTATGTGTACGAGTGATCTGTCTGCATCCACCTGTGTCATGCAAAAGCTCTGGAGGCCAGAAAAGGGCACAGATCCATCTAGCCCAGGCTGGCCTCACACTTGCTATGTAGTTGAGGCTGGCCTTGAACCCCTGATCATTCAGCCTCTGCCTCCCTTGAGTGCTAAAGTAATAGGTATGTATCACCATACCTGGCTTCAGACATCATTTTTTTAAAAATATGATCCCCCAACCCATTTTAAACTGAACTCTATCACAGTGGCTTACCTGGCAGAGGTCCTCCTTGCTAGCTAATAGTCTCAGGTTAATTTCTTCAGTTGCTGGATGCCTGTGGGGTATCAGTCTGTAGAACTCAGCCATCTTCTCTTGCAATTGCTCTACCGTTTCTCCATTTCTCAGTCTAGTCTTTACTAGAAGGAGAATCCCCTCTGCCTTACTCACCTGTAAACAGAAAAGCATACATGTTTATTCAACTTAAAATCTTGAGGCAGATAGCTTTAGTGTCAACTTGACACGGGCTAAGGGAGGCTCACTTGGGGAATTGGTTTCATTGCACTGGGCTGTGGCCATGTCTATATATTTTTTTGTCTTTTTTTTTAATTTTATTTATTTTTGTATGTGTATAAATGTACTGTCTGTACGTAGGTTTGTGTACCCGTGTCATGCAGTGCCGCGGAGGTCAGAAGAGGGTGTCAAATTCCCATTTGGTTTTATCTTTACCTGGTTTTGGTAATGGCATGTTGCTGGCTTCATAGTAGGAATCTGGGAGAACTCCCTCCATTTGTATCCTTCTAAACAACTTGAGTAGTAATGACCCATCTCCCTAATGAACACAGATGACAAAATTCTAAACAGGATACTGGCAAATCGCATACAGACCCACATCAAGAAGATCACCCATCAACTTGGAAGTCACTCAGGCAGGTAGATTTTGGGGTATATTGTCTCCTGGGCTGCTGGAAGGGGGTCACAACTCTGAGCCCTCTTGTAGGGAGTGGCCGTCTCTGCGGGATCTCCCATCGCCTTTGCAGCTGGTGACCAGCAGATTGGGTTTGGGTTTGGTGCCTCTGTGGCTTTGTGCGGGCTGGCTCCTGAGGCACAGGAACCCGGAAGTCACTCAGGCAGGTACCAGGGCGTGGGCTAGGTCAGGCATATCCCACCCCCACCCCCCCAAGAGGAATTGGTGAGAGAGTATCCAAGTGGATTTTTTTTTGGAGAACCTTCAGAACAGGAAGAGAAGAGTGACTTAGGTTTCCAATATCCAATATATAAACAAAATTGAAAGCCTGAAACCTAGACAAGTCAATATTCCATAAACAAGGAGGAGGAAAGAAAAAAAAAAAAAGCATCGGAAGGAGGCAAGCAAAACCATCTACTAACATTGTGAAAAGACATTTGTGATTTGAATCACAAAAGGGAAACCCACATGCCAGGGAAACGAGGAAGGGACAACATGGGAAAAGCACACAATAATCCCGCACCAGGCTCTACCAAACCTGTAGGAGATAGCTACAATGGGATCCCCCTGGAGGTGACCCAAGAAACAGATCTTAGAGGAATAATTGAAGACCTATGCAGAGAAATTAAAGAAAATAAAGAAGAATTCAGAGAACTAAAGAAAGAGAATGAAAAACTCAAAAAGGACCGAGAGGGATACAATGACAAACTTCGGAAAGAACTAAAGGAACAGATTTGACAAATTCCAGAAAGAACTAGAGGGAGAGAAAAAACAAACTCCGGAAGGAAGTAGAAACACTGAAAAAGGAAGCCAACCAATGAAGTAAGGAACACTAAGAAGAGATTGAGAAGCTCAAAAAGGAAATGGAAATACTAAAGAAAACACAGGATGAAATGAAAAAGAAATTAGAACACTCATCCAATCAAGAAGAAAGGAAAGGAAAAAGCCTCAGAAGTAGAATAGAGGAAGCAGAACAAAGAACATCAGATCTGGAAGATAACACAGAGCAACTAAAAAGCTCAAATAAAGATTATGAAAAATTTAAAAATATACAAAAGTATAACAACCAAAAATATGGGACACTATGAAAAGATCAAACCTCCGCATCATAGGAATAGAGGAAGGAGAAGAATCTCAAGAGAATAGTATTGATCAGATCTTCAACAGAATAATAGATGAAAATTTCCCCAAACTAAAAATAGACAAACCCATACAAATACATAGGACTCCAAATAGACAAGATCAATAGACAAGATCAGAAAAGAAACTCCCACACAATATGTCATAGTTAAAAATGCTAGACACCCAAACAAAGAAAAATTCTGAAGGCTAACAAAAGAAAAAAAAAGTCACATACAAAGGGAAACCGCATCAGAATTACAAACTGACTTCCTCTGGGCGCAAACCATGAAAGCAAGAAGAAACATGGAGCGCAAAGCTTTCCCAGTGTTAAAGGACTATGGTTGCCAACCCAGAATACTTTACCCAGCAAAAAATGTCGACTATAGGTAAGGAGAGAAGAAAAATCTTCCATGAACACTATAGACAAGATTGATAGAATATTTATGTCTGGAAAACCAACTCTTTAATAAAAATTACCTGAAGCAACTTTCAAAGGGCAGAAGAGAGGAGCAACAATCTCAAACACCTAGGAAAGAGAAACTAATAAACATAAACTGAAGGAGTAAAATCAGAGGCTAGAAGTCAAATGGATAATAAAGTGAAAGGAGCAACATCCATCTTTCAATTATAACTTCATATTTAAGGGTAAACTCCCCAATCCCAAAAGAGACACAGACTGGAGAGAATGGATTAGGAAAACAAAACCCATCTATATGCTATCTACAAAGAACACCATCTCAATTTCAAGGATAGGCACCAAATTAAGGTTTTAAGGGGATAAAAATTATTCCACGGCAAATGGTACCAAAAAAAAGCAGGATTGCCTATTCTAATATCAGGACAAACTAGACTTCAAAGAAAAAGTAAATTCAAAAAAGCCAAAGAGGGCCATTACATCTTTATTAAAGGAAACATTGACAATGAAGATCTTACAATCCATAAATATGTACGGCACCAGATGCCTCAGTGCACCAGACTTTATAAAAAGACAGTTTCTTCCAGGATCTCCAAAGGCCCAATTAACCACCCCAAGCACACTAATATAGTAAAGGACTTCAATACCCCATTAAATCCCCTTAGACAGATCAACAGGCAAAGGATAAACAGAGAGACATCTGAAACTAAATGATTCACAATACACAAATTGGACCTAACAGAATCTATAGAATATATCACCCAACATCACCAGAGAATACACTTCTACTCAGCACCTCATGAACCATTCTCCAAAATAGACCATATACTGGGACAACAGGGGAAAAAAAACCTAACAAATTACAAAAAGACTTGAAATAATCCCAGAATTCTATCAGACCACAATGCAAAAAGCTCATATCTAAACCCCAGATATAAACCCTTAACAACTACAACACACATGGGGAGGACCTAAAGAACACTCTCTGAATACATGAAGGGTCAAAGAAGAAATAAAAGAAAGATAATAAAAACATTCCCTGGACACTAATGACAGCTGATAATACAAACACAGCAAAAACCTTTATGGGACACTTAAAAGAGTCCCCTAAGAGGTGAAGTTCGTTTTATAGCTCTAAAGTCCTACATTAAAAAAACAGAAAAGAGCACAAGTGAATGATCTACACTTGCCAGCTACAAATAATTGAGAGGAGTAAAACAAACTGAACCCTAAAAACAGCAGACAAAAGAATAGGAACATAACAAAAATCAGAGCAGAGCTCACAATGAAATATGAAACAAAGAAACCATATAAAAAAAAAATCAATGAATCCAAAAGGTGGTTCTTTGATGAGAGGGAATAAACAGATAGACAGACCTCTAGCCCAGTTAACCAAAAGAAAGAAGGAAACAACTCCAAATCAATAGAATCTGTGAATGAAAGGGGAAATATCACAACAGACAATGAAAAGATCCAGACAAACATATGGGAATACTTCAAAAACCTATACTTTACTAAGTTTGAAAACCTAGAAGAAATGGATGAATATCTGAAATCCTAGGAATCACCAGAGCTCGACAGCCTAAATAGAACAATAATACATGAAGAAATTAAAGATGTAATAAGTAGCCTCACAACCAAAAAATGCTCAGGCCCAGATGGTTTCCCAGCATAACTCTATAAAATATTTAAAAAAGACTTACAACCGTTACTACTCAAGTTGTTTAGAAGGATACAAATGAGCCGGGCGTGGTGGCGCACGCCTTTAATCCTAGCACTTGGGAGGCAGAGGCAGGCGGATCTTTGTGAGTTCAGGCCAGCCTGGTCTATCAGAGTGAGTTCCAGGACAGCTGGGGCTACGGGGAGACCCTGTCTCGAAAAGACCAAAAAAAAAAAAGAAGGATACAAATGGAAGGAGTTCCTCCAGATTCCTTCTATGAAGCCGAGCAACATGCTATTACCAAAACCAGGTAAAGATACCAAAAAAGGAGAACTATAGACCCATCTCCCTAATGAACACAGATGCCAAAATTCTAAACAGGATACTGGACAAATTGCATACAGACCCACATCAAGAAGATCATCCATCATGACCAAGTTGGATTCATACCAGAGATGCAAGGGATGGTTCAAAAACATACGAAATACAATATCATCAACATATCAAATGGACTGAAAAGACAAAAAACCACACCATCATCTCAATTGATGCAGAAAGCCTTTGACAAAATCCGCATCACTTAATGTTTAAAGTCCTAGAGGGAATTGGACCTGAGGGATCATTCCTCAATGTAATCAAAGCCATATATAGGAAACCCACAGCCAATATCATCCAAATGGGGAAACGACAGAGCATTCCCCTTAAGGGTAGAAACTCAGCAAGGCTGCCCCTGTCACCTCTCCTTTTCAATATAGTGCTTGAAACCCTTGCTAGGGCAATAAGGCAAGAAACGGAAATTAAGGAGTTCTAATTGGATAAGAGGAAGTCAAGCTATCCATTTTTGCTGATGATATGATTGTCTACCTAAGGGATTACTAAGAACTCCAACAGAAAAACTCCTAGAAATGATTAAGAGCTTCAGTAAAGTGGAAGGATACAAAAATAAATTAGAAAAAATCAGTATCCTTTTTATTTACTAACAACAAGCAATGAGAAGGACTACAAGGAGACCTTCCCACTCAACAATAGCATCAAAAACAAAAAACACCTAGGAAACAACACCTAACCAAAGACACACAAGGATCTCTACAACAAAAATTTTAAACCCCTGAAGAAAGGAAATTGAGGAAGACATCAAAGATGGACAAACCCTCCATGCTCATGGATTGGAAAAAATAATATAGTAAAAATGTCCATCCTACCCAAACTTGTGTACAGATTTAATGCAATCCCAATCAAAACCCCAAGAGCTTCTTCACAGGCTTGGAAAAAAAAAATCCTCAATTTCATTTGGAAAAACAAAAGACCCCCGATTAGGCCAAAGCACCCTGAGTGAAAAGAGCAATATGGGGGCGGGGGGGGGGGGGTTTGCTCTACCAGACATCAAACTATTACTACAAGGGCTGTAGTCATAAAACAGCCTGGTACTGGCACAAAAAACAGACCATTTGACCAATGGAATAAAACTGAAGATCCAAACCTGAAGCACATACAATTTCAGCCACCCCATATTTGATAAGGGGGGCCAAGAAGACAACAGTGGAGGGAAAGACGCATCTTCAATAAGTGGTGTTGGCAAAACTATACCACCTTGAGAAGAATGAAATTAAAAAATCCCTACCCTCTCGCCCTGTACAACATTCAATTCCAAGATGGATCAAAGACCATCAACGTGAAACCCAAAACTCTGAGGTGTGAAGAGAAAGCTTGGCTGCAGACTACAAGACATAGGCTTAGGAAAAGACTTCCTAAACAGACAGCAGCTGGCACAAGAAATAAGATTGGCAATTGACAAATGGGAACTCACTTAAAACTCAAAAGCTTTCTGTACATCAAAGGAACCAATAAAAGGAAGTGAAAGAAAACCCACAGAGTGGGAGGAAAACCTTCACTGCAGATACATCTGACAAGCATTAATTTCCAGAGTATAGAAGCTACTCAAAAAACAAAGAAAGAAAGAAAACAAATGAATCACTCAAAAATGGAGCAAAGAACTGAATAGAGACGTCACAGAGGAGGAATTAGAGATGGCCAAGAAACATCTTAAAAACTGTTCAACATCACTAATAATTAGGGAAATGCAAATTAAGAACCACTTTAGATATCATCTCACTCTGAATAAGACTGGCCAGCATCAAGAAAACAAATGATATCAAGTGCTGGAGAGGTTGTGGGGAAGGGGAACACTCAATCCATTGCTGGTGGGATAGTAAAACTTGTACAGCCACTATGGAAAAGCAGTGTGGAGAACCCTTAAGAAGACACAAATGAGCTTGCCATTTGACGCCAGTCAATACCACTCCTGGGCATATAATCCACAAACTCATCTTATTGCAGAAATACATATGCACAGCTATATTTATTGCAGCTCTGGTTCACAATAGCAAAAGCTGGAACCAACGCCAAATGCCCCTCAACTGACGAGTGGATAGAGAAAATGTGGTACATGAACACAATGGAGTTCTATGCAGTGGTAAAGAAAGACAACATCGGGGGCTGGAGAGATGGCCTAGTGCAAAATTGGATACTTGTTGAACTCACGTCAATTAAATATGTATTAATCGAATATGCACCTGTGTCCCTCTCCCGCCCTCCCACCCTTCCTGATTCACCATTTCAGTCAGTTTTCTGATGCAGTATTTCTGTTGTTGTTCTTTTAATATGCATCCCTCTCCACAAGAAATATTTATAACTGGGTTATTGGCACTAGCATCCACAGATGAGGGATACCATTCGTCGTTTGTTTTTCTGGGACTGTGTTACTTCACTTAATATAATGTGTTCTAGCTCCATCCATTTACCTGCAAAGTTCATGATGTTGTCTTTCTTTTTTTTAATTTTTATTTATTTCTGTATGTGTATGAATGTACTGTCTGCATGCAAGTCTGTGCACCCATGTCGTGCAATGCCGCGGAGGTCAGAAGAGGGTGTCGGATTCCCCTGGAACTGGAGCTCTCCTGGAATTGGAGTTTCAGACGGTTCTCAGCCACCATGTGGGTGCTGGGGATCGAACCCGGGTCCTCTGTAAGAGCGGTCGGCGCTCTTAACCGCTGGGCCATCTCTCCAGCCCCCCCTTTCAGTATTTTTATACAGGGCTCACTTCTATGACTATCAAAGTTTCTCTTCAATCACTGTGACAGAACACTCTGAACAATACCAACTTGGGGAGGAAGAACTTGGGGCAGGAACCTGGAGGCAGGAGCTGAATCATAGGCCATGGAGGAACACAAATGCTTCTTACTGCCTTGGTTCCCTGGCCCATGCTGACTCTGCTTCTTTATACAGTACAGAACCACCTACCCAGGGGTGGCACCATCTGCAATGGGCTGGGCCCTCCCACATCACTCAACGATCAAGAAAATACTCGCTGGGTGTGGCAGATCTCTGTGAGTTCAAGGCCAGCTTGGTCTACATAGTGAGCTCCAGGCAAGCTGGGACTAAAGGGAGACCCTGTCTCAAGAAGACAGAAAAGGGGCTGGAGAGATGGCCTAGTGGTTAAGAGCACTGACTGCTCTTGCAGAGGACCCAGGTTCGATTCCCAGCACCCACATGGCAGCTGAGAACTGTCTGTAACTCCAATTCCAGGGGAATCTGTTCCTAGGTATTTTATTGTTTTTGAGGCTATTGTGAGTGGGAAGGTCCCCTTGTAGTCCTTCTTCAGTTGCTTGCAAAATTGGACACCCCCTTCTGACCTCCGCAGCATTGCACAACAGGGGTGCACAAACTTGCATGCAGACAGTACATTGATACACATACAGAAATAAATAAATGCCGGACGTGGTGGCGCACGCCTTTAATCCTAGCACTTGGGAGGCAGAGGCATACGGGTCTCTGTGAGTCCGAGGCCAGCCTGGTCTACAGAGTGAGATCCAGGACAGCCAGAGCTACAGGGAGACCCTGTCTCAAAAAAAAGACCAAATAAATAAATAAATAAATAAAAATAAAAATATTGAAAGGGGCTGGAGAGATGGCTCAGCGGTTAGGAGTGCCGACTGCTCTTGCAGAGGACCTGGGTTCCATTCCCAGCACCCACATGGTGGCTAGGAACTGTCTTTGGCTCCAGTTCCAGGGGAATCCGACGCCCTCTTCTGACCTCCGCGGCACTGCATGACACTGGTGCACCGACCTACATGCAGACAATACATTCATACACATAAAAAATATATATACCGAAAATGAATAACTGCAGAACACATTGCAGCTGCCAGTTTTCTATGGACTGTGCTGCACAAGTTTGAAACTTAAATCCTTTTCTAGGGCCCCATGTTTCAAAGCTAAGGAGGTGCTTCAAGGAGGTGGTCAGACCAAGTGGGAGCATGTAAGACACTGGGCAGTTTGAGACCCTAGCCCATTCCTTTTTTTTTTTTTTCCTAGGCATGGGTGAAAGGTTTTGCTTCATTATGCATCTGTGCTGTGATATGCTGCCTCACAAGTCTAAAACAACAGGACAATCTATCATGGTCTCAGAGCTACAAAACTGTGACCCATAAGAAACTTGTTCTTGGGGCTGGAAAGACGGGTCAGTGGTAAAGAGTGCTGGCTGCTCTTACAAAGGCCCCTGGTTCACTTCCCAGCACTATTTCTCTTTATAAATGGGTTGTCTGAGGTATTTCCTTATAGTGATGGAAAACTGATTAATATAGCCATCATGAAGCAAATGCTGATCTCAAGGTATAGCTCAGTTGGGACAATAATGGCACGAGTACTCTTCCAAAACTGGTTTCAGGGCTGGAGAGATGGCCTAGCGGTTAAGATCGCCGACTGCTCTTACAGAGGACCCGGGTTCGATCCCCAGCACCCACATGGCGGCCGAGAACCGTCTGAAACTCCAATTCCAGGAGAACTCCAGTTCCAGGGGAATCCGACACCCTCTTCTGACCTCTGCGGCATTGCACGACATGGGTGCACAAACTTGCATGCAGACAGTACATTCATACACATACAGAAAAAAAAAAAGAGGAAGAAGGAAACAAAATTGTTTCTTTAAAAAAAAAAAGAAAAAAAAACTGGTTTCAGATTAACTGCAAGAAAGGATGAGCATCTCTTCTTTCTGCTATATTATTATTATTATTATTAGTTCTGTATGAGTGTATTGCCTGCATGTGTGTAAATGCACCTGTCCAATAAATGCCTGAGGAGGTCAGAGCCCCAAGAATTCATTTTTTTAAATAAAAAAGAAAGAGGAGTTGGAGTGATGCCTCAGTAGTTAAGAGCACTGACTGCTCTTGAAGAGGACCAGGGTTTGTTTCCCAGCACCCACTTGGCGCCTAGCAACCATCTGTAACTCCAGTTCCAGGGGATCCAATGCTCTCTTCTAACCTCCACAGACATTACAAAACATGGGTGTACTTACACACATACAGGCAATACACTCATATGCATAAAATAAAAATAATAAAAGACCAAATAATAATAATAAAATATTTTTTTAAAGATAAAGTTATAATCCCAGCACTCAGGAGGTAGAGCTAGGTCAATGTCTGAGTTCAAGGCCAGCCTTCCCTACATAGTGAGCTCCAGGACAGGTGGGGCTACAGGGAGACCCTGTCTCAGAAAAAGACCCCCCCCCAAAAAAGATGATAAATTGAATTCTTTAGCAAATTTGGTCTCTTGGTAACCCCAGCAAGCCTGGAATTCACTATGTAGACCAGGCTGGACTTGAACTCACAAAGATCCACCTGCCTCTGCCTCCCAAGTGCTGAAATTAAAGGGGTGTGCAACCACAGCCAGCTTCTTTAGCATTTTTTTATTTTTATTTTATGTGTATCAGTGTTTTGCCTGCTTGTATGTAAGTGCACCATGTGCATGTGTTGCCCATGGAGACCATAAGAGGGTGTCAGATTCCCTAGAACTGGTGTTATAGACAGTTGTTAGCTGTCATGCAGATACTGGGAACTGAAACTGGATCCTCTACAAGAATAGTCAGTCCTCTTAACTGTTGGGCCATCTCCCCAGCCCCTTCTTTCTGCTTTTTTAAATATTTATTTATTTATTTATTTATTATTTTTTATGTGTATGAGTGTACTGTCTGCATGTAGGTTGGAGCACCTGTGTCATGCAATGCCATGGAGGTCAGAAGAGGGCATTGGATTCCCCTGGAACTGGAGTTAAAGACGGTTCTTAGCCACCATGTGGGTGCTGGGAATCGAACTCAGGTCCTCTGCAAGAGCAGTCCGTGCTCTTAACCGCTGAGCCATCTCTCCAGCCCCTTCTTTCTGCTTTTTAACAAATTTCTTTTAATGCAGACAATGTATTTTGATGAGACTCCCACTTCCCCCATTCCCCGTCTGATCCTCCTCCCTCTCCTTCTGGATTCCTTATTCCCAACATATCCCCTCCTAAATGCATGCCTTTTTAAATAACCCACTGAGTTTAATTAAGGTTGCTTGCATGTGCATGGTGTGGGCTACAAACTGGATCATGGACAAATGACCTGTGGCTACATCTGAAGAAAGATTCAGAGTCTATTTCTATGTACATGTACACATGAATAAATATGTACACACATAGGAAGACTAAGGCAACTGTGGAAGACTTGCTTTTCATTGAAAAATGTAGAAAGATGTCGGCATCAGACCAAGTCCATGTTCCTAATTACACAAGAGCTTTCTGGACCTTACCGAAGGAAACCTGCTTTTCCCTGAAACAAATTAGCTTCACTCCATAGGCAGAAACTGCCTGCATTATTTTCATATAACAACTTACTTGCCCAAGTTAAATCATTGGGAATATCTCCTTTCATTTGCCCTTTCTTTTTTTTTAAAAAAAAAATTTTTTTTATTAATTTTATTTATTTCTGTATGTGTATGAATGTACTGTCTGCATGCAAGTCTGTGCACCTGTGTCGTGCAACGCCGCGGAGTTCAGAAGAGGGTCTCGGATTCCCCTGGAACTGGAGTTCTCCTGGAATTGGAGTTTCAGACGGTTCTCAGCCGCCATGTGGGTGCTGGGGATCGAACCCGGGTCCTCTGTAAGAGCGGCGCTCTTAACCGCTAGGCTATCTCTCCAGCCCAGCAGTCAGCGCTCTTAACCGCTAGGCCATCTCTCCAGCCCCTCATTTGCCCTTTCAATTGTGATCATACATAACTGTGAGGAGAATAGCATTTTCCGGTGAGCCAGATGCCCGTGAGGTGAAAGACTGAAGGAGTTGTTAAGCAGGTCAGGCGCTGGGCATCTAACTGGGGACCAAAATCATCCATGTTCCTTGAGTATCTACAAACCTCTTAACCTTGAGGCTCAAGCCTTCTAACTATGAGAAGCTGACACTATCCAGTAGGGACATCTGGCTTCCCAGGCAGTCCATTTTCTCCTGGTTCTCTCAAGCTCCCTTTCTTTTCTTTCTTTCTTTTTTTTTTTATTGGCGGGGGGGGCGTCTTTTTGAGACAGGGTCTCCCTGTAGCTGCAGCTGTCCTGGAACTCACTACGTAGACCGGGCTGCCCTTGTACTCACAAAGATCCACCAGCCTCTGCCTCCCGAGTGCTGGGATTAGAGGTGTGCACCACTACACCAGGCTTCCCTTTCTTCCAGGATGAAAAGGAGCAGGATGAGCAGGCCTCGCTCCAACCAGCACATCACAGCATCAGTATTTACATCAGTACACCAGGAAGCAGGTTTATCATATTTCCAATGACACACTTGACTTACATCATTAAGGCTCATCCTGTTCACAGGCTTGAGAAGTGCATGCTCCAGATGGCCCAGAGCTTCTGCCCAAATCATCTCCACCAAATCACTCACATCCTGGCTCAGAATGCTCGAATCTATGACCTCCTCCAAAAGCAACTGAAACAACAAAATGACAGAGATTCATACCCAAAAAGTCATCATGAACCACTTTGTATGAAACTGACACAGGAGCTGGGGTGGAGCTCCGTAGCAGAGCACTTGTCTAATGTGCTCAACGACATGGGCTCCAACTTCACAACCAAACAAAGCAAAGCAAAACCACAATACACACTAAGAAGGAGAGGCATGGGTGGAAATGGTTTGGGTGTGTCACCCAAGGAAGCACGGTCTCCAGTATGGAGATGCAGAGGTGAAGGGATTTAGAACACAGGGCAGTGCCTGCAGAGAGCAGGAATGTTTTTCTTGAGGGTGGGGTGCTCTTCTTCTTTCTGTGTCTCCACATTGTGCTGTAGCCTTTGCCAGGATGCCAGTGCCATGCTGCTTAAACCTTCGAGCCCTCAGAGCTGGGAGTCAAATAATTTTCATAAAGTCCTGAACCTCATGTATCGTGATCGCAACACAAAATGGACCAAAATACCGGGTAGCTGGAGCACTCAGGCCTCCTCTCTCTGTTAGTTTCCTGTTCCCTTGTCCCTTTCCACTATATAGTCCTCTTGGTCTGTGATTATATAATCCCAAGCACTAGGATTAAAGGCGTGCACCTCCACACCTGGCTTAAAGATGGTTCTTAGCTGCCATGTGGGTGCTGGGAATTGAACCCGGATCCTCTGCAAGAGCAGTCAGTGCTCTTAACTGCTGAGCCATCTCTCCAGCCCTATCTTTTCTTTATTTAACTCCTCTTCTATTCTGCCAGTCTTTTTTATTTGTAATAAAGAAAGGCAGGACTTCTTTTTTTGAGACAGGATTTCATGAAACCCAGGCTGTCTTCAAACCACCATGTAGCTAAGGATGACTTTGAACACTTGGTCCTCTCAACTCTACCTCCCAGGTGCTGGGATTACAAGATGAACCATCATACTTGATCAAGAAAATATTTCTCTTAAAAATATTCAATCTGGGGCTAGAGAGATGGCTCGGCAGTTAAGAGCACCGACTGCTCTTGCAGAGGACCCGGGTTTGATTCCCAGCACCCACATGGCGGATATGAACCATCTCTAATTCCAGTTCCAGGGGAATCCAACACCCTCTTCTGACCTCCACGGCATTGCATGACATGAGTGCACCAACCTACATGCAGAATACACTCATACACTTAAGAAAATAATAAATTGGGGGCTGGAGAGATGGCCTAGCGATTAAGAGTGCCGACCGCTCTTCCAGAGGTCCTGGGTTTGATTCCCAGCACCCACATGGTGGCTGAGAACCGTCTTTAACTCCAGTTCCAGGGGAATCCGACACCCTCTTCTAACCTCCGAGGCATTGCATGACACCAGTGCACAAACCTACATGCAGACAGTACATTCATACACATAAAAAAATAAAAAATATGCTGGGCATGGTGGCACACGCCTTTAATCCTAGCACTTGGGAAACAGAGGCAGACAGATCTTTGTGAGTTCAAGGCCAGCCTGGTCTACAGAGTGAGTTCCAGGACAGCTGGGGCTACAGGGAGACCCTGTCTCAAAAAGACAAAAAAAAAAAAAAATAATAGAATAAAAAATAAAAATTAAAAAAAAAAAGAAAATAATAAATTAAAAAAAATTCAATCAGCTGGATGTAGTGGTACATGCCTGTCTGTATTCCCAGCACTCAGGAGGCTGAAGCAGGATTGTCCAAGAGTTTGAGGCCAGTCTGGGCTTCAGAGGGAGACACCATCTAAACACTACACCCTCCATCACAAAACCAAACAAACCAACCACAACCACCTCAGTCAACATAACATACAAGTATCTGTTATCTTACTGCTTGTAATTTTCCAGATGCTAATTGGGTTGTTTCGGACGTAAAGTGTTCTCTGAGCAGAAATCCTTTTTTCTTCAGATCTTTGATGTAATTTTCATAATATTCACTTGCATCTTCAGAAGTTTGCTTCACAGTGATCTCTCTTCTAGTCTGTGAATTATAAGTATACAGAAAAGGTACAGTAACTTATAACACATTTGTTTTTTTCTCCAACTTCCTTGCCTTTTTTTTTTTTTTTTTTTTTTTTTTTTTTTTTTTTTTTTTTTTTTTTTTTTTTTTTTTTTTTGGTCTTTTCGAGACAGGGTGTTCCTGTAGCCTCAGCTGGCCTGGAACTCACTCTGTAGACCAGGCTGGCCTTGAACTCACAATGATCTGCCTGCCTCTGCCTCCTGAGTGCTAGGATTAAAGACGCGTGCCACCACGCCCGGCAGAAACTAGTTTTCTTTTAAAAATTACTTAAATCTTCCAGTTTTCACAAAATAGCCTTCAAGCTGAAGGCAAGTGAGAAAAAGCCTGAGCAGGCAGAACAGAGGGAAAAGATCTATTTCGCTCGTTGTGGGGGAGGCTAACCACTCAAACAAAATATGAATGAGCACCTATAGATTTGTACTTTGCATACCATTCTAATAAGCACTGCACTGTTTCAGGAAATGTGAAAAATAAAGAAAGAGGTATGGAGAAAAAGAAAAATACCTTGTAGAGCATGGCACTATTGGAAACAAGAAACAATCAAAACAAATGTGAGCTGTCAGGAAAGATAGTCAGCAACAGTAAGAAAGGCTTAGAAAGGCGCAAACTTCCAAGGCTGCTCTGAGTGTGGCACTTCCTGCTCTTCTTGGAAACCCATCCCACCACAGTGAGTATCTGTGTTAACACTGACTCCAGAGAATACAGGAGGATTTGCCCCATCTGGGAGTCCTGGTGTCCTAGGTGCTGGCCAACTCTGAGGTACGCAGTCTCAGAGAAAAGTCATGCTTACAGACTGGTGGCTGCAGGCCACCTCTGAAACTTGTAGAAAAGAAGCGTCTTTCCAAGTCACTCCATATCAGAAGGTAGGTGTTGGATCCTGACTACCCCAGGCCCCCCAAAAATATAGGGCCTCATATCTGCTAGGCAACCCCTCTACCACAGAGCCACAACCCCGTCCTGAAACTTCTCCTTTTTTTAAAGTTAACTATTTGGGGAATTGGGTTAAGTGACGGAACGCTGTCTAATTATAGACTTTTGGATGGTTTCTATCAAGATGGCTTCCTTCATGAAGCAGAATAAGCTGGAAACCCCTCCTGTGCAGAGCAGCCCTCTTGCTGCTGGTTAGGTGAGCCTCATTCTTTTTTTTTTTTTTTTTTTCTTTTTTTTTTTTTGTTTCTTTTTAAGGGTTTTTACAATATAATAACACAGTTGTTTGCAGATAACATTGATGTTACTCAGTTTGTCATACAATTAGGTAATTGGTGCATTTTGCAAGTATCTATGTCCAATTTTTGAACAACCCAAGGTTCCCATAGTCCAGTTGGAGAAGCTTGTATGCACAGGCATGTTGATCAATTAGGAGTCCAGACTATATTCCTGTAGTCTCATGATTCACCCCTATCTCTCCGCAGCCCTTACAATCTACCACGCCTCCTCTTCCGCAGTTTGTTCCCTGGGCTTTGGGAAAGGGGCACAAGTGGGTGAGAAGAAAACAGTCTAATTTCTTTGGAGTTGTCATTTTGGACTCCAGTCTGTTCAGGTTGTTTCCCTTCATGGATTGACAGCTTTCCCAGTGATACCCTTTTTAGTCATACTAACAAAGCACAAGCTATTGGATGTACAGGCATTTAAGCAGTACCACTTATTATGTCAAGCTAAGCTGTGAGCATAGACACAGATGCTTGGATGGTATGCTAATCCGCAAACTGTGGTTTCTCTATAAAGGGTGACAAGTTCTTATTGTGGCTTATAACATCTCCTAACCACTAGAGGACATAAGCTTGTGGCATCCGCTGTGAGTTATTCCTCCAAGGAGAGAGCTAATAGCCAATTAGGTTTGGGATATATATAGACACTTGGCTGCCACTGTTGCACAGTATCTCCAGGCTGTTGAGGTGTAGCTGATACTGACGGAGGAGTCTTGCTTGTCTCAGGGAGACCAATATTTTGCTGTATTGCTTTAGTGGCCTTTGGTAACGCTCTCTGGCATTTCAGAGGCCAGTTGTATGCTAGCAAGTGACGTCTCATAACATTTTTTTCATGCTCACACCAGGTCTTCGACAACAGGGACTTACTACCTTTCTCCTTGCATATATCCCACTTATAGGCAAAAGGCCTTTATTATTTGGGGGGGCGGGTTTGAATCCCTTAGGAGCCTCATTTTTTTTTTAATTTTTTTTTTTATTACTGTATGTGTACGAATGCACTGTCCACATGCAAGTCTGTGCACCTGTGTCGTGCAATGCCGCGGAGGTCAGAAGACGGTGTCGGATTCCCCTGGAGCTGGAGTTCTCCTGGAACTGGAGTTTCAGACGGTTCTCAGCCGCCATGTGGGTGCTGGGGATCGAACCCGGGTCCTCTGCAAGAGCGGTCGGTTCTCTTAACCGCTAGGCCATCTCTCCAGCCCCATGAGCCTCATTCTTATCCAGGTTCCCCCACTGGCCTCTGCTGGAGCGCTTAGCCACGGGCTTGCTAATGGTGGAAGGACGCCCAGGGCACTGGGAAGGCCTAAGCAGTGGTACGGTTTGGCTCTTTTTAAATTTAATGATAACACAGATTATCATAGTTTTCAATTTGGTTTTTACTTATTTTTTACCCAAATAACTAAATCCTTCACAAAATACAGCATATATTTGGAGGGTACAGGGATGATAAATTCCTTTCCTCAACCTGGACACATCTGACTCTGGACTAAGGTTCTAGCTGTGTTCCCATGGAAACCTGATACAAGTCAATTCTAAGATGGTGGTGGGAGTACAGGCTAGTAATCCCAACATTTGAGAATGAGGCTCTGTCTCAAAATGCAAAGCTCCAACCCTCCAAAAGCAGTCAGTTGTAATTTTAAGCAGAACTGCTTATGTAGCAGTGACCTCTTTGTACCAGGACTAGGACTTCAACAAATGAATGGAGGAACCAAAGCTTTGAGAGTGGCAACTCACAGTAGCCCCTCCCCCACCCCCAGGGCCGCCTGGAACTCATGTTATGACAGACCCGAGCTCCAGAGGGTCAGGGCTTCTCAGACGGATGGATCTTGTTACCACTTGATGTGTGTGTCCTTCCTGTCCACCTGAGTGACGCCTGAACTAGGGGCAAGATGAGTTTTGAGAGCCCATGTGCTTCAGTTCACTTCCACTGAAAAAATGGACTCTGACTGGTCGCTTTGCTCCTGGCCCAGGGTAGGGCTGTAAGTCTGAATGTCCAGCTGAGAAGACACCTGCTATTGCTTATTGACTATTTTGACTTTTAGGCATTTATTCTGGATTTATTTTTGCTTCGGAATTGTTTTAGGCTGGAACCCTGCTCTTGGCTTGGCATTGAAATGGGACGACGTTCATGGCCTTCTCCAAAGCCTTCCTTGCCTTCAGCACTTCACACACACTATGGTTCCAGAGCTGTCACAGTGAACTGCAATAAAGACTTGTGAGCTAGACATGGTAGCTTATATTTGTAATTCTAGCATCAGGGAGGCTAAAGCAGGATGGTTGTCAAAGTTTGAGGCCAGCCTGGAATACAGAGTGAAACTCTGTCTCATTTTTTAAAAAGAATTAGAGCCGGGCATGGTGGTGCACGCCTTTAATGCCAGCACTTGGGAGGCAGAGGCAGGTGGATCTCTGTGAGTTCAAGGCCAGTCTGGTCTACAGAGTGAGCTCCAGGCCAGCTGGGACTAAAGGGAGACCCTGTCTCAAAAATACCAAAAAAAAAAAAAAAAGAATTAGAAGAAAAAAACAGAAAGAGGAGGAGGAGGAGGAAAAGGACAAGGAGCTCTGCTTTTTTTTTTTTTTTTCCAGACAGCGTTTCCCTATAGCCCCAGCTGGCCTGGAACTCACTATGTAGACCAGGTTTATGTTTTATTTTTATTTTTTTAATGTATTTTTTAAATTTATTTATTTTTTTTTTTTATGTGTATGAATGTACTGTCTGCATATAGGTTTCTGCACCCCTGTCATGCAATGCCGCAGAGGTCAGAAGAGGGCGTTGGATTCCCCTGGAACTGCAGTTAAAGATGGTTCTCAGCCGCCATGTGGGTACTGGGGATCGAACCCAGGTTTTCTGCAAGAGCAGTCAGTGTTCTTAACCACTAGGCCATCTCTCCAGCCTCTTATTTTTATTTTTTAAGCCTAGCAGGGTGGCTGGTTCTTTGACTCCTTTTAGGAAAATTAGTAATGAGAGGGGTGGGTTAACACATAGGAAACAAAGAAAAAGCATCACCTGCTTGCTGTCAGCTAGGAGGAAGTGTGCAGAAATCCCAAATGGATGGTCCCCGGGCACCGGGGAGCACTGCAGCTCCACCACTATAGTCTCCTGGCCTCTGTCAGCTCCCACCTACAAAACAGAGTGCATTTTAGGAAGCAGAGCTATTAAAACTGGCCACAAACCACATCTGAAAAGGCTGCCTAACCTGATAGAGTGATGCATGCTCATTTGCATAGAAAACACCAAAAAGTATCAAGAGTAAAAATCACCAAAACTATACCATAGTGAGATAATCACTATCAATATTTTGGTATATTTTTTCTTTGTGTGTTTAGAAGATATAATTTTTCATATTTTCTTTATAACAGAAGGAAATTTTTGGGGGTCTTTTTGAGTCAAGGTCTCCCTGTAGCCACAGCTGGCCTGGAACTCACTATGTAGATAGCCTTAAACTCACAGAGATATGTCTGCTTCTGGCTTCAAAGTTCTGGGACTAAAGTCATGTGTTAGCACACCTGGCTTGAGCATTTATTACTTTAATTTTTTTTATATTATTTATTTTTGCATGTGTATGAATGTATTGTCTGCATGCAGGTCTGTGCACCCGTGTCGTGCAATGCCGCAGAGGTCAGAAGAGGGTCTCAGATTCCCCTGGAACTGGAGTTCTCCTGGAATTGGAGTTTCAGACGGTTCTCAGCCGCCATGTGGGTGCTGGGGATCGAACCCGGGTCCTCTGTAAGAGCGTCGGTGCTCTTAACCGCTAGGCTATCTCTCCAGCCCGAGCATTTATTACTTTAACAATAACACTAAAAATGTCTTCCTCCTCTTCTCCAGGGTCTCCCTATAGCTCCAGCTGTCCTGGAACTCACTCTGTAGACCAGGCTGGCCTTGAACTCACAAAGATCTGCCTGCCTCTGCCTCCCGAGTGCTAGAACTAAAGGTGTGCACCACCGCGCCCGGTTTTTTTTTTTTTTTTATGAGATAGGATTTCACTGTGCAGTCTGGGCTGTCTGTGAGTTCACAACCCTCCTGCTCAGCCTCTCCAGTGTTAGGGTCATAGGCATCATGCCAGGCAAGGTTTAAATTTTTTTGTTTTGCTTGTTTTTGTTTTATTAGACAGGGTCTGCTTGTAACTCCAGCTGGCTTGGAACTCACTATATAGAATAGGCTGGCCTCAAACTCACAGAGATCTGCCTGCTTCTGCCTCCCAAGTGGGAGATTAAAGGCTTGCACCACTGTGACCAGCAAAAAAATTTAAAATTTAAACATAAAACATTTCTGTGCAGGGCTGGAGCGAGGACTGGCAGTTAAGAGCACTGGCTACTGTTGCAGAGCACCCATGTTCCAGTCCCACCACCCACATGGTGGCTAATCATCATCCTTAACTCCAGTTCCAAGAGCTCTGATACCCTCCTTCTGAGCTCTGTAGGCACTGTACAATATGGGTGCACATGCAGGCAATACACTCATACACATAAATAAAAATAATAAATGAAAATGCAGGTAGCAAAAACCATCTAATATGTTACAGGATATACGATATTCAGATATGAATAATTTTTCACAATGAGAAAATAAAAAAGGAAAAGTTCTCGGAAATTAGTCAAACAGTTTCTTTTTTTCTAAGTAGAAATCAATCTTACTTTTTCCAAGATGTTATATTTTGCAACTTCAAAGTCTTGAGGAAAATGAGGAATTTCAGCATTCTCCACACAAACCCTGAAATTGATTAAACATTTAACACTGAAATGGATTTAGACCACGAGAATCTCATAATAGTTCTCCTAATTTTTCATGGTGTACCTCACAAGTCCCCAGTCCTTAAGTGTTCTCAATATGGTTAAGTGATTGTAAGAAATTAGCTGGATTCCTCCTCTGCATAATTACTTTTTAAAAATTTTATGTACCTGAGTGTTTTGCCTGCAGGTTATAAGTGTACTCATACAAGATAGGTAAAGGGTTTCTCTATAGCCTCAGCTAGCCTGGAACTCACTCTGTAGACCTTGAACTCCCAGAGATCTGCCTGCCTCAGCAAGTGCTAGGATTAAAGGCCTGCACCACCAAGCCCGGCTTAAAGACGGTTCTTAGCCACCACGTGGGTTCTGGGAATTGAACCCAGATCCTCTACAAGAACAGTCTTAACCACTGAGCAATCTCTCCAGTCCCAGGAAAAGACTTTCTAAATCAGACAGCAGTTGTGCAGGAAATCAACAACCGACAAATGAGACCTCATTAAACTAAAAAGCTTCTGTACAGCAAAAGAAACAATCAAAGAAGTGAAGAAAAAACCCAGAGTGGGAAGAAACCTTCATCAGTGACATATCTGACAGAGGTTAAACATCCAGATTATATAAATTACTCAAAAAATAAAGGAGCAAGAAAACAAATGACTGAATCAAAAGATGGAGTAAGGAGCTGATCAGAGACTTTACAAATGAAGAAGTAAACATGGCTGAGAAACATATTAAAAAGTGTTCACCATTGCTTGTAATTAAGGAAATGCAAATTAAAACCTCTTTAAAATTTCATCTTACCCCAGTAAGACTAACTATGATCAAGAAAACAAATGATGCCAAATGCTGGAGAAGCTGTGGGAAAGGGGAACACTCATTCACTGCTGGTGGGAAGGCAAACTTGTACAACTCCTATGGAAAGCAGTGTGAAGAACTCTTAAAAGACTCATAATGAACCTCCCACTTGACCTAGTCATATCACTCCTGGGTATATACCCAAAAGATTCATCCTAATGCAGGGATACATGCACATCTATGTTTACTACAGCTCTTTTCACAACAGTGAAGAGCTGGAAGCAACCCAGGAGTCCCTCAACTGATGAGTGGATAAAGAAAATGTGGTACATCTACACAATGGAGTTCTATGCAGCAGTTAAAAAAAAAGACAACATCATGAAATTTGCAGGTACATGGATGGAACTAGAAGCTGTTATGCTAAGTGAAGTAACATAGTCTCAGAAAAACAACAATGTATGGTGTCCCTCATTTGTGGATCCTAGCACCAAATCCATATATTCTCTGTCATTTTGGTATACAGTATCTTGGAGTAATATAAAATTAAAGGGAACAACAACAACAACAAAAGACTTGTTTAAAGATCTGACCCAAACAGTAAACTTCTACATCAAAAATGTTAAAGAAGACTAAGAAAAAGATGCAAGATAGGACTTAACATATATGGCAGAATGCATGAGCTTGGGGGGGGGTGCGTGACGGACAGCATGGATTGGGAATTGGGTCTTAATTTGATTGGGAAAGGTTGTATGAAATGCACAAAAGTTCAATTAAAAAATTTAAAAATATATGTGTACTCATATTCTACAATGCCCACAAAGGCAAAAGAGGGCGCTGGATTCCAAGGAACTAGAGTTAAGGACAGTTGTTAAGTGCCAGCTGGGTGCTGGAAACAAAACCTAGATCCTCTGCAAGAGCAGCAAGTGCTCTTAACCATTAATTTTTGCCCCTCATTTATTATTTTAACTTTTACATATTTCTGGTAGAATGTGATAATTTATTTTATTTTATTTTTTTTTTTTGTCTTTTCGAGACAGGGTCTCCCTGTAGCCCCAGCTGTCCTGGAACTCACCTTGTAGATCAGGCTGGCCTTGAACTCACAAAGATTCGCCTGTCTCTGCCTCCCAAGTGCTAGGACTAAAGGTGTGCGCCACCACGCCTGGCGAATGTGATAATTTAACTAATGCATACAACATGGAATGATCAAATCAGGATAATTTCCATCTTTCTCTGCATAATCCCAAGCACTAATGCCCAGGATCCCATGTGTGCCCACAAAGGCAGGTATGTGTACCAAAGCAGGAACATAAGTGGCATGGCCCCTTCTCTGAAGACATCACAGCATGTGGACTGGACTCTGACTCTAGCTTTGGTGTTACTGCTCTCTGGACACTTGTCAGCTCCTTTTAAAATAAAAGTCCCACTTGCCTGGCGTGGTGATGCATACCTTTATTCCCAGCACTCGGGAGGCAGAGGCAGGCAGACTCTGTGAGTTCAAGGCCAGCCTGGTCTACATAGTGAGCTCCAGGCCAGCTGAGACTAAAGGGAGACCCTGTCTCAAAAAGACAGAAAAAAAAAAAGTGTCTACCTTATCACCTGTCCTGTTTTGTGTCCTTTGCTTGTTTGTTTTGGTAATATACACATATATGAGTATCTATACCCCCCCATATACATATGTGGTCTCTATAAGGTTGGCCTTGAAATTGATGGAGCTCCTCCCGCCTCAGCCTCCCATGTGCTGGGATTACATTCGAATGTCACCCTCCCCATCCCTAAACCCCACATCATTTATATCTTTAATACTATAGTAGAGCTTTACAAAATACTTAAGTTACTCAGTGTCTGTGATGTTTTCATTCTCTGGGATGCTGTCCAAAGGCAGGTCTTCTATTGCCACTTCTAGAATTAAAACAAAAAGTTGCTTACTGTTCAAAGATTATAATTAACTGTGCATTGAACTGCTAGAATTGTTATAATTCTTAAAAATAGATATTTGTTATACAGTTCTCTTCTGAAGGTTATTGCATAGCTACAAATGCATTTTTTTGTTGTTGTTTTTTTGAGACAGGGTCTCCCTGTAGCCCCAGCTGTCCTGGAACTTGCTCTGTAGACCAGACTGGCCTTGAACTCACAAAGATCCGCTTGCCTCTGCCTCCCAGTGCTAGGATTAAAGGCTGTGCGCCACCACGCCTGACATATTTTTTATGTTTTTATTTTTATCTTTTATTTATTTTTTTGGTCTTTTCAAGATAGGGTCTCCCTGTAGCTCCAGCTGTCCTGGGACTCACTCTGTAGACAAGGCTGGCCTTGAACTCACGAAGATCCGCCTGCCTCTGCCTCTTGAGTGCTAGGATTAAAGGCATGCGCCACCATGCCCAGCTCTTATTTTTCTTATATAAAAAAAAAATCACAGCATTTCCTATAGAATTGGGGTCTTTCTTTTCTTTTCTCTTCCCTCCTTCCCTCTCTCTCTTCCCAAGACCTGGGGTTTGCCAATGAGGCAAGGCTGGCTGGGCTATGGATTCCAGGAATCCATTTATCTCTGCCTTTTCAGTGCTGGGATTAAAAGGATGTAATACTCAGCTCTGTTTGTTTTTTTTGTTTTTTTGGTTGTGTTTTGGCAAGGGAACAAGGTCTCCCTAGCCAACTGGCCTGGAGCTTGCTCTGTAGACCAGGCTGGCCTCACAGAGTCCGCCTGCCTCTGCCTCCCTAGTGCTGGGATTAAAGGCATGTACCACCACGCTTGGCCATACTTAGCTTAATTACTTTTATTTTTATGTGTATGAGTGTTTTACCTGCATGTAAGTGTACCAATGCATGCAATGCATGAAGAAGCCAGAAGAGGGCATTGAATTATGGATGGTTATTAGCTGCCATGTTTATGTTAAGAACCTAACCTGGGTCCTCTACAAGAGCAGCAAGGGCTCCTAACTGATAAGCCAGCCCTCCAGTCTCAAGCTCAGCTCTTTTGATGGGAGCTGGGGATGGAACTCAGTGACAATTTACTGACTAAGCTATCTCCCCAAGCCAAGAAATAACTTAAAAAACATGGCGGCTGAGAACCGTCTGAAACTCCAATTCCAGGAGAACTCCAGTTCCAGGGGAATCTGAGACCCTCTTCTGACCTCCGCGGCGTTGCACGACACGGGTGCACAAACTTGCATGCAGACAGTACATTCATACACATACATAAATAAAATTAATAAAAAAAATAAATAAATAAAAAATTTTTTTATTTATTATTTTCTTATGTGTATGAATGTACTGTCTGCATGCAAGTTGGTGCACCTGTGTTGTGCAATGCTGCAGAGGTCAGGAGAAGGCGTTGGATTCCCCTGGAACTGGAGCTAAAGATGGCTCTTAGCCACCATGTGGGTGCTGGGAATCAAACCCGGGGCCTCTGCAAGAGCAGTAAGCACTCTCAACCACTGAGCCATCTCTTCGGCCTTTTTTTTTTTAATTTTTGAGACTGAGTCTTACTAGGAGCCCTGGCTGTCCTGGAACTTGCTATGTAGACCAGGCTGGCCTCAAACTCATAGAGATCTGCCTGCCTCTTCCTCTAGAGTGCTGAGATTAAAGGCATGTGCCAACATACCCAGGTAGAGATCATCTTTTAGAATCTTCTTTAGCAAAATGCAGATCAGAAAATTCCATTCATGGGCTGGATCCCCAGCACCCATATGACAGCTGAGAACTGTCTTTAACTCCAGTTCCAGGGGAATCTGACACCCTCTTCTGACCTCTGCAGCATTGCATGACATGGGTGCACAAACCTACATGCAGACAGTACATTAATACACATAAAAAATAAATAGGGTCTGGAGAGATGGCCTAGCGGTTAAGAGCGCCGACCACTCTTACAGAGGACCCGGGTTCGATCCCCAGCACCCACATGGCAGCCGAGAACCATCTGAAACTCCAATTCCAGGAGAACTCCAGTTCCAGGGGAATCCGATACCCTCTTCTGACCTCCGCAGTGTTGCACAACACGGGTGCACAAACTTGCATGCAGACAGTACATTCATACACATACAGAAATAAATAAAATTAATTAAAAATAAATAAATAAAAATTAAAAAAAAAGAAAATTCCAGTCATTGAGGTGTGGCAATCATTTTTTATATTTATTTATTTATTTGGAGGGAGGAGAGGGTGTACCATAGCTTGCATATAGAGGTCAGAGGACAACTTCTGTGAATTTGTTTTCTTTTTCTCCTCTGTGGGGTCCCAGGGATTGAACTCAAGTCATCAGGCTTTCAGCAAGCATCCTTATCCACTAAGCCATAGTGCTGGCCTGGTAATCATTCTTTGACAACAAAGATTTATTCCATTCCCAGTTAAAATTATACATCAGGGGCTGGAGGGATGGCTCAGTTAGAAAAATACTTGCTAGGGACTGGAGAGATGGTCTAGCAGTTAAGAGCACCGACCGCTCTTGCAGAGGACCTGGATTCGATCCCCAGCACCCACATGGCATCTGAGAACCATCTGTAACTCCAATTCCAGGAGAACTCCAGTTCCAGGGGAATCTGATGCCTTCTTCTGACCTCTGTGGCATTGCCACGACACGGATGCACAGACCTACATGTGGACAGTACATTCATACACATAAAAAATAAATAAATAAAATTTAAAAAGAAATAAAAAAGAAAAACACTTGCTAGCTGGTCGTGGTGGCACATGCCTTTAATCCTAGCACTTGAGAGGCAGAGGCAAGTGGATCTCTGTGAGTTCAAGGCCAGCCTGGTCTATACAGCAAGTTCCAGCACAGCCAGGTTGGCAGGGAGACCCTGCCAAAAGAAAAGAAAAGAAAAGAAAAGAAAAGAAAAGAAAAGAAAAGAAAAGAAAAGAAAAGAGAAGAGAAGAGAAGAGAAGAGAAAAGAAAAGAAAGAAAAACACTTGCTTTGCAAGCATGAGGACCTGAGTTTAATCCCTAATAAAAAGTTGGGTGCAGCAGGGTAGCTTATAACCCAGTGTTGAGCAGGTGGTAGAAAGAGGGTCGTGAGGCTCCCTGACCAGCCAGTGTAGCCTAATTCATGAGCTCCAGTCCAATGAGAGAGACTATCTCAAAGGAGGTGGACAGGCATTTCAAAGGAGGACAGCCAAGGTTATCCTCTAGCCTCAACATGCACACACATAATACACACACACACACACACACACACACACACACACGCACACACACTTGAAAATTACTTATCAGGGCTAGCAAGATGGCTCAGTGGGTGAAGATGCTTGCCTCTAACTCATCAGCTCTGAGGTCAATCTCCAGGATCTATATGGAGGTAAAAATAAGTCCCACAAGCTGTCCTCTGACCTCTACATGTGTACCATGGCACAAGCCATCCTCTGACCTCTACATGTGTACCATGGCACATGCTCTCTTACATATGCACAGAAAATAAATAAAAAAATAATTAATTTTATTTACACATCACATTTTTCTGAGACTGTCAGAATTTCTTAGTCACTCTGAGTTGAAGCATACTAGATTGTAAACTGAGCAATCCACCTTTGTAGCTAAATTGATCTTTTAGCTGTTAGGACTTTGTTTACTGTTTCTGAGATAAAATGAAGCAAAATTAGTGTCATAGAATTTATGAACAATTTATGTCTACAAAATCCCTAGCACATCCAAATATGTCCTACGACATCTGTAACACATTTGGTGGTTGGTAGGAAATACTTACCAGGAATGCTGGTCTTTTCATCTGGAGGCGGTGTGAAGTACTGTGACTTATTAGGATTGTAATTCTTCACATCCAAGAGTCTCTTTTCTTTGACAGAGTCCCATATGAAACCTGGCTCTGCCATATGGACACCATTCTTTAGGATAGATCTGAGCTGATACTGGCTCAGGGTATCAGCATTGTCCAAGATTACATGTGTACACTGAGGAAAAACAATCAATGCATTACACACTCAAAAAGCCCCGAACCTTAAGAATATTATCTGTATTTGTAATTTTAATACTTAAAAGCTGGGCTGAGCCAGGCATGGTGGTGCACGCCTTTAATCCTAGCACTCAGGAGGCAGAGGCAGGCGGATCTTTGTGAGTTCAAGGCCAACCTGGTCTACAGAGTGAGTTCCAGGATAGCTGGGGCTACAGGGAGACCCTGTCTCGAAAAGAAAAAAAAAAAAAAAAAAAAAGCCAGGCTGGGAGATGTCCTGTGGTTAGGAGTGCCGACTGCTCTTGCAGAGACCCGGGTCAATACCCAGCACCCACATGCGGGCGCGAATATCTTTAACTTACTCCAGTTCCCCATGCCGCGGGCATGTGGCACACGCTTTAAACCTAGCACTTTCGGGAGGCAGAAGGAAGGGCGGACCGCTGTGAGTTCAAGCCCAGCCGGTCACAGGAGTGATTTCCAGGCAGCGGAGTGGGCTACAGGCAGACCCTGTCTAGAAAAGAACAACACCACCACCACCAACAACAAAAATACTTAAAAGTCTTACTTTAAGACGGTTTATAGTAATTTTCTCAGATTTCGAAAAACATTGTAAGTAAAATAATTTATAGTTTGCTGGACATGGTGGTGCACACTTTTTAAAAAGTTTTTATTTATTTTTCATGTGTATGAATGTACTGTCTGCATGCAGGTCTGTGCACTCGGGTCGTGCAGTGCCGCGGAGGTCAGAAGAGGGCATCGGATTCCCCTGGAACTGGAGTCAAAGACAGTTCTCAGCCGCCATGTGGGTGCTGGGAATTGAACCCGGGTCCTCTGTAAGAGCAATCGGCGCTCTTAACTGCTAGGCCATTTCTCCAGCCCCAGGTGGTGCACACTTTTAATCCAAGCACTGGGCGGGCAGGTGGATCTCTGTGAGTTCAAGGCGAGCCTGGTCCACATAGCGAGTTCCAGGTCAGTGGCTGCTACAAGGAGACCCTGTCTCAAAAAAGATAAAACCAACCAACCAAAAAAAAAAACAAAAAGGGGCTGGAGAGATGGCCTAGCGGTTAGGAGCGCCGACCGCTCTTGCAGAGGACCCGGGTTCGATCCCCAGCACCCACGTGGCGGCCGAGAACCGTCTGAAACTCCAGTTCCAGGGGAATCCGAGACCCTCTTCTGACCTCCGCGGCATCGCACGACACGGGTGCACACACCTGCACACAGACAGTACATTCATACACATACCGAAATAAATAAAAAATTAAAAAAAAAAAAAAACCACAGTTCTAGAAAAACTAAAAATCAACTTTTTTTTCAGTGCTCGGGACTGAACCTAGTGCCCTGATCATACTAGGTCAGCTCTCTACCACTAAGCTACAATCCCAGCCCTAAACCAACAGTGATTAGACTATGGATATGGATGTAGATATACTTAATAGATCAAACACATGACGGGTTGCTTCTCAGTCTTCATTGCCACTACAGTAGCATGAACGCCCTCTGGTACCCATCTCTGTGTACTTCTTCAATTATTTCCTTAGACAAGGAAAGGCAACTACCAAGGGTAATCATTATTTATTTGCTTTGTTAATTTCTAATTTTATATAGTTTTTAAAAATCTTGTGTATCTGTATATTATGTGTTTGTTCATGTATGTGAATGTGGGTGCACACATGCACCAGTGTGCATGAAGAGGTCAAAAGACAATGCCAGGTTTTGCTCCTTGCCTTCTGCCTTGTTTGGGACAGGCTCCTTTTTGTTATGCAGCTGTGTACTTCAGGCTAGCCCGCCCTGAGCTTCCAGCGAATCTCCTGTTTGGGGCTTTGTCTTGCTGTGGCAGCTCTGGGATTACAGATGTGCAACTCTGTGTCTGGCTTGACATGGGTTCTGGGGATTCAGACTCAGGTCTTCATGGTTTCATGGCAAGTACTTTACTCACTGAGACATCTACCCAGGCTCCAATTTTATAGTTTTGAATAAAGAATATAAAAGTAAAGTAGCCAGACATGGGGGCATACACCTTTAATCCCAGCATCCAGAGGCAAACAGATCTCTGTGAGTTAGAGCCTAGCCTGGTTTATATAGCAACTTCCAGACCAGGGCTACACTGTAAGACTCTGTCTAAAAACAAAAAACAAACAAATAATAAGGATCTCTTCACTTCTTCCTCACACTCCCCAGCTCCTTTACCTAGGCACACTGCTGTAATCTGTCCTCAACCGTCTTTCTAGAGCAATTAGGTACAGCTGCACCAATGGCAACATTCTTCCACACCCACCACATTCTTTTGTTCTTACTTTTTCACTTAATTTATCTTGAAGCTTATGTCTCATTATTACAGGTAAAGATGGATATTGATTTTTTAAAAATATTTTATTATATTTTTGTTTTAGGGGCAGAATCTTATTATGTAGCCCAGGCTAGTCTCAATAGTCCTGCCTCAGCCTTCTGAGAACTGGGATTATAGGCACATGCCACCATGTTTAGCTGATGTGTACTTTTCAAATACATACACACACACACACACACACACACACACACACACACACACACGGCTTGGGGGGGCACAAAAAAAGTATAAAAGGAAGCCAGGTGTGGTGGAGCATGCCTTTAATCCCAGCACTCAGGAGGCAGAGGTAAGCGGATCTCTGTGAGTTCAAGGCCAGCCTGGTCTATAGAGAGAGCTTCAGGCCGGGTGTGGTGGCGCACGCTTTTAATCCTAGCACTCAGGAGGCAGAGGCAAGCGAATCTTTGTGAGTTCAAGGCCAACCTGGTCTACAGAGTGAATTCCAGGACAGCTGGGGCTACAGGGAGACCCTGCCTCAAAAAGACAAAAATAAATAAATAAATAAATAAATAAATAAATAAATAAATAAATAAATGTGAAAAAAAAGTACAAAAGTTTGCATGCACAGTATGTGAGTTTCCAAAGTAGCAGAGACCATGACAGCAATTAGCAATTCTCTACCCACAAGACAAACTGAGAAACAGCTTTTCCACTCGTATACACGACTACCTGAACTGGAGGTTAATGGGGACAGTCTGTTTGTCGTATTCTCTGGGAGTTGAACTTGCCTTCCAGAGCAGATGAAGCTCTATGTGACTGGTACCAGGGATGAATCCAGGGAGAGCCAGGCTGAGCAGACTGATCATCTACATAGCCACAGATGGAAGAGCAGAAGGCAGGGGCCAGCAGATCTGGCATATAATGCCTTTGAACTTTTACTCTTTCTTCTTACATCATCATTATTATTATTATTATTATTATTATTATTATTATTATTTTGATCTTTTTGAGACAGGGTCTCCCTGGAGCCCCAGCTGTTCTGGAACTCCTTATGTAGATCAGGCTGGCCTTGAACTCACAGAGATCTGCTTGCTTCTGCCTCCTGAGTGCTGGGATTAAAGGCGTATGCCACCACACCCAGCTCTTCGAACCTTTTTAAACCACCTCATTAGGTGGTTAAAAAACAAGCAGCTGGGGCTGGAGAGATGGCCCAACAATTAAGAGCACTGACTGCTCTTGCAGAGGACCTAGGTTGTTCCAAGCACCCACATTGCGGTTCACAACCGCTATAACTCCAGTTCCAAATGATCTGATGCCATCTTCTGGCTCCAACGGCACCAGCCAGGCAAAATGTGCACATGCATACATGCAGGCAAACACTTATACTCATAAAATAAATAAAATCTATTTTTTTTAAAAAAAGACCTGCATGCAGACAGTACATTCATACACATAGAAAATAAATAAAATTAAAAAAAAAAAGAAGGGATGGTGGTCGACGCCTTTAATCCCAGCACTTGGGAGGCAGAGGCAGGTGGATCTCTGTGAGTTCAAGGCCAGCCTCGTCTACATAGCAAGTTTCAGGCCAGCTGGGGCTACAGGGAGAACCTGTCTTAAAAATGTAATTAATTTAAAATAAAAAATAAGCTAGCCTTAATTATTTTCAAGACTTTATCTACTTGTGAAATTTTGTATCTAGACTCTTCAGCCTGCAAGACATCTCAGGAGATGCAGTGCTTCCTTCAGCCCATAAACAAAAAAAACAAGACAGGCTATCTCCCAAAACATTAGTTTGTACTACACTTCTGCCCTCAGCTGTCAGACCTACTGGTAAGTGACACCCTGTGTTTTTTTTTTTGCAGTGTACAGTGTGACTCTTGTCTTTCAAGAATAGATGCAGTTGGTCTGAAATTCTACTTACATCTTTGGCTATGTCTGAATGAAATCAGATTCACAGGATGTGTGGCACTGTCCTGCAGCTCCCAGAATGGGAGAAGACTGCTACAGCTCCCAGAGTGGGACGAGACTGGGCCTGGCCCTCTGTATCCACGGCTTCTGGCCCATAGCCCCAGTGAGCCCCATCAGCATTGCTGTCTTCTCATGGGTGCTCTCCCTCCCAGTCTTCTCTGCTTACTCTCTCTGAGCCACATTCCCTGAATGCTGTCAATCTTAAAGTAATTCGTAAGATTTGGAAATACCTGAGGATTTAGTAAAAAGGAAAACGTTCCACCATTTTCCTTAATGTCAGTCTGTAGTTTTTTCTTCTGCTGGCGAGGTAAATATTTGACTTTCAAACAGAAGATACAGTTTGCAAAGATTCCCGAAGTCATCCTAAAAGAAAAAACAAACAAACAAACAAACACAAAAACAGTTCCAAGTCAGAGTTTCTGTGGTTACCGTAAATTTTTTTTTTTTTTTGTCTGAGACAGGGTTTCCCTGTAGCTCCAGATGCCAGCTGCCCTGGAATTTACTATTTAGACCAGGCTAGCCTTGAACTCACAGAGATCCACCTGCCTCTGACTCCCAAGTGCTCAGTTTAAAAGCATGCGCCACCATGCCCAGCAATTGGATTTTTCAAGATAGGGTTTGATGGGGCTGGAGAGATGGCTCAGCAGTTAAGAACACTGGCTACTCTTGCAGAGGAACCAGGTTAGATTCCCAGTATCCACATAGCAGCTAACAACCATCTTTAACTCTAGTTCCAGGGGATCTGACACTATCTTTTGACCTCCATGGGCACTGGCACAACATGGGTCCCCTTACACACATGCAGGCAATATACTTATACACATAAAATAAAATAACAAGTAAAATATTTAAAACATAGGGCTTCATGTAGCCCAGGTTGGCCTTAACTCCCTATGTAGCCAAAAATAGCTTTGAACTCCTGTTCCTACTACGTCCTCCTTTCAAGTGCTGGCATTACAGGTGTGAGCCACCCACCATGCCCAGTTTATGTGGTGCTGGGGTTCAAACTCAAGGCTTTGTGCCTGCTACCAACAGAGGCAAGCATTTTACAAACTGAGCTATATCCCTAGCCCAATTATGGCTTTGGGTACTCTATCCCTTTTTCACAGAGAAGACTATGCCCCAAGTCACATGATCAGTACACTAGTGAAGCAGGGCTGGAATCGAGCTTCCACTTCAGCCTTCATGCTCCAGCCCCTGTGTTCCTAGTCAGAAAAATTTTCATTTTTCTGGAGAGCATTCTGCTTCATTAGTGAGTTAGACCTGAACAGGGGTGCAGCACAGCCCTTTCCTTGGGAAGTCTGAATTACACATGGGTATTTTATATGTAGTGGAGTTTGATCACCAAAGAGTAACTCTCACTGGCCTAGGGTATTTTTCTAGGGTAGTGTCCCATAATCCATATCTTCTGGTTGACACATGAGCTATGCCATAAACACTTGGGAATGTTCCAATAAGCAGAGAGCTCTGCACACTCCTCCCAGGCAGGTAGGTACAGGCCAGGGTAGCAGGCTCTGATTGCACAGTAGGGTCTTCTGGGAACAGGTGCTTGGGTCCATCAACTTTGGGCCTCACTGTAGCTCTGAGGTAATGGATCCAATCCCACATTACTGACGCAATGATGGGTGATTAACCCCCCTTCACTGTGGACCTCAGTCCTACTGTCAGAATCCTGCCTCAAAAAGAAAACAAAGCACAGAAGGAGGTGAGAAAACCTGAGTGAAGGAAAAGGTGAACAGGGGGCCAGTGAGACGGCCCCTGGGTAAAGGCACCACACCGAGCCTGAACCACTCACACACACACACACATGAAAAGGTGAACAGACTTGGTGGGGTCTTCAGACAGGCAGCAGGAGAGGGCAGGTCCTAGTGCTGGGAGAAGCTCAGTGTAGTCTCAGGTGCCTCTGTGTTGTTTTAACTTTTGTGTGTTCTTCCATTTTATTTTTCCTTTCAGAGCATTGCTAAAGACAAGCTCTGGAAGTTGGCCACATCCCTAGCTCGACTATAAATTTAACTAATTTAGGTTAAATTAATAAATTTAATTAATTTTGAGGATTTTTTGGGGAGGTGTGCATGCATGCACGCACGCTGAGTATGGGACCCAGGCTTTCAAGCATGCTAGCCATATATGTGCTCTAGCACTGCAATACCCTCCTTTGTAGTGTTGGTTTTTGAGATTTTTTTCATCTTTTAAAAGACACTTCTCATTAGACTATTTTATTACACATAGTAATGAGTTTCGTTATGACATTTTTCTAAATCATACATTTTAAAAATATATTTTTATTTTATGTGTAGAAGTGTTTGGCCTGGATGTATGTACATGCACCACATGTGTGCCTGGTACCCGTGAAGGTCAGAAGAGGGCATCAGATGATCCTCTGGAACTGGAGCTTCCCAAGGTTGTTAGCTGTCATGCGGGTGCTAGGAACCAAATTCAGGTCCTCTGCAAGAGCTCTTAACCACTGAGCCATCTCTCCAGCCCATTTTTGTTTTTTTTTTGAGACAGAGTTTTGTCATGTGGCTCTGGCTAACCTGGTGCTCATTTTGTAACCCAGCCGGCCTTGAACTTACAATTTTTCTGCCTCAGCCTCAAGTGTCCTAGGACTACAAGTGTGTAACAGTGTGCCTACCATGCTGAGCTCATGCCACAAGTTTGCTTGCTGTTGTTGGATTTTCATTTTTATTTATTTATTTATTCATTTTTGAGACAGGGTCTCACTATGTAGCCCCAGCTGACCTGGAACTTGCTGTATAGACCAAGCTGGCCTTGCTTCTTGGATCTCACAGAGATGCTTGCTTCTGCCTCCTGAGTGCTGGGATCTAGCTCATTCCACAGGCACAGGTTTGTTTTTTGTCTTTTTTTTTTTTTTTTTTTAAAGACAGGATCTCCCTATAGCCCCAGCTGACCTGGAGCTCACTATGTAGACCAGGCTGGCCTTGAACTCACAGAGATCCACCTGCCTCTGCCTCCCCACTGCTGGGATAAAAGGCTTCATTCCACAGTTTTTGTTTTGTTTTGATTTTTGGTTTAGGGGATATTTTCGAGACAGGGTCTCCCTGTAGCCCCAGCTGTCCTGGAACTCACTCTGTAGTGAGGCTGGCCTTGAACTCACAAAGATCCACCTGCTCTGCCTCCAGAGGAGGGTGCATTTAAGACTTAAACTATAACAGTATATGGTTTAAGTCTTAAATGCACCCTCAAAGGTCCTTAAGCTAGAGGAATGGTGGCTAGCCTGTGGCACTACTGAGAGGTAAGGCTAGGGGCATTAGGTGTATGGTGGGTATGCTCTTTTTTTTTAACTTTTTTATTTATTATTTTTTTATGTGTATGAATATACTGTCTGCATGTAGGTTGGTGCACCCGTGTTGTACAATGCCAAGGTCAGAAGAGGGTGTGAGATTCCCCTGGAACTGGAGTTAAAGATGGTTCTTAGCCGCCATGTGGGTGCTGGGAATTGAACCCAGGTCCTCTGTGAGAGCAGTCAGCGCTCTTAACCATTGAGCCATCTCTCCAGCCACGGAGGGTATGTTCTTAAATGGAGATCTTAGAGAGCTAGCTCTCAGTTCCTCTCTTTTTTCCTCTCCCTCCATATCTCCCTCCTTTCCTCTTCCCTCCCTTCCTTCTTCCCCCCTCCCCACCTCCCTCCAATTACCATGAGATGAACGACCTGCTTTGTCGTGTGCTCTAGTCAAGATGCCCCAGACCACCATAGACTAAGCAAATATGACCGAAGTCTCTGAAACCACAATCAGAATTAAACCTTTTCTCCCTTTAAATTGCTTTATCTCTGGTTTATTTTGGTCAGTGGTAGAAAGCTAACATCATGACCCTAGCTTGAAATAATGTGTTGTTTTTAGAACAATTTTAGCTTTTATGGATAATATTATGACTCCAAAACCCTTTCTATGGGCTTATAATATACATGTTAATGAAAATAGAACTGGGCAGTGCTGTCTGACGCACAGGCAAAACCCAGGAATTCAATGTTTAAAGTGTGCTTTATTCAGAAAGCTGGCAATCTAAGACAGGGAACTGACATCTCAAAGACCTATCTTACATCTCATCTTCAGCCAACAGATTCTGTAGGGAGAGAAGCAAGGCAGGCAGGCATCTCAGTTTATTCTTGCTTGTCTGGTCTCACCTCTGAGGTCTGTGGCATTGGTGTTTTTCTGTGTACTGTCTCCTCCCCCTGTGGAGTGGGGTAGGGTTTTCACAGACCAAGGCCAGAGTCTTACATTCCTCCCAAGTTGCCCTATGGGTGACATCTTGCTTGAAGGTTGACTCAGAACAAACAAACCATTTACCAGAATGTACCTGCAGATTTCTTCCTACAGGATAAAGTACAGATGTGTTCTTATAATGTAAATTATAAGTGCTCCTATAAAAATTAGGAAAAATTTGAGCTGGGCATGGTAATACACACTTTTAAATCCCACCATTCGGCTGGGTGTGGTGGCGAACGCCTGTAATCCCAGCACTCAGAGGCAGGCAGGCAGATCTCTGTGAGTTCAAGGCCAGCCTGGTCTACAAAGTGAGTTCTAGGACAGCTGAGTGAGACCCTGTCTCAAAAGACACAAACAAACAAACAAATCCCAGCACTCAAGAGGCAAGAGGAAGGTGATTGTTAGTTCAAGGTCAACCTGGTCTACATAGTGAGTTCTTGGCAGCCAGTGTTACACAGTGAGACCTTGTCTCTAAATCAATCAATCAATCAATCACTCAATCAATCAGCAAAATAAAAACCCTGGACATATTTGTTACACATCTGATGTGCAGCTCAAGAGGCCCTCCTCCCCGCCCCATCTTTCTACTTTCCTTCTTTCTTCTCTTGAAATGGAGCTCAAACCCAGGCCTTTGTGCCTGTGTCACTGAGGTTATCCCCAGTCCAGAAGCTGTTATTTCTTTTTTTTTTTTAATTTTTTTTTTCTGTATGTGTATGAATGTACTGTCTGCATGCAAGTGTGTGCACCCATGTCGTGCAATGCCGCGGAGGTCAGAAGAGGGTGTTGGATTCCCCTGGAACTGGAGTTCTCCTGGAATTGAAGTTTCAGACGGCTCTCGGTTGCCATGTGGGTGCTGGGGATCGAACCCGGGTCCCCTGTAAGAGCAGTCGGCGCTCTTAACTGCTAGGCCATCTCTCCAGCCCCAAGAAGCTGTTATTTCTAAAGTAAAAATTAAATGACTGAGGCTTGAAGGTTTGGCTTGTGCTGTCCCCCACAGTGCTCACAAACTCCATTTGAGCTATGAGGGCCATTTGGGGCCCTTGCTCCCAAGACTTCTGTCTTTTCTTAAGATAGGAGCCGGGCGTAGTGGCATGCCTTTAATACCAGCACTCAGGAGGCAGAGGCAGGCAGATCTCTGTGAGTTCAAGGCCAGCCTGGTCTACAGACCAAGTTCCAGGACAGCAGGACAGTTGGGGCTACAGGGAGACCGTCTCGAAAACCTGCCCCCCCACCCAAAAAAAAGAAAACAGTTTGAAGATGTGGCTGTGAACTTCACAGAGAAGAAATGGACCAGCCGAACACCTCTTCAGAGGATCATGTACAGGTTCAAGATTCTAGAGAACCATGAACTCATGACCTTTCCTGACGCCTTCTACTTCTAGCTCTGACTGCTCAGCTAGAGAAGGGAAAGAGGAAGGTTCTCCTAGCCAGAGGGAGCCACAGTAGGAGGGGCTGGAGAGAAGATTTCAGGGAGTGCCTCTCAAAGTGAAGCTCAGCTGCCTGAAAGAGGTCAATCACAGCAAACATTCCTCTAAGCCATCAGGGCAGGAGACAGGGAAAAAAAGCTTGGTTCCTGGGGCTGGAGAGATAGCCTAGCGGTTAAGACCGACTGCTCTTTCAGAGGACCCGGGTTCAATCCCCAGCACCCACATGGCGGCTGAGAACCGTCTTTAACTCCAGTTCCAGGAGAACTCCAGTGCATTGCACGACACCAGTGCACAAACCTACATGCAGACAGTACATTCATACACATAGAAAATAAATAATAAATAAATAAATAAATAAATAAATTAAATAAAATAAAAGAAAGCTTGGTTTCTGACCTTTAAACATCAGTTTTCCAAGCAAGGAGCTAAGAGCCATGTTAAATGATGTCAAATGCAGTTTTCTTTTTGCTGTAGACATGTGGATTCTCAGATTCGATTTTCCAGTTCATTAAAACTGTTCATTTTTTCGGGGCTGAAGAGACGGCTCAGCAGTTAAGAGCACCGACTGCTTTTGCAGAGGACCCAGGTTCAATTCCCAGCACCCACATGGCGGCTAAAAACCATCTTTAACTCCAGTTTCAGGGGAATCCAATGCTTCTTCTGACCTCCGCGGCATTGCACGACACGGGTGCACAAACCTACATGCAGACAGTACACTCATACACATAAAAATGATAAATAAAAAAACTTCATTTTGCAACACATACAAAAAATATGATAGTGAAACATGGGGTCTTAAAGATAATTATTTTATGATCGTGGTTTTCTGTTAAGCCATTCTGGAGAAAAGTCAAATTCCATCCCAAATATTAAAAAAAAAAATGTTTGTGCTAGCTTCGGCAGCACATATACTAAAATTGGAACTATACAGAGAAGATTAGCATGGCCCCTGCACAAGGAAAAAAAAATGTTTTAACTGAAATGTGTAGTTAAACAATGTGAGATGCCAGATTCGATTTCTAATAGTTGCTTGCTGGTATTTAAAACTGGAGTTCTGTCTGTCATATTTCCCAAGGTGCTGTTTGGTGAGGCAGTCGCTGGGAAGAGACTGACACCAGAAGGCCGGGCACGCTGGGTCTGTTCTTTACAGCTCTCAGTCCTTGGCATGTCTCCAGGGCATAAAAGGTCAGATGGATTCAGAGATAATGGCCGTGAGTGACAGCAGCCAATTCTCATCCTTTTTTAAAAATTTATCTTTTTATTTTATGTGTATGAGTACGCTTGCATGTATGTGAGTACATTGCATGTACGTGAGTACACCCATGTCGTGCAATGCCAACAGAGGTCAGAAGAGGGCATTGGATCCCCTGCAATAGGGAGTTACAGATGGTTGTTAGCCACCATCTGTGGATTTGAACCTGGGTTCTTCTGCAAAAACAGCCAGTGCTCTTAACCACTGATTCTCCATCCTTCATTCCATCTCTCCAACCTTCCATTCTCATCCAATCCAAAAATCCACACACAAAAAAACTTTAAAATACATCATAGATCAAATGGATATAACAGCTATCTACAGACTATTCCATCCAACAGATATGGAAGATTCTTCTCAGCATTCCTTGGAACTTTCTCTGTTAACTGCATTCTTGACAAGCACAAAAGAACTAAAAATGCATCTAGCCTATCAGATCATAATGGAATTCAACTACAAATCAATAGCAAGAGAAATCACACAAATATATGGTGACTGAACAACAGACATTTTAAATTTTTTGGCTTTTGCACAGGGTTTCATGCAGTCCATGTTGGCCTCAAACCTGTTGTGTAGGATGATATGACACTAACCTCCTCATCCTCTCGGCTCTATTCCCCAAGGACTGATACATGCCACCATGCCCTACTCAACAACACACTGTGTGGTTGGGGGACACATGTGCCATGGTGCACATGTGGGGGTCAGAGGACAATTTCATAGAGCTGGTTCTCTCCTAACTTTTTTTATTTTATTTTTATTTTTTATTTTTATGTGTACGAATGTACTGTCTGCATGTAGGTTTGTGCACCTGTGTTGTGCAATGCCACGGGAGGTCAGAAGAGGGCATCAGATTCCCCTGGAACTGGAGTTAAAGACGGTTCTCAGCCGCCATGTGGGTGCTGGGGATCGAACCCAGGTCCTCTGCAAGAGCAGTCGGTGCTCTTAACCGCTAGGCCATCTCTCCAGCCCCTCTTCTACTTTTATGTAGATTCTAGGGATCAAATGCTTTTTCTGCTGAGGCATCTTATTGGCCCCCACAATATTCTTTTTTATGTCATTTTGCTTAAATTATTAATTTTATTTAAAAATTTGCTGACAAAGGTAACAGGTTTCCTTATGGCATTTTCATAAACAATAAACTGTTGAATAACAAGTGGGTTATTGAAGAAATCAAGGAGAAAATTTTAAAAAATGGGGGGGGGCTTTCGTGACAGGGTCTCCTTGTAGCCCCAGCTGGCCTGGAACTCGCTCTGTAGACCAGGCTGGCCTTGAACCCACAAAGATCCACCCGCCTCTACCTCCCAAGTGCTGGGATTAAAGGCATCACGCCCCGCCAAAAAAAAAAAAAAAAAAATCAAAATGAAATTTTTTTTTTTTTTTTTTAATAATAATAATAAATTACTGTGCAGGTGTGGTTGTGCATGCCTTTGATCCCAGGACTTGGGAAGCAGAAGCAAGAGGATCTCTGAGAGTTCAAGGCCAGCCTGGTCTACAGAGTGAATTCCAGGACAGCCAGAGCTACAGGGAGACCGTGTCTCAAAAAGGCAAAAAAAAAAAAGTGAGTCAAATGTCAGGGGCTCAAATTCATAGTGACTCTCCAGAATCCAAAGGAAGCCAAGGTCTCCTCACTCCATCCCCTAAAGGGGCCTTGGGAAATAGAATTCCCACAAGAAATACCATGCTGGGACCCGAAGAGGCCCGCCCCAGGGTCCAGTCGCTGCCAGACTCTGGCGGTAAGGCAGAGACGAATAAATCCGACACAGGGGCAAACCTATTCAGTGAGCATATTTCCTGGTTTTTGTTTTTGACCTTTTTTGTAAATTGTAACACTGCCAAGGGCAAAACCGAGACGGATTAAGAGCTTCTTTCCCCTCAACTGTAAATAAATCCACACCTCCGCCCTGTGTTTCGATCATTTTTTCTTGATGAGGGCCAGCATGTGGACTCAGAGCCAGAGCTTACAGGCAGGCCCAATGCCAGGTTTCAATTTTGGACCTTAGTTATGTGTCGGTTTTCCACCTAGCTCCCACTTCCTTAGCAGACCAGATTACTTTTCCTGACTATTCACCAAACCCAACTGTGAAACGCTGAGCGATGCTGGGGCTCCTCCGCGGGCACAGGAGGGTCTGCGCCTGCACCCTGCAGGGGTCTTGTCTGGGTCCCAAGCGCACCCGGTCCTCTCCGGGCACAGGAGGGTCTGTGCCCACACCCCGCAGGGGTCGGGTCTCCCGCCCGGCGACACCAGGGGCGCAACAGCCCAGCAGCTGCAGCTCTGAGCCTTGGACCCTCGGCGGGGTTTGGTCTCCCTGGGCGGCCACCGGGGACCCCACGCACCTGTCTGGAGACCCCGCCAGCCCCGGGCACTCTCAGTTCCTGGGCACTCGCTCTCCGGGTCCTCAGATGCCAGGGCCAAGGCTGGGTCCAAGCGCTTCCGGGCTCCTGGCTTCGGGCTCCTGGCTCCGGGCTCCGGCCCCGCCTCCGTCGCAGGCGGGGGCAGTGGGGCGGGGCGGGGCGGGGCGGGGCGGGGCGGGGCGGTAGGCCTTCTCTCAGCCCGGCGCAGACTCACAAGCTCCCAGGGCACAGTCCTGGCTCGGTCCCCGGCACCTCCACCATGAGACCGGGAGGCCCAGCACAGCGGAGTTCCCCTTCCAAATTCAGCTTAGCGGTCGGGACTTTCCGTCTCATTTTTCAGGCCGGATTTTGCTAATATGAATAAATCCGAAATTGGAATGGGGGAACTGATGGATAGTGTCTTTGAACAGAGAAATGACGATTGGATGTAGGCTAGGGAGAGTACCAGAATGCCCAGGGCCAGGTAAGAAAAAGCTTTCTCAAAGGGTTGGGATGAAACAGAATAGAATATAGAGCTAAGGAGAGCTCTGTATTGGTAGAGCGCTTAGCTAACATGTGCGGAGCCCCGAGTTCGAAATTCAGCACCGCAAGGGAAGGAAAAACAAAAACAAAAAACAAAAACATTAGAACTTCCCGAGTTCGAAGTTCTTAATAGTATCTGTAAGTAACTGGAGACAAAGATTGGGTTTATAACTCAATTGGTAGATTCGTAGTCTCGAATATGTGAGGCTCAGGGAGCCTAGATACAGATCAGAAATGTACTGAGTAGAGTCTACTTTTTTTGGTGGGGGGGAGTCTTTTCGAGACAGGGTCTCCCTGTAGCCTCAGCTGTCCTGGAACTCACTCTGTAGACCAGGCTGGCCTTGAACTCACAAAGATCCGCCTGCCTCTGCCTCCCGAGTGCCAGGATTAAAGGCGTGCGCCACCACGCCCGGCTCAGGTCTACTTTGGATATAAACAGATTTCTCAGATTAAGATCAATGAAATGAGAATAGAGGGTTTAGAATAGAGAATAGAGTGGCAAAGTAGGGAGCTGAATTCTGGTTCCAGAGTTTATTACTGGAGGATTGTAGACGGGGTACTTTACCTGGGTATGGTGTTCAAGCTCACTGTATAACCCACCTCATAAGGTTGTTTTAGAACGAATTTACACTGATCATGGCTGCCCACATGCCCTCTATAATCCCAGTGCTGGGGAGGCAGAGGCAGGAGGAACTCTGCAAGTTAGAGTAGAGCCAGGTCTACACAACCAATTCCAGGCCAATCAGGGCTACATAGAGAGACCCTACCTCAATCATCAATATCAGCATCTTCACCACCACCACCACCAACAACAACAGCAGCAACAAGTTATGTGACAGAATAAAATGACAGAACAGGATACTCTGGGTCTATTACTATCCAAAACTTAAACTTTCTGATATTTTTTTTTTCTTCCAAAAATGAGGAGAAAAAATAGCTGGAGATGTGGTAACATGTCTGTAATCCTGGCAGTGCTGGAGGTTGCAAATTTGAGGGCAGCCTGCTCTACATATGGGGTTCTAAGCCAGCCAAGAGGAATTAAGACAGGCTGATGAGGTGAGAGAGTTCATTCCTAGTGGACTCACCCTACAGGAATGCTAAAGGGAGTCCTTTGCCCTTTCATTTCATCAGGGACTATAAGGAAGCAACCTGGATCCAAATGTGGAAATAAAGAAAACTGGTGAAGCTAAGCATAGGTAAGTGTAGCATATTTTGGTTTCTAATTCCTCTGTTTCTTATATGATTTAATAGACAAATGGAAATGTGTAAAATAATTAAAAAGCTAGAAATAGGCATACAAAACCATAGGTGGAGAGAGATGGAGATGTATAATGGCATAATTTTTGTTTTAGTTTTTTTTTTTTTTTTTTTTTTTTTTAAGAGGATGTCGGATTCCCCTGGAACTGGAGTTCTCCTGGAACTGGAGTTTCAGACGGTTTTTTCGGCCGCCATGTGGGTGCTGGGGATCGAACCCGGGTCCTCTGTAAGAGAGGTCGGCGCTCTTAACCGCTAGGCCATCTCTCCAGCCCCTTGTTTTAGTTTTTAATTTTATTTTTGTTTTATGTGTATGAGAGTTTTTGCCTGAATGTATATATGTGTACAATGTGTGTGCCTGTTGCTCAAGGAAGATCAGAAAGGGTGTTATGGACAGTTAAGAGCTGCCATGTGGGAGCTAGAAACTCAACCTGGGTCCTCTAGAAGAGCAACAAGTACTCTAAGCCACTGAGCCATCTCTCTAGTACCAGTTTTTGTATGTTTTTATATGAATAAAGCATGTGTTTTATAGGAACAGATCAACATACCAGGGATAATCTATATTAAACAATTTATAGTAGATTTAAAGTAATCAAAATGATAGTACCATTCTGAGCCACAATAGAATTCAACTAGAAATCAGAAACAAGAAAAATTGGGGGGCTGGAGAGATGGCCTAGCAGTTGGGAGTGCCGACTGCTCTTGCAGAGGACCGAGGTTGGTTCCCAGCACCCTCATGGCAGCTGAGAACCGTCTTTGACTCCAGTTCTGGGGGAATCCAACACCCTCTTCTGACCTCTGCAGCATTGCACGACACGGGTGCACAGACCTGCATGCAAACAGTACACACATACACACACAGAAAAAATAAATAAAATAAAAAAGAGAAAAATTGGGATACAGAAATATATTGAAATTAAATCTTCTCATTTGACCTATTGTGAAAAAAGAAGTTGAGATACTAAACCCCTGAGACAGGCCATTGACAAATAACAAAGATGGCAACAAATTTCCTGCTTCTGCCACTGGAAAGACCTGAAGACTTCTACCAGCAGGACAGTGCCCCACTTCTGGCTCAGCAGTGTAGGGCATTTTATCCAAGGCCAGTTCTGAACATATCTCAGTTTAAAGCTGTGACCTAACAGTTTAAAGCCTGTCTTCTTTAAGTTGATCAATCCAAAATTAGGGCTGCTGTATACCACCATAAAATCCTACCACTTGGGAGGCAGCGGCAGTCAGATCTTTGTGGGTTTGAGGCCAGCCTGGTCTACAGAGCGAGTTCCAGGACAGCTGGGGCTACAGGGAGACCCTGTCTCGAAAAGACCAAAAACAAGAACCAAAACTTAAAAGGCCTACGCCCTCTTTGGATTTTTCACTTTCTGGATTCCCTCCACTTGTGTCTGACTGGCCAGAAACTTGCTTTGTAGACCAGGCTGGCCTCTACCGCACAGAGCTCCTCCTGTCTCTGCCTCCTGAGTGCTGGGATTAAAGGCATGCTGTGTTTAAATACATGCCTCACTGTGTTTCTTTGCATTTATTTATTTATTTATTTATTTATTTATTTATTTATTTATTTTTGGTCGTTTTGAGACAGGGTCTCCCTGTAGCCCCAGCTTGACCTCACAGAGATCCATCTGCCTCTGCCTCCTGAGTGCTGGGATTAAAGGCATGCACCACTACACCCAGCTTAAAGATGGCATTTAGCTGCTATGTGGGTGCTGGGAATTGAAACCGGGTCTTCTGCAAGAGCAATCAGTGCTCTTAACCACTGAGCCATCTCTCCAGCCCATTGTTTCTTTGCTTTTAATGAAGGTTGTTACCTATTGTGTCTCAGATTTTTTTCCTGCATTTATTAATTGACAGAGAAAATGAATCTGATAAAGATCTAAGATCTAAGACAGTACCAAAATTACAACGGAAATTACAAAATATTTTGCGATGAATGAAAAAATATACCAAAATTTCTGGGATGCAGCAAAAAGTGTTCCAATATAATTTACATTTGTGAATGCCTTCATTTAAATTTTTTTTAGTACTACTGCCTGTCTATGTGTATATGATGCCATGCGAGCCACAGCAGGTGTGTACAAGGCAGAGGACAGCTTTTGGAAGTCTGTCTGTTCTCTCTTTCTATGGTGGGCTCCAGAGATTGAATGCAGATCATCAGGCTTGGGTGGCAAATGGGTATTTTTTGTTTGTTTGTTTTTTGTTTTTTTTCCTTATTTGTGTCTTTAAAGGCAAATGGTTTTAAAACCCTAAGCTGAGCCATGTATCTGGCTCAAATGCTGACATTTAAAACAAGAAAATGCCTTGCCAACAATTTAATTTTACACCTAAGGAATCAGAAAAAAAGAAACATAACAAAAACCAACAATAAGAAAAACCTGTAATTCTAGCACTCAAGATGCCATGAAGGAGGACTGTCATACATTTGAAGTTAGCTTGGGTTACACAGTGAGTTCCAGACCAGCCTGGGTTACAAAGACCCTGTCTCTAAAAAAAAAAACAATTTGGGGCTGGAGAGATGGCTCAGCGGTTAAGAGAATTGACTGCTCTTGCAGAGGATCTGGGTTCTATTCCCAGCACCCACATGGTGGCTAAGAACTGTCTTTGACTCCAGTTCCAGGGGAATCCGACGCCCTCTTCTGGCCTCCACAGCATTGCATGACATGGGTGCACCAACCTACATTCAGACAGTACACTCATACACATTAAATAATAATATTAATAATAATAATAATAATAATAGCCGGGCGTGGTGGTGTACGCCTTTAATCCTAGCACTTGGGAGGCAGAGGCAGGCAGATCTTTGTGAGTTCAAGGCCAGCCTGGTCTACAGAGTAAGTTTCAGGACAGCTGGGACTACAGAGAGACCCAGTCTCAAAAAGTCCAGAGAGTAAATAAATAAATAAATAAATAAAAATAATAATATCTTAAAAAAATAAAACAAATCCAAAGTCAGCAGAAGGAAATGATAATGATTTGAGTAGAGATAAATGGAACAGAGAATAAACAACAGTAGAGCCCAAGCACAAGGGCATAGGCCCACACTCCCAGCTTCTCAGAAAGTAGAAGCAGGAGGATGTCTTGAACCCAGAACTTAGAGACCAACCTGAACATTGTAATAAGACTCCATCTAAAAGTAAAAGTGGGATATGGTGGTCCAGGCCTGTGATCCTAGCTATCAGGAGGTTAAGACAGGGAGGATCCTGAGTTTAAGACCAACCTGGGTTACATGGAGAGACCCTGTCCCAAAAAGTGTTTTAAAAACCTAGCAAATGGTTTATACAATTATTCCATACTGAAAACTATTACAGTTATGTAATAGAACATTATATAAAGCTCTAGTGGGATATGATGGAAGTCAGTAGGCTGAGGCAGGAACATAAGTTTGAGGTTAGCCTGGGCTAGAAAGGCCTGTCTCAAAAATAGAAACAAATGTGGAACAATGTGGGAAGGCCCAGCCCACAATGGGTGGTGCCACCCCTGGGCAGGTTGTATATGGCCTAAGAAAGCAGGTGCACGCCTTTAATCCTAGCACTCGGGAGGAAGAAGCAGGCGGATCTTTGTGAGTTCAAGGACAGCCCGGTCTACAGAGTGAGTTCCAGGACAGCTGGGGGTTACAGGGAGACCCTGTCTCGAAAAGACTGAAAAAAAAAAAAATGAAAAAAAAAAAAAGAAATCAGGCTGGGCATGGGCCAGGGAAGCAATTCAGTAAGCAGCACTCCTCCATGGCCTGTGCCTCAGCTCCTGCCTCCAGGTTCCTGTCCTGAGTTTCTACCTTGGGCTCCCTGAGTGATGAACTACTATGACCCAGGAGATGTGAGCTGAATAAACCCTTTCCTCCCCCCACCCAAAAAAGAAAAAGAAAAAACAAAAAAACAAATGTGGGGCTGGAGAGATGGCTCATCGGTTAAGAGCACCAACTGCTCTTGCAGAGGATCTGGGTTCGATTCCCAGCACCCACATGGCTGCTAAGAACCATCTGGAGTTAGACTCCAGTTCCAGGGGAATCCGACACCCTCTTCTGACCTGCAACATTGCACAACACGGGTGTACCAATCTACATGCAGGCAGTACATTCATACACATAAAAATAAAATAAAAACAAATGCAAACAAAAGATCTGAAGTATTGGATTCTGTGACAGAGTCCTGTTTAGCACACACAAAGCCCTGGGTTTGGGTCCCCAGCACCAAAAATAAATAAAAGAAAAAGGAAGGAGATAGCTCAGTATGGGTCATACTTGACCCATAAGCATGAGGACCTGAACTTGATTCTCAGTATTCAAGTAAAAGAAAAGAAAAAAAAAAGCAGTGTATGCCTGTGATCTCAGCGTTGGGGAGCTGGAGAGCCAGATACATAGAAGGATTTCATTGGTCAGCCGGTCTAAGCCAATTGGTGAGCTTCAGGCTGAGAGAGAGAAAACAAAGATGGAGAGCAATTAAAGATACCTAATCTGGCATTGATCCTTTGTTCCACAGACACATGGACATACATAAATGCACAGTCTCAAACATGCATGTGCAGCCCCTCAAACATTTATATGTACAAACACAAAAAATAGAAATCATTGATTCTTTTTTTTTTTTTTTTTTGCAACAAGGTCTCTATGTAGACCAGGCTGGCCTCAAACTCGCAGAGATTTGCCTACCTCTGCTTCCCAGTGTTGGGATTAAAGTGTGCACTGTCACACCCAGCCCCAAATCATTTAAAAAAAATTGTGTTTGTCTTTTTGAGACTATCTCCCTGTAGCCTCAGCTGACCTGGAACTCTGTAGACCAGGATAGTCTTGAACTCACAGAGATCTGCTTGCCTCTGCCTCCCAGTGCTAGTATTAAAGGAGTGTGCCACCATGCCCAGGTTAAAGATGGTTCTTAGCTGCCATGTGGGTGCTGGGAATTAAACCTGGGTCCTCTGCAAGAGCAGTCGACGCTCTTATCTCCACCCCCAATCATTGTCATTTTTTAAAATTATATTTATTTATGTGTATGAATGTACTGTCTGCATGCAGGTCTGTGCACCCGTGTCGTGAAATGCCGCGGAGGTCAGAAGAGGGCATCGGATTCCCCTGTAACTGGAGTTCTCCTGGAATTGGAGTTATGGATGGTTCTCAGCCGCCATGTGGGTGCTGGGGATCGAACCCATGTCCTCTGCAAGAGCAGTCGGTGCTCTTAACCGCTAGACCATCTCTCCAACCCCCTTTTGTCATTTTTAAGAAGGCAAAAATACTTTTCTGTCAACTGCTTTGACACTGCTATGCTATTACCACAGTACAGAGTCATGCAGAATTTTCCTTGTGTACCAAATATTATATAGGTCAGACATATTAGAACGTGGTAGATGTAATAAGCCCATTGTTATATAGACTCATCTATTTCCATGATCTTTTGCTGCAAATTCAAGGGACCAATAATAGTTTATACTAAAATGCTAAATTATATTTTAAAACTCTTTTAGAGGCTGGGTGTGGTAGTACATGCCTATTATCCCAGCACTCTGGAGGCAGAGGCAGGTGGATCTCTGTGAGTTTAAGGGCAGCCTGTTCTACACAGTGAGACTGTATCTCAACAACAGCAACAACAAACTATATATGTGTGTGTGTGTGTGTGTGTGTGTGTGTGTGTGTGTGTGTATTTTAGATTGAGGGAGATGGCCCAGCAGTTAAGAGCATATACTGATCTTGCAGAGGACCCGGATTTGAGGATCTGAGTTAGGTTCTGAGCACCCATGTCAGTCAACTTACAACCATCTATAACTCCAGCTCCAATGGATCAGGATCAGATACCCGCTTTTAGCTTTTGTAGGTGACGCATTCACATATACATTCACATGCACAGAAAGAGACACACACAATTAAAAACTTAAAAAAAAAATCAAGTCTTTTAGCAGCCAAAACTGTTGTTAGAAACTGTGTGTTCACCTATATGTGTATGCAGGTGAACATGGACTGGTATTGGAGGCTGGAGGGCAGTCTTGGGTATTGTTCCTTAGGGGCCATCCACATATTTCTTTTTCTTTTTTTTTTTTTTTTTTGGTCTTTTTGAGACAGGGTCTCCCTTTAGTCCCAGAACTCAGAGAGATTCACCTACCTCTGCCTGCCTCCCGAGTACTGGGATTAAAGGCATGTGCCACCACACCTGGCCACATATTTTTTTTAAGACAGGTTCTCTCACTGATCTGGAACTTGCCAGGTAGGCTAAGCTGTTAGGCCAGTGAGCCCCAAGGGGACTTGTTTTGCATCCCCAGCACTGGGATTATAAACCCTTCGGAGGTGGAGGCAAGGGGATCAGAAGTTTACCACCAGCCTTAGCTAATAGGAAGTTCAAGCCCAACCCAGAATACATGAGGCCAAAGCATGACTCAACATTTTATTTATTTATTTATTATTATTATTATTATTTTTTTTTTTTTTTGAGACAGGGTCTCCCTGTAGTTCCAGCTGGCCTGGAACTCACTCTGTAGACCAGGCTGGCCTTGAACTCACAGAGATCTGCCTGTCTCTGCCTCCCCAGTGGGATTAAAGGCATGCGCCACCATGCCTGGCTCAAAGAGGGCTCTTAGCTGCCATGTGGGTACTGGGAATTGAACCCATGTCTTTTGGTAGAGCAGTCGGCGCTCCTAACCACTGACCCATCTCTCCAGCCTGATGCATTATCTTAATCTTATTTACATCCAAACTTCCTTTCTGGGGCCATTCAACATCAAAAGTTGGCCATTCTACTCAGTGGTTAAGAGCCTTGGCTGCTCTTGCAGAGGACCAGGGTTTGATTCCCAGCACCCATATGGCGGCTAAGAACTGTCTTTAACTCCAGTTCCAGAGGAATCCGACGCCCTCTTCTGACCTCTGTGGCTTTGCACCAACCTACATGCAAGACAGTACACTCATACACATGAAAATAAAATAAAATAAAATAAGATAAAATAAAATAAAATAAAAAGTTGGCCATTCTAATTCCTTAATTTTCCTGGCAACATCTTAGTACCATAATCTCTTGACTATCCCTTCCTGAAATTTTTGATCATATACGTAGTCTAGCACAGTGGTCTTGGTGGAGGACCCTCCCATGGGGAACCTCTCATTGTGTTGGTGTGGCAAGACAAAGCCAATGACCTCCTGGGCAGACACTGCTGAGGACAGAGATTTCTTTGCCTGCCTGGCCACTTCCCTTTTCAGGATGTCTTTGCCTCTTAACAACAGATAAGATTCCCTGAACCCAGACTGGGCTTTGAGGAAGGGAACTAGTTCCCCGAGTTTTCCAGCCAGAGGGTAGTCTGATGGTTGGGCCTTCAGGGTCTGGATCCATGCCTCTAGATCACACCTGGCCTCAGCCAAGCTTTACAACTGGCAGGTCTTATCTAAGTGTACAATGGGGTTTCCCAGTGAGAGAATCAAAATGTTAAGGAATCACTGACTTCAGGACAGGCACCAGAGACTGAGTGACAAGCTGAAATTGTGCTGGCATGGACTCAGGAGAGTAACTTCCAAGGCCTGAGCCCCAAACCACAGTTACTCAAGACTTATAGGCAGCTCACAACCATCTGTAACTCCAGTTCCAGGGGATGGAAGGCCCTCTTCTGATCTTTGTGGGCATTGTATAACATTGCTGCATTTACATACATGCAGGTAATACACTCATACACATAAAATTAAAAAAAAAATACTAAACATTTCCTGCCTATGTGCCTGCCAGCCATACACAGGGGTCTCTAGGCTACAAGACAGAGCATGAGTGGGAACTTCAGTAGTCAGCCTGTTTGCAGAAGCAGAACATTGGATTAGGCTAGGTGAATCTTTGGCAGATAGCTGCATTTCAAGATTAGAAATTATGGTTTCACTTCTCAGATTCCTTGTCTCAGTAGTTTGTTTCAACTATTACAGTTGTAAATGGCACTTCATTTGATTTTTTTTTTTTTTTTTGAGATAGAGTCATATAATCCAGGGTGGCCTCAAACTCACTATGTAGCAGAGGATGACCCTGAACTTCTGATTCTCCTGCTTCCACTTCTTGAGTGCTGGGGTGCATGCCATATCTGGTTTTTGAAATGCTGGAGATAGAATTCAGAGCCACAGCATACTGGGCAAGCACTCATTAATTAACTTACATCCTTAGCCTTTATTTGATTTCTTTAAAGATGCCACTATACCTATAATATTGTTTAAATTAGGTCTGTATACTGTGAAACACGAAGCTTCCTCGATGAAAGGGCCATATCTGCATTGTCCTTCGGTGGCAATAAAAAAAACCCAACAACTTGAAATCTGTATATTAAACATTCCATATAAAAATGTAACATCTGTACTTTAATTATTCAAGACGAAGTTTAAATATTGAATGAACACACACTTCCAAGCCACGGGTTAGGCACATATAAGACGTTTATTTCCGGAGTGAATACAATTTAAACAAAAACAAAAACAAGTCTTCATTTAGTCAAATTCAGCCAAGGGAGAAAGAGCAGACCACAACAGTGAAATGTCTCCCAACCCACTGGTTGTTCTTTAGGTTAAGTTTGATTCTCTGTGATCCTTGGATTGGTGAGGGCTTTCAGTTTTCAAAGGCTTCAGGCCAGAGTCGATTCCACAAACAACCGTATCCAAGCCCCCAGGCGCTGCAAAGCGCATCGCCTAAGTAATGACGGTCCGTTCCTGGGAGTTGTAGTTTGACTGGGGGGGGAGGTGGGGGGGAGCCGGAACTTACCAGGAGCCATCGGGCCAGGGCTGGGCGGGGCCTGTTTGGGAGGCGGGGCTCCGGCTTCCGCGGTGACTGTGGCGGCTCTTTCGTAAATGCAGCGGCGACTGCCGAGAGACTCCTTCCCCGGTTGAAGCGGTCTGAACGGCTGGAGCTTCGCGGAGCGGTAATTGGTGGGCAAAAGGAGCGGAGGAGCTCGTCCGCCGCGGGCTCTTCAGGAGGCTGGCGGGGCGCCGGAGGCCCAGCTCGGAGTTCGGGCTGGCCGGGCGGGGTGCGGCGGTATGGAGCGCGGGCGGCCGCGGTAGTCCCGGAGCTTGCTCGTTAGCCGGCTTTGTTCTTCCGACCCCCGGCAAGCTCCCGCGGTTTTGTGGGCCTCCTTCCCGAGCGAGGCGGACCCGAAGCTCCGGGGAGGCTCAGGGGACACAGTCGGGTCGGCCAGTGCGGGGGTGCTGCTGGCATTCAGTGTCTGGCTTGCCCTGCCCCATCCGGGTTTCTCGGAAAGTAACGCTTTCAAGAAGAGCTATTTGGGGGAAACCGACCTATCAACTCGGAGCCGAGTTACTTTTTAGGGTCTGAATTCTCTTGTAGTCATTCCTGCCTCCCTGTGCAGATAAGTTGTTTTTGTCGAGATAGCTTTAAAGATCTCGAAGCTTTTAAAGTTAGTAGACATTAAAAAACACAGCTTTGTTGATGTATAGTTAATGTGCAATTGATGTGTAAGTCATACAGTTCGATGAGTAGAAAAATACTTTAATGTTATAGATATGCTTTATCAAGGACTTCGTATGGGCAATAAATAGCAAATTTGGGGGAGGGGCAGTTTTTAGTGCTTTGGAGACAGGGGCTACCAAACTCGAATGCTGGATTATGGATGTGCACCAACAATGTCTGGCCACGAATCAATGTTTCTATACTTTATTTTTTTTAATTTTTTAAAAAAATTTTATTTATTTCGGTATGTGTATGAATGTACTGTCTGTATGCAGGTGTGTGCACCCGTGTCGTGCAATGCCGCAGAGGTCAGAAGAGGGCGTCGGATTCCCCTGGAACTCCGGAACTCCAATTCCAGGGGAACTCCGTTCCCCTGGAATTGGAGTTTCAGACGGTTCTCGGCCACCATGTGGGTGCTGGGGATCGAACCCGGGTCCTCTGCAAAAGCGGTCGGCACTCTTAACCACGAGACCATCTCTCCAGCCCAGTGTTTCTATATTTTAAACTGACATTAAATACATTTTTAGAGCCAGTAATAAAATTGAAGATACAGAGGTTTATTAGTAGTTCAAAAAAGGGGGGACACAGTAAAACAGTAAAGATAATTTTAAGAGGGCTACCTTAAAAAAAAAAAGAATTGCCTTTGGTTAGTCTAGTCGGGAATTTTTGACGTTTTCCATATTACAGAATGACACAGCTTGTTTTCTAAATTCAGATTTTTTTCATTTTAAAATGATTTATTATTTGTGTATGGTTTGTATGTTGGTTGCATGCATGCCATGGCACATGTATGGAGGTTGGAGGACAACTTGGTGGAGTTGGTTTCCACTTTTATGTGGATTCTGAGAATGAAACTCAGGTTGTTAGGCTTGCAGGCGTGGTCTTTACCAGCTTGAAGCCGTCTCACTAGCACTGTTTTTTTTTTTTTTTTTNATGGGCTAGAAGGGGGCTGTTGTTGCTTGTAGAGACGGAGAGCACAGACTTGCAAGCCTCGTTCTGGGTTTGAAACCTTGCTTTCTCATCATCAGCTGTAGACTGTGAGCAAAATTCCTTAAACTCTCCCTACCCACTTTTCCTCAGTAAAACCGGGATAATCGTTAGCTGTCTAACAGGGTTAGTGCGGAGGAGTTGAGTACCAGAGGACGGGCCTTGCAAGCGTTGCTTGTCGTGGACGAGGACTCTGAGGCTCCGAGGGATGAAGGATCTCTCCGAGGTCACACAGCTGCTTAGCGGCAAGGCAAGATGGCAGCTGGGACCTCGAAGCTCTTCCTCAGTCCCCTGCCAGCTGCCTTTCCATGTTAAGTTGGCATCAGTCCCCTGCCACCTTCCGCACAGAATTTTTTTTTTAATTTTTTTATTTCCGTATGTGTATGAATGTACTGTCTGCATGCAAGTTTGTGCACCCGTGTCGTGCAACGCCGGAGGTCAGAAGAGGGTGTCGGATTCCCCTGGAACTGGAGTTCTCCTGGAATTGGAGTTTCAGACGGTTCTCAGCCGCCATGTGGGTGCTGGGGATCGAACCCGGGTCCTCTGTAAGAGCGGTCGGCGCTCTTAACCGCTAGGCCATCTCTCCAGTCCCTTGAACAGTTTCCTTCTAAGGATGTTAAAATTTAACCAAAGTTTCCTGAAAAATTCCCACCTTTTTAAAGATAGGTTTCCAATTTAGACACTTAAGGATTATCTTTCCTAGAACAGATTTAAAATAAATTACTGAAGAGTTAACAGATTTGCTAATCTTCAGTGCATGGCCCAGTGTGTGCACCTCTGGAGGCAGGAACCCCTTCTCTGTCAGTACTAACTCCCATCTTTCTGGGTAGGCACCAGTCTGATGTCTTTTTTTTTTTTTTGGTATTTTTGAGACAGTGTCTCCCTTTAATCTCAGCTGGCCTGGAGCTCGCTCTGTAGACCAGGCTGGCCTTGAACTCAAGAGATCCACCTGCCTCTGCCTCCCTAGTGCTGGGATTAAAGGCATGTGCTCCTGGCCCTTCCCCCTCCAATCTGACTTTTATAATTACATCTTTTTTTAAAATTTTTAAAAGTTTTTTATTTTTTATGTGTATGAATGTACTGTCTGCATGTAGGTCTGAGAACCCATGTCATGCAGTGCATGCAGAGGTCAGAAGAGGGTGTCGGATTCCCCTGGAACTGGAGTTAAAGACAGTTCTCAGCCGCCATGTGGGTGCTGAGGATCGAACCCCGGGTCCTTTGCAAGAGCAGTCGGCGCTCTTAACCCCTAGGCTATCTCTCCAGCCATATAATTACATCTTTTTTGCCCTTTTGCCCTTTGGTGAGCTTTCAGTGCTAATATACACTGTATCTATATCTGATTTATTCATTGTTCATCCATATTATTCCTTGCAGCAGCTTAGGGCTGGAGAGATGGCCTAGCGGTTAAGAGCGCTGACCGCTCTTACAGAGGACCCGGGTTCTATCCCCAGCACCCACATGGCGGCTGAGAACCGTCTGAAACTCCAATTCCAGGAGAACTCCAGTTCCAGGGGAATCCGACACCCTCTTCTGACCTCCGCGGCATTGCACGACACGGGTGCACAAACTTGCATGCAGACAGTACATTCATACACATACGGAAATAAAAAAATTAAAAAAAAAATTCTGTGCGGAAGGTGGCAGGGGACTGATGCCAACTTAACATGGAAAGGCAGCTGGCAGGGGACTGAGGAAGAGCTTCGAGGTCCCAGCTGCCATCTTGCCTTGCCGCTAAGCAGCTGTGTGACCTCGGAGAGATCCTTCATCCCTCGGAGCCTCAGAGTCCTCGTCCACGACAAGCAACGCTTGCAAGGCCCGTCCTCTGGTACTCAACTCCTCCGCACTAACCCTGTTAGACAGCTAACGATTATCCCGGTTTTACTGAGGAAAAGTGGGTAGGGAGAGTTTAAGGAATTTTGCTCACAGTCTACAGCTGATGATGAGAAAGCAAGGTTTCAAACCCAGAACGAGGCTTGCAAGTCTGTGCTCTCCGTCTCTACAAGCAACAACAGCCCCCTTCTAGCCCATTAGGAGGAGCCAGTGGGTGAAGACCTGTGAAACACAAAGCTTGGGGTGGAAGATGGGAAGATGGCCTCAATCTCTTCCTAACCCGTCCCACCACCATCTTGAAAAGAAAATGGTGACCTGACCCTCAAAGTGCCAGAAATTGCTTTTTACAACCTATGGATTACTTTAGGAACCCTTTGAGATCCCCCACCTGAACAGAGGGGGTTCCTCCGCCCCACATGGGGGCACAGCCTTATCTAATGGACACTCCTTAAGCAGTCCTTGATGCATGAGTGTGTGGCTAGATGCACTTCTGCTGTCTCCAGGAAAGCATGCCCCACCAGGCCCTCATCCTATAAGAGAAGGGACACGTGCAGCAGAGCTTGGTCCCCGCTCCTCCGGGCTGGCTGCTTCCTGGCTGATTCCCAGAGGCACAAGCAAGATCAGTGACCATAAGTGACTGCTGGTGTGGTCTGCTGAGCCTCACTGATTGATACAAGGCTTAGTAAGTATGACCTGTTCTCGTCTTTAGTCCATGTTCTCTACTGTGACCACACTTCCTGGGACCTTCAAGAACAGTGATCTGTAACCAAGCTGAGGCTGGCCACCTCCCACTAGAAACAATGCAAGTTTGTTTGATGGCCTCTAAGGATCCTCCTGGCTCGGAGCTGTGGATCCTCTGAGCTCAGCAGCGATGGACATGGTCGCTCTCCCATTCCCTTCTTCATCAGGCCCTGCTAGTTGCCAGAGCCCAGGGTGTCTACGGATGTCGATACAAGGCAGCTAGTCAGATGCTATGGTTCCCCCTTAGCTGATTCAGGCTTCTGGGCTGGGAGTCTGAACCCAAATCAATGCCCAAACACAGCATGACATCCAAGCTCATATTTATGTCATTTCTTGAGAAGGGAGAGATTATCTGCATCACTTGTAATGGCCATTAATTATACTGATCGCATATAATACATTTGCAAATAACTAAGTGAAATGAATCAATTTGGGTTTCCAACATACTCCCTCCTATGAAGTTCAGTAAGTACATCTTTTCCAACTCACATGTAGCCTTCAGTTTCTAAAAGGAATAATCACGCCCTGGCCTTGCCTACTAATAGTGAGGAGTTCTAGGGACTTTGAAACCCAAGACAAAAACTCACTCTTTTCGGTCCTGAGAGGAAGGGAAAGAATTGGCACACACCCCCTGATGGAGAAGGTCCAGAGAGGAGCTGAGACTACCCCAAAGTCATAGAGTGATGGGCCAGGGACTTCACCTCCAGTGTCCCGATGTTTAAACACTGTTCGTGCTGGATTAGCTATAGTGTCTCCCTCAAGACTTCCAAGATGCTAAACCTTCCCACCATTAAAAGCTAAACCTTCCCACCATTGAAAGCACGACACCTACACACAAATAGGAAATGGATGGAATGGAATAGTGTGTGGAAAGTCAGCCTGGGGTGAGGGAAGGAGCCTAACTCACTGGGGCAAACAGGGACTTTTTATAGAGACCGTTAGATAACTGAGGAGCCATCTGTAAAGTGAGTGTCAATTGAACTGTCTCCACATCTTTTAGAAGAATGAACTCTACACACATTTGGGAGACAAATGTCAAAACTAAAGCTATACAAGTGCTAGAAAAACAGATGAAGTCTTCTGCAGGCTAGATGTGAAGACAGGCCTCTATGACAAGGACTCAAAACCAGGGACATACAGGACACCCCAAAAGTAACTCAAGATGGATCAAAGACCTAAATCATAAGCATTAAAGCCATGAGACTCCCACTGGGTGTGGTGGTGACAGGCCTTTAAGGGCGCACTTGGGAGGCCAAGGTTCCTCAGAACTGACACGACAATAAAAGAGAAACAAAAAATTAAACTCTCTGCTTCAAAGTAAGAAAATGAGACAGTGAGACTCAGAGGTTGGGAGCACCAACTGCTCCTGCAGAGGACCCGGGTTTGATTCCCAGCACCCACTTGGCAGCTAAGAACCATCTTTAATTCCAGTTCCAGGAGAATCTGACGCTCTCTTCTGACCTCCGCAGCTTTGCATGACATGGGTGCACAGACCTACATTCAGACAGTACATTCATACACATAAAAATAATAAATAAATAAAAATTAAAAAAAGAAAATGAGACAGTGACTCATGGTATGGGAGAAAGTATGCAAATTGGGCAATCTGATAGTGGACTTATATCCAGGCTATATAAAGAACGGGAACTTAATGTTAAAAAAAAAAAGAGAAGACAATCAGTTAAAAATGAGTAAGGGACCTGTATAGGCAGAAGAGTAAACAAAGAGGCCAAGAAGCCCAGCATCATTGGCATTTAGGGAAATACAAGTCAAAGCCACAGTGAGACAGTGTCTCACACCCACCAGGACAGCTGAATTAAAAAAGACAGACTCACTTGGGAGGCAGAGGCAGGCAGATCTCTGTGAATTCAAGGGTAGCCTGGTCTACAGAGTGAGTTCCAGGACAGCCAGAGCTACAGGGAGACCTTGTCTCAAAAAGACCAAAATAATAATAATAATAATAATAATAATAATAATAATAATTTAAAATTTAAAAAAGACAGACTATACCACCTTCAGTAAAGATGAAGAAGCCTGGAGTTCTCATCCCTGTGGGGGATGAAAAACGGTGGGGTCACCTTGGAAAAGTCTAGTGGGTCCCCAAAAGGTTGAGCACAGAATTCTCATGTGACCCAGCAATTCTGCTCCAGTTGGCCACCTGAGAGACGTGAGGACACCTGTGTCCAGGAAGATCTGTACTCCATGTGACTGTTCGCAGCAATGCTGTGTACGGTATCCAGAAAGCAGAGGTGACTGCTGTCCACCAGCTGGTGGATGAGGAAAAGAATGTGGGGCAGCCATTCGATGGAGGATCTGGCAGAGCAAAGGAATTAGATCCCAATACACGCCACAACCCTGGCGGTCCACGTCATTGTGCTAAGAGAGAGAAGCCACCACAAACGTGACATTCTGTGGATGAATCCACTCAAGCAAGATGTGCTGAATAGGCAAACTACTGAGAAAAACATCAGTGGTTGCCAGTCAGAAGGCACGTGTCCCCCATACACNGTTTTTTTTTTTTTTTTGTCTTTTTGAGACAGGGTCTCCCTGTAGTTCCAACTGTACTAATACTCACTATGTAGACCAGGCTGGTGTTAAACTCACAAAGATCCTCCTGCCTTTGCCTCCTGAATGCTGGGATAAAGGTGTGTGCCACCACACCCGGCAAGTTACCGTTTTTTGTTGAACATATCTCTTACCATTATTACCATATAATCTTTATTTTTTTTCTTCTCTCTTGGCTTGCCTGGAATTCCTATGCAGGACTGGCTAGCCCTTACCATGTGTGATGTCCTGCCTTTATCTCCCTGAATTCGAGAATTAAATTGAAAACTTTGTTCATACTTAAAAATATGAACTAGAGGGGCTAGAGAGACTGCCTGGCGGTTGGGAGCGCCGACCGCTCTTGCAGAGGACCTGGGTTCGATCCCCTGTACCCACATGGCGGCCGAGAGTTGTCTGAGGCTCCAATTCCAGGAGAACTCCAGTTCCAGGGGAGTCTGACGCCCTCTTCTGACCTCCACGGCATTGCACAACAAGGGTGCACAGACTTGTATGCAGACAGTGCATTGATACACATACAGAAATAAAAAAAAAAAAATGAACTAGAAAAACAATTATGCCAAATTAATAACTATTTTAATTGAAAGTTATAATTTATTTATTTTTAAAAATATTTTATTATTGGGGCTGGAGAGATGGCTCAGTGGTTAAGAGCGCTGACTGCTCTTGCAGAGGACCTGGGTTTGATTCCTAGCACCCACATGGCCTCTGAGAACTGCCTTTAAGCCAGGCGTGGTGGTGCATGCCTTTACCCTAGCACTTGGGAGGTAGAGGCAGGTGGATCTCTGTGAGTTCAAGGCCAGCCTGGTCTTCATACAGAGTGAAGGGAGACCCTGACTCAAAAAAAAAAAAAAAAACTTACTATTTTTATGTGTATGAGACTATTGCCTGCATGCATGCAAGTGCACCCATGCCATGCAATGCCCAAGGGATCAGAAGAGGGTGTTGGATTCCCTTGAACTGGAGTTACAGATGGTTGTTAGCCACCATGTGGGTGCTAGGAATTGAACCCTGGGTTCTCTGCAAAGCAGCCAGTGCTCTTAACTGCTGAGCCATCTTTCCAGCCCTGAAAAGATTTTTATTTATGTATATGTGTGTGTCAGTGTGATGAATGAATGCCATGTGCGTACAGGTGCCCAAGGAGGCCAGAAGAGTGTGTTAGATCTCCGGGAGCTGGAGATGTGAGCCACCTGAAGTAGGTGCTGGAAAACAAACTTGGTTTCCTTAGAAGAGTGGGAAGCACTACAAACCACCGAACAATCTTTCCATTCCCTTGTTTAGGTTTTTTTGAGGTGATTGTTGGGACAGTTAGCCCAGAGCTCACAATGTAAACCAGGCTGGTCTTGGACTCAAAGTAATTCACCTGCTTTAGCCTCCTAAGTGCTGTGGTTACAGGACTGGGCTACCACATCTAGTTTTTCTTGTTTGTTTAGCTGTTTAATTTTGGGGGTACAGAGGATTGACTCCAGGGCCTCACATATGGTAAGCAAACACTTACCACAAGGCTACATCTTCAAGCAGGGTCTTACATTGTAGTCCAGGTGGCCTGAAACTTCTGCCTAGCCCTAGTGCTGGAATTAACAGGAGTGGACCACAGTGCCTGGCTTACTTTAGATTTATTGTAAATATGAGCTTGTAACAGGGATACAAAATGCATACAGGTAAAATTGTTAGATCAAGGCTTTCGTGCATTTACAATTTGGATAGATAGTTGTCTCACCCTCCAATGTATATCACATTACTTATCCAAGTAATACTTAATGAATTCATTTCAGTGTTATAAGTCTTTAGTTTTTGCCAACTCACTAAGAGAAAAAAGTGGTATATCATTACTATTCTAATTTTTGTATTTTCAGTGGTATGAGAGTGAACATATTGATGTTTGGACATATATTTTTGTTTTTATCTTTTGTATTTTTTAATATTTTCCTTGGGAAGTTATATACATGTTTGTTTGCCTTAGAATTTCCAGTTTTCATTTCTGTTAGGATATATGTATATGTATATGTATATTTGTTTGTTAAAATTAAAGTCTAGAATTATGTCTAAAAGCAGCACGGGTCAGGGTGTGGTGGTGTGCACCTTTAATCCCAGCACTCTAGAAGTACTGGTAGGTGGATCTCTGTGAGTCTGAGTTACATAGGGAGTTCCAGACCAGCCAGGGCTAAAGGGAGATGGGAGACCTTGTTTGTTTGTTTGTTGTTTGTTTTTAAAAGACCGTGTATATTCCACTGTGGTTCCAGATTCTACTTCTCAAGACATACTAGAGCCATCTCTTGCACACATCCTCATCCCCTTCCAGCATGCTTGCATTCTCCTGTCATGCGAAAGTGCTCTTTACCTTTCTATGCAGCTGCTTTTCTTTTTTTTTTTTTTTTTTTAAATTAGTTTTTATTGATGCTTTGTGCATTTCATACATTTTTCCAATTCAGTTCAGGCTTATTTCCCTTTCCCTCCCCCCCACCCCCACCCCATCCCAGATCATGCATTCTGCCATAACTGTCCTGCATCTTTCTCTCAGTTTTTTTTTTTTTTTTTTTTTTTAGCTATAAGTGATAATCCATGAGTACAAGCATCCTTCATGCAAAACCTATCTGCAGGCTGTTGTGCCCAAACACCTACAGCCCCACCATCCAGTGGGGGGTGACAGGTTGTTTGTTCAATCAAGTTGATCAAATGAGTGTCCAGACTACATTGCTGTAGTTTCACCATTCACCCCAATCGCAGCCCTTACATTCTACCACGCCCCCTCTTCCGCAGGTTGTTCCCTAGGCTTAGAAAAGGGGCACAGGTGGATGAGAGGTAAAACAGTCCACTCTCTCTGGAGCTGTTGACTTGGACTCTGGTCAATTCTGGCTGTTTCCTTTCATGGGCTGACAGTTTGTCCAGGAATAACCTTTCGATCCTACTAATGAAGAACAAGCAATTAGATATATAGGTATTTAAGCAGCACTAATAGTTATGGTAGGTTACTTTAGCATAGACACATGTTTGGATATGTTAATCCATGAATTACAATTTTCCCCCCTGTTAAATATGACAGGGTCTTACTGTGGCTTATAACATCTCCTAACCTGTAGAGGATGTAAGCTTGTGGCATCAGCCATGGGTTATTTCTCCAAGGGGAGAGCCAATAGCCAATTAGATTTGGGATATACAGGCACATGGCTGCCTCTGCTGCACAGTATTTCCAGGCAGGTGAGGTGTAGCTGGTGCTGACGGTGGAGTCTTGCTTGACTCAGGGAGACCCATATTTGCTTTATTGGTTTAGTGGCCTTTGGTAACACTCTCTGGCATTCCAGAGGCCATCTGTACACTTGCATGTGTGGTCTCAATACATCCCTCCCATGTTAACGTCAGGTCTTCGGCAGCAGGGTCTTATTGCCTCTCCTCCTGTAGGTATCCCAACTTAGAGGCAAGGAGCCCTTACCTTTTGTGGGGCCTTGGATCCCCTGGCCAACATCCACCTGGTAGAACAATCCATTGCTGATGTCAGAGCTCCTGTATTAATATATTTTGCCTGAGTGCATAGCCCTAGGACTTTAGTATTATATTTGGTTCTGAACAGAGAGTAATCCCTTCCACAGTTCCCATGTCTAGTAGTCAATTAAAGAAAGCAGTTTTACCGGTTTTATAAGAGATTACCTCTACAATAGTTGTCTCCAATTTACAGTTGGGGAGCGACCTCATCATTGTCATATTTCTCCTTGTTCTATGGGTGGGAAGGCAAGGAAGTCTCTCATATCAGAACCTTTGTGGCACCTAGAAGGTAAGTTTCATTAGGACTCATTATAACTAGTTGTTACATGTAGGATCCACAGAGGGGTTCGATGTTTATGGCAATCTGAGGCTTTTCTTCCTTTGAATGTTCAGACGGGTCAGCCTTTCCGTTGCCACTTTTTGGTACATCCTACTCAATGCAAACCTGTATCTTTTCTTTCTCAGCCGTTAAGTTGGTGACGTTTTGTCCTGTTGGAACAAACAAATCTTTTCCCATAGTTAGTTTTAAGATTTGAATTGCAGGGGTTTGATGAAAAGGTTTCATGTCTTTCTGTATCCCCCCCCCTTTTTTTTTTGCGTATGAGTCTCCAGAAGATAGTTGTATTATACATGACTATAGGGTGGAGTCAAGGCATAGATTTCATCAAATTCACCCATGTTGTTTTGGGTGACTATATATGATTAACTTGGGAAGCAAACTTAATTTTTACGTTAAATCATCTTAAAGAGAATGCTACAAGGTGATACTGTACAACAGAGAAATTATAGAGAACATTTGTATGTGTCAATCCCAAAGTTCTTGCTCTACAGATTTTATGTAAAGCAAATGTGGGCAACAGCGAATTATATCTCCATTTAATTCAGATGCATTACCATTTTTATCAGAGTCTGTAAACCAATGTTGTTTAATATACACATATTTACTTTTACTAAGTCCTAAAACACCATGTATCCTGTAGACAGTGTCTAGGTGAAACTGAGTACTTGCTGAACTCACATCAATTAAATATGCCTTGATTGAATATACATCCGTGTCCCTCTCCCACCCATCCCCCCTTCCCAATTCACCATTTCAGTCCATTTTCTGATGCAGTCTTTCTGTTGTTGTTCTTTTACTATGCATCCCTCTCCATGAGAAATATTTATATCTGGGTTGTTGGTACTAGCATCCACATATGAGGGACACCATTTGTCGTTTGTTTTTCTGGGACTGTGTTACTTCACTTAACATAATGTCTTCCAGCTCCATCCATTTACCTGCAAATTTCATGATGTTGTCCCTCTTTACTGCTGCATAGTATTCCATTGTATACATGTACCACATTTTCTCTATCCACTCGTCAGTTGAAGGGCACCTGGGCTGGTTCCAGCTTTTTGCTGGCCTGGCGCGTTATGGCGTCTCCGCAGCTGCTTTTCCATTACTCCTTCCCTTATGTCAAAACAGCTAGAGTTAACTAGTTTTTCCTTGCTTATTCTTTTTTTTTTAATTTTTTAAATTTTATTTATTTTTATGTGTATGAATGTACTCTCTGCATGTAGGTTTGTGCACCTATGTCATGCAATGCCACGGAGGTCAGAAGAGGGCGTTGGATTCCCCTGGAACTGGAGTTGAAGACAGTTCTCAGCCGCCATGTGGGTGCTGGGGATCGAACCCAGGTCCTCTGTAAGAGCAGTCGGAGCTCTTAACCACTAGGCCATCTCTCCAGCCCCTCCTTGCTTATTCTTTCATGAACTCCCTTCATCCAGGCTTTTCCAGGGTGGGAAAAATAAAATTAGAAAAAGAATGTTCTGTATTTCATATAGAACATCTCAATCAGGGCTGGAGAGAGAGTCTAGCGGTTAAGAGCACCGACTGCTCTTGCAGAGGACCCGGGTTCGGTCCCCACTACCCACATGGCGGCTAAGAACTGTCTATAACTCCAATTCCAGGAGAACTCCAGTTCCAGGGGAATCTGACACCCTCTTCTGACCTCTGCGGCATTGCACGACACGGGTGCACAAACCTACATGCAGACAGTATATTCATACACATACAAAAATAAATAAAAAATTAAAAAGAATATGTTAATCAATCTTAATCACCTTTATCTCCTCTTCCCACTGGCTCCCTCCCATTACCCCCCCATACACACACACTGGAATTCGTACACTCTGTCATTTGTGTTAAGGCCTACCGTGTCAAGTTAGTGTCCCCAGATGTTCCTCAGTGTAAGTTCATCCATTGAGGCCTAGTCAGCCTGTGCAGAGTGCCTTGCTTTAAGAAGATCAGCTCTGCCAGGAGTGGTGGTGGTGCGCACCTTTAATTCCAGCACTCAGGAGGCAGAGGCAGACGGATCTCTGTGAGTTCAAGGCCAGCCTGGTCTACAGTGTGAGGTCCAGGCCAGTTGGGACTAAAGGGAGTCCCAACTGGCCTGGACCTCAAAAATACCAAAAAAACACAACAAACAACAACAAACAAAACAGCTCTTCCTCACCTAGTAGTAATCATCTGCCCATATTTCTTCAGCTAAGATTGGGGCGTGCTGCCCATTTCCCCAGTTCTATGCTTGGATTTTTTTTGTTGTTGTTGTTTTGAGACAGGGTCTCCCTATAGCCCCAGCTGGCCTGGAACTCACTCCGTAGAGCATGCTGGCCTGGAATTCTCAGAGATCCGTCTGCCTCTGTCTCCCAAGTGCTGGGATTAAAGGCATGTACCACCACGCCCGGAAACTATGCTGGTTTTTTTGTTTGCTTCAGTTTGCATGGGTCTTGTGCATGCTGACACCAACGCTGTAGGTTCATATAAGCAGGGTCCCAGGAGCTTGTGGGACTCTTATTTCCATGTGGTCACACACCTCTTCCCTGGCTCTTAACTATCTTTCTGTCCCCTCTTCCGTAATGGTCCCTGAGTGAAGCTTATATTGGAGTCCTGTCCAAGATCTACACTCCGCAGACTCCCAATCTCTATGCTTTGCCTATTTGTGACTTTTTGTGTTCCTGCCATTCATTAATGAGGGAGCTTCATTAATGAGAGTCGTTGAGAGATTCATCAGTAGTCTTCTTTACCACTTGTTCTATTTTCTGTGAGCCTTAGGTATAGAAGTTGCATTGTAGATATGCCATTTAGGCTTGGGCAATTCACAGACAATGTCTGTGTGTGGCCAATGTGATATTCAATAATAGTATCCCTCTGGTGCAAAAGAAGTTTCTTTGATGAGAATACATTTAGAAATTGAAGGATACCTATTTTGTTCTTAGTAAGAAATTACATTAGTCTAGGGATGTGACAGCCTTGGGGTATCTAAGGTCTGTAACCTCTCTAGCCATGTGTATTTGGCTATGTTTACAGTTCCATACTAGTTTCCCCCCATTATACTCAGTACCCAATGGCTTTTAAGTCCAGTTAGGTAGTCCAATTAGATTTCCCCCCCGAGATAAAAGTGCCACTACTGCGCCAATGTGCCAATGTCGTACTACACCGTTGTGCTGTCATTGAAATGATTATTCGGTTCTAAAGCTGGTGTTGGACCATGGATTGCTGCTCTCAGCAGCTTGCACGGTGCTCTCCACAGCTATGGGAGCAGCCTTCAGGGGAGGTGGCTTCAGGGCAGTTCCAGATACATCAAAAAAAAATTTTTTTTGGTCTTTTTGAGACAGGGTCCCCCTGTAGCTCCAGCTGTCCTGGAACTCACTCTGTAGACCAGGCTGGACTTGAACTCACAGAGATCCACCTACTTCTGCCTCCCGAGTGCTGGGATTAAAGGCATGCGCCTCCATGACTGGCCAGATACATTAATTTTTCAATGTTTTCTTTTTAAGAAAGGATCTCCCTGTATCCCCAGCTGGCCTGGAATTCACTAGGAGACCAAGCTGGCCTCCATCTCAAAGAGATCTGCCTGCCTCTGCCTCCCTGAGTGCTGGAATTAAAGGCATGTGCCACCATTCTTGGCAAACCTTTTCTTTTCTTTTTTTTTTTTTTTTTTTTTTTTTTTTTTTTTTTTTTTTTTTTTGTTTTCTTT
>VZQC01006735.1:422472-435378 GCA_009823505.1 Rhizomys pruinosus
GTGAGTACAAGGCCAGCCTGGTCTATAGAGTGAGTTCCAGGCCAGCTGGGGCTATAGGGAGACCCTGTCTCAACCCCCCCCCCCAAAAAAAAACCCCTAAAACCAAAACCCAAAACTAACCAAACAATAAAACCAAAAGAAAAAACAAAACAATAGAGTAAGAAGTTGGTAAATGTTCATTGAGTAAATCAAATACACAAAGGCCAGAGCCCAGCTTCACTGTGATGCCTTGAGGTCTGATGATTCATACAGTTGACATGAGCCATCATAATTTCTATTGTTCAACATTGAATGAATACAGGTAATACTTTATAGTACTGAATTTTTAAATTTATTTTTATTTTGTGTGTATGAGTGTATTGCCTGCATGTGTGTAAATGTACCTGTGTTGTGCAGTGCCTGAGGAGGTCAGAAGAGGTCCTTAGATCCCCTGAAACTGGAGTTATGGACAGTTGTTAGCAGCCATATGGGTGCTGGGAACTGAACCCAGGTCCTCTTCAAGAGCAACCAGTGCTCTTAACTGCTGAGCCATCTGTCCAATCCCCAGTACTGAATTTTTAAATTTAATTTTATGTATATGAGTACATTGCCTACATGTATGTAAGTGCAATGGCCAAGAGGTCAGAAGAGGGCATTAGACCCCCTGGAATTAGAGTTACAGATGGTTGTTAGCTGGTATGTGGATGCTGGGAGCTGAACCTGGGTCCTCTGCATGAGCAGCCAGTGCTCTTAATTGTTGGGCCATCTCTCTAGCCCCTGAATTTATTTATTTATTTATTTATTTATATTTATTTATTTATTTATTTTGGTCTTTTTGAGACAGGGTCTCCCTGTAGCCCCAACTGTCCTGGAACTCACTCTGTAGACCAGGTTGGCCTTGAACTTACAAAGATTCGCCTGCCTCTGCCTCCCAAATGCTAGGATTAAAGGCATGCGCCACCACGCCCGGCTGCCCCTGAATTTATTTTAAATATAGTATTCAACTTACTTATGTTTGCATGGTTCTAAGCAATGGAGAATACACAGGATCTTCTTGGAACTTGGTATAGTATGAATGAACATAATAGCAAAATACCATTAATGCTAAGATAAGTACTAGATAGTGATGGCAGGAATTCTGGAATACATGTGAGAGACTGCCAGTAGGTGAGGAGTTGTGCATGTGGGGAGGTAGAATAGGGAAAGAGGTAAAGCTGGGCCCAGGGTGGTGTTGGTGATGATGACTTTTGTCTTGGAACTCGGGAGAAAACAGGTTCCCCCACTTGGCAGAGAAGCAAGTATGTATTAGTTGAAATTGGTAGTCTCCTTCTCGCATTGTAATTGAATAACTTAGAGGGTGTCTTCCATGTTATAGTTTTAGTTCACTTAATCCAGCACTTGTATGTCATTAGTAATTAAATAGATCATAAGGATGCTGAGGTTTCTGATCTGTTTCAGATTTTTGAAGGCAAAAGCCAAATCGTGCAGCTTTATGTGTAGTTGCTTTGTTCTTTAAAGTCTTTTTTTTTTAAACAAACATTTGTTTTGTGTGGGTGCATGTGCATGTATGTGGGTGCACACATGCCGTGGCACTCATGCGGAGGTCAGAGGACAACCTATAGGTGTTGGTTGGTTCTCTCCTTCTGGGGATTGAAATCAGGTCTTCAGGCTTGGCGACAAGTATCTTTACTTACTGTTAAAGATAATCTCTTTGTTAAAGTCTTCTGTGTGTTTAATATTGTTTTTGTATTGAGTTGAAGGTTGGGCTAGTTTGGAATAGAACATCTAGTAATTTTAACAAATACGTTTTCTTGGCTTTATTTACAGGTGTTTGAAATTAGTGGCTTTTCCATTATTTACATATTATAGTGCCTTGGATTAAGATGTTCCTGATGCCAACCTCTTCAGAATTAAGCAATGGACAGAACTTCCTAACCCAGTGGATGGCCAATCCTTCTCGGGCAGGGGTCATATTAAATCGAGGCTTTTCTATTTTGGAAGCAGATGAAGAGAGGCAAGCAGCTACAAATACTTCTACCAGCTTTCCTGTTAAAGCCACACATTTTTCAAATAGCTTCAGCTTTACTAGTGAAGAAGATTCATTTCATGAAGAACAGAAGTTGGAGTCTGAAGGCCCTTACAAACTGCAGTCAGAAAGATCTGAAGCCCATACAGTCTTTCCTTTAGTTAAAAAGGAACCACAAATAGTGTCATGTCAGGATGCCCCTGGATGCCAGGAAGATAACAAAAATGACTTTCTGCCTGATCTTGCAATTGAACTCAAAGAAATGGCTTATAAAGACCCACTTTTTAAAAAACTTGAACAGGTACATTAGGATTTAGCCTAATACCTATTTGTGTTAAAGGCATTTATGTGATTAATTGTGAGTCATCAGTTCCTGGTTGTCTTTTCTCTTTTGTCTGAAATCCTCAGAAATCCCAGGTTTTATCTTTTGTCTAAGTGAAACATGAAAATATGTTTGATATGTAAAGATAAATTCATGTCTTTAAATTCCTACCTCCTTTGGTAAAAACTAAGTTATCAATGGTTGGTCGGTATTTGGGGGGTGATATTCCTAGTGTCCTGCTGAAATACTCAAAAGATTCTTTTTGTTGTTGTTGTTGTTTCTCAGTTGAGATACTGATATATTTTCCTTCAGAAGAAATTACATTTTTAGTTTTTTGGTGACTGATTTATATTTTGAGGGATCCTCTGCAGTTCTTCCTTAATGAATATACAAAGGATCATGGGAGAGATTAAGATAAATGTCAGGCCTGTCAAGAAGAAGTATAATGCTAGTTTAATTTTGTATTTAAAAAGCTGAAAGAAGTACAGCAAAAGAAGCAGGAACAGCTGAAGAGGCAGCAGCTGGAGCAACTGCAGAGGCTCATGGAGGAGCAGGCGAAGCTGCTCACCATGGTGTCTGGGCAGCACGTGCCTCCAGGTATGTTTTACTCTCAAGGGCCATTGGTTCATACAGTGAGACATAGTTACATGGAGTTCTTACCTTTAGTTGCCTGGCAGATTAGTTTTATGTTCCTCTGCCATGGTTTGCAGCAGCTGGTATCTGGATGTATATGGCTTAAAGGCATTCTCATAGATATGTTTATTGCTGTTTGGGGATGAACCCAGGCCTCACACATAGTAAGCATTTGTTCTACCACTGAGCCATACCCCCAGCCTACATTTACTGCTCTAGAAAAAAAAAAAAACCTGGTAGAAAAAAGCCAAATCATGCCTAGGGCTACCAGTAGCCAGCTCCTGGCCAATGCATGGAAACTATTCCTCAAATAAGGGTGAAAAAGTATAGGAGCTGGTTATATATAGTGCCGAGCCTGGTGGTACATGCCTTTAATCCCAGCACTCGGGAGGCAGAGGCAGAGGCAGAGGCAGGTGGATCTCTGTGAGTTCAAGGCCAGCTGGGACTAAAGGGAGACCCTGTCTCAAAAANATATGAATCTCAGGTGTTTTCTATATACTTCCCAAGATCTCTACAGAGATTTCTCATGGATGACTCAGCAAATTCCATGTGATTGTTAATTACTTTGATTTTTATACTAATGAGCCTCTCTCTTGATTCTAATGATCCTACTGTGATTATTATGCATTTCTACTTTGAGTTTCAGGTATTTTCTATATACATTACTTCCCAAGTGTAACTATTGATGTTCCCTTTGGATGACTCACCAAATTCCAGGTGATTGATAATAACTTGGCTTTCTATCCTAATGGCCTTCTCAATTGATTGTAAGAACCTCCTACAGGATTGTAATGTGATTACTAGGTGATTCTAATGTGAATCTCAGGTATTTTGTATATGCTTTACCAAGAGAATCAAAATAGACTGCTCATGGATGATGCATCAAATAACAGGGGATTGTTAATTACCTGGCTTTTTATTCTAATTAGCCTCCCTATGCATTCTACTGAACCTCCCAGATGATGCTAATGTGATTACAAAGCCTTTCCTATGTGAATCTCTGGTATTTTCTTTTTTTCTTTTCTTTTCTTTCTTTTCTTTCTCTTCTTTTCTTTTCTTTTCAAAGCCACTGTTTTATTTAAGCTCTGTGCATTTTTTTTTGTCTTTTCGAGACAGGGTCTCCCCGTATCCCCAGCTGGGCTGGAACTCACTCTGTAGACCAAGCTGGCCTTGAACTCAGAGATCTGCCTGCCTCTTCCTCTGCCTCCCCAGCGCTGGCATCAAAGGCGTGTGCCACCACGCTCTACTGGTGCTCTCCTTTAAGAGGCATACTTCGGAGGTTCAGTTACTAGGCTGCGGATTGAGAACACAGAAACAGTTTGTAACCTAAAATAATCGAATGGTTCATGATTTTTTTATAGACTTCATTGAAAGAGCAGTAAAGATTATGTAGATAACAGCCTGTGATACTTTTTACTATATATCTAGAGATATTAGATGACAGAGAAGCAGAGTTCAGGTACTCAGGTGAGGACTGTCCCCATTCAGTTGTGGAACACATGGCTTTAGGGCAGTAGGGTTTTGAATTTTTTTTTAATTTGATTTTTATTTTTTGGTGCTGGGTATTGGACCTAAGGGCCTTATACATGCTAAGTTTATTGTCTACTACTGAGCTACACAGGGAATTGTTTTTCAAAGTTTGTGGTCATAGGACCTAGTATTTATTACCCACTCTGGTCTTCTTTCTTCCTTTCCTCCTTCCCTCCTTCCTTCCTTTCCTCCTTCCTTTTCCCTTTCTTTTTTTTTTTTAATTTTTGTCTATTTATTTATTTTTAATTTTTTAAAAATTTTATTTATTTTTGTATGTGTATGAATGTACTGTCTGCATGTAGGCTTGTGCACCTGTGTCGTGCAATGCCGCGGAAGTCAGAAGAGGGTCTCAGAATCCCCTGGAACTGGGGTTCTCTTGGAATTGGAGTTACAGACAGTTCTTAGCCGCCATGTGGGTGCTGGGGATCGAACCCAGGTCCTCTGCAAGAGCAGTCGGTGCTCTTAACCGCTAGGCTATCTCTCCAGCCCCTTCCCTTTCTCTTTTGAGACAAGGCCTAACCGTTTTCTAAATTTGTTCACATACAAAATAATGGGTCTCATTATGACATTTCACACATATATCGTGGCATCTTCATGCATCTTCATGCATGTATACCATTGTACTTTCTTTTTTTTTTTTTTTTGGTCTTTTTAAGACAGGGTCTCCCTGTAGTCCCAGCTATCCTGGAACTCACTCTGTAGACCAGGCTGGCCTTGAACTCAAAAAAATCCGCCTGTCTCTGCCTCCCAAGTGCTAGGATTAAAGGCGTGCGCCACCACGCCCGGCTGTACTTTCATTTTCATACACCCCACATACACTACCGCCACATACCCAACCCCTGCAGTTAGTTGTACTCAAATTACATCCCAAAGAATTTTTTGTGAGTGCTGTATTTATCAGTAACTTACCATGTTTGTTAAACAGCTTTCATTGCTGTGACAAAGTGCCCAAGATAGATAAATAGCATAAAAAAAGAAATGTTTATTTTGTACACTCTTTTGAAATTTCATTGACTGCTTAGTCCTGTTGCTCTGGGTCTGTGGAAGCTTTGTAGGTGGGGGGAGGGTTGCGAGAAAGAGAGAGAGAGAGAGAGAGAGAGAGAGAGAGAGAGAGAGAGAGAGAGAGAGAGNAACTTTCTTGCAGTTACCTCACAAGGCTCCATTTCCAAATGCCTTCTGACTTCAGCATTTGAATTTGGGAGGCTGTGGTAGTTTCTGTGCTGGCTCCTGCTCCTCATTGGGTCATTTATCACACACTTGTCACCAGTTACCGAAAAGCTCCTTTCGTGTTTTCCACGGAAAACCTGTTCTGTCACCTTTAAGACAGTGTGTAAAGGCTTTTACTCAGAAACTGTTAAGGCATTGCTAAACTTATTAAGGAAAGCAGAGGACTAAGAATTGCCTAAATAATCTTGACAAAGAACATAGTTGTTGGACTCACAGCACCGTAAAGGCAGTCTGAAACTGGTGTCAGTTCATGTGGGACCATAGAACAGAACAGACTGTCTAGATCTAAAGCCATATGTGTATGTCTAGGTAATCATTGGTAAGCATGCTGAAGTGGCTGGAGAGATGGCTCAGTGGTTAAGAGCACACACTGCTCTTGCCGAGGACCAGAGTTGGGCTCCCAGCCACCATGTCAGGCAACTCACAACCGCATGTAACTCCAGCACCAGGGATCTCTTTTGGACTTCACAGGCTCCTCCTCACATGTGCACAAACTCCTACACAGATATACACATAATTAAAAATAAAAATAAAATCTTAAAAAGGGGGTGCCAAAGCAACAAAATGGCAAAGAAGAATCTCTTCACTAGGTGGGAGTGGACGACGGCTTAGTCATACACGCATAACACATTTGTGTGTCTAAAATTTCAACCTCTATGCTGGATGTGAAAACCAGTTCAAATTGATGTAATATGTAGAATAATAAAACCACTAGAAGAACACCTATGGACTATGTCCGTGAGCTTTGGGAAGGCAGGAATTCATTGGAGAAGAAACACAAATCATAAAAGAAAAAAATGTACATATGTTATTAGATTCCATTAAAGTTTCAATTTTCTGCCTTAAAAATCATCAAGAAAAATAAATAGGCAAGTAACAGACTAAAAGAAGATATCCACAACACATAGTTCTGATATAGGACTTTCATCAATGATATGTGAAGAACTTTTATAGCTCAGTTATGAAAAGTAAGTTTTTAAAATAGGCAAAAGAAGCCCAGCCTGGTGGCGCACACCTGTAATCCCAGCACTTGGGAGGCAGAGGCAGGCAGATCTCTGTGAGTTCAAGGCCAGCCTGGTCTACAGAGAGAGCTCCAGGCCAGCTGGGACTAAAGGGAGACCCTGTCTCAAAAAGACCCCCCCCAAAAAATAAAAATAAAATAGGCAAAAGAGAGATAATTTCACAAAAGAATATACAAGTCAATGATCACATGAGAATACACTCATAATCATTAGTTACTACAAAAAATCAAAACAAAATCATAAGAAATTATTACACACTCATTTGAAAGGATCAACACCATTGATTTAGTAAATGGTACTAAGTACAAAGCACATGATACTTATAATGTGCAGTGCTTAGTACATAGTACTTGAAGGCATGATAGCCCACTTTCATTCCAGAAAGATTTAATTCTGCTCAACAAATATTCTATTATCTCAAAAGGCTGGAAATGATAGAGCATATCTAAGAATACAGATGTAGTGATGTTTTCTTTTTTTTATTTTATTTTTTATTTTTTGTCTTTTCAAGACAGGGTCTCCCTGTAGCCCCAGATGACCCAGAACTCACTCTGTAGACCAGGCTGGCCTTGAACTCACAAAGATCTGCCTGCCTCTGCCTCCCATGTGCTGGGATTAAAGGCATGTGCGCCACCATGCCTGGCTATTGTTTAGTTTTTTGAGTAAGGGTTTTATTCCTGACACTTGCCCGGCTGTGTGTGGTCTTTTATTGAGACTGGGTTTTCCTTATAGCCCCCAGCTGGCCTGGAACTTTATTTGTAGACCAGGCTGGCCTTGAACTCACAGAGATCCGCCTGAGTGCTGTGATTAAAAGCATTGCGCCAACATGCCCGGCTAAAGATTCTTTTTTTATACTTGATTTTGTGCATTGGTCACCTAGAAAGTAGCTCTTCAAAATATTGGTGTATCTTACACAGTGCAAAAGATAACATGTATTTATATCACATTGAATGTAATCTTGAAAGTTTTGAAGTACTGTAAAGTTGCCAGTTCATGGTGGTGGATGTTTTCCAGAATTCTAATTTTTATTTCAAATGCCAAATTTTAACATTAGCACCAAAGGGCTTTTTGCTACATTATTTAGCATTGTTCTTAGTGCGGGTGGGTTTTTTTGTTGTTGTTGGGTTTTTATTTTGGTGTTTTTGAGACAGGGTCTCCCTGTAGCCCCAGCTCACCTGGAATTCGCTCTGTAGACCAGGCTGGCCTTGAACTCACAGAGATCCACCTGCTTCTGCCTCCAGAGTGCTGGGATTAAAGGTGTGCGCCACCATGCCTGGCTATTGTTTAGTGTTTTGAGACAGGGTTTCATTCTGTAGAGGTCAGCCGCCCTGACACTTGCTTTCTATGCTGTACTAGGCTTGAATTTGCTGTGATCTTCCTGTTTTTAACTTCTGGGATTCCAGGTGTGCACCTCATACCTAGCTGTGGGCACTCTTACTTTTTATCTATTAGAAAACTTCACCCGTGTGCATAGATAAACGCCTGCCCCTCCCCCTCTCCCTCTCCCCATTGCTGCTCGCCCCCACGTGTTTCCCCTCCACTTTCTTTCACCCGTGTGCATAGATAAACGCCTGCCCCTCCCCCTCTCCCTCTCCCCATTGCTGCTCGCCCCCACGTGTTTCCCCTCCACTTTCTTTCACCCGTGTGCATAGATAAACGCCTGCCCCTCCCCCTCTCCCTCTCCCTATTGCTGCTCGCCCCCACGTGTTTCCCCTCCACTTTCTTTCACCCGTGTGCATAAATGCCTGCCCCTCCTCCTCTCCCTCTCCCCATTGCTGCTCGCCCCCACGTGTTTCCCCTCCACTTTCTTTCACCCGTGTGCATAGATAAACGCCTGCCCCTCCCCCTCTCCCTCTCCCCATTGCTGCTCGCCCCCACGTGTTTCCCCTCCACTTTCTTTCTTTTTTTCTGGCTTTTTTCCCTGTAGCCCCAGCTGTCCTGGCACTCACTCTGTAGACCAGGCTGGCCTTGAACTCACGAAGATCCGCCTGCCTCTGCCTTCCAAGTGCTAGGATTAAAGGTGTGTGCCACCACACCTGGCCTCCCCTTCCACTTTTATGTCTTTTTTTTCCTTCGAAATGACTCACTGAGTCTTGTTAGTCTTACCTATATGTGAATAGGTGTGGAACTATGTACCAGAACATGAGCACCAGGGATCGCACCCTTGAAGAAACCTTTTCCAGGAGCTCTCAACTGCCAGTAGCTTCTCTGGTCATGGTAGAGCCTTGGAATCCATCAACTACCAATGGCTCCTCAGTTAAAGGTAGAGCCTTGAGAAACCTTCTCCCATCCAAGTTAGAGTGTTGAGTGGCTTGGTTTTATTCAACTCTTGTGTAGGCACCCATAAGCTACTGTGAATTCATGAATACAACAGCATTTAACGTCCAGAAGACAGCTTTTCACAGCACTCCTCTCCATTCTCAAGCTCTTTCAGCTCCTTCCTAAGTGGCACCTTGTAGTGATCAATAATAGTTGTTCCATTTAGGGATGAATACCCAACAGTCAGTTATTCTCAGTTCTTTGACCAATTATAAGTGTCTGTATTAACCATTGCTCACTGCAAAAAAGTTTCTCCAACCATTCCTGAAAGTAGTACCAATCTGGATATAAACATGAATGCTTAGAGGGCAGTTTGACAAAGCAATAGGAATAGTTACTCAACTCTGGCCTATGGCCTATGGCCTCCCCAGCCACAGTCTCTTGACCAGATTTATGGTATCAGATATGAGAGTCCTCTTGTGACACAGTCTGTAAATCCAAGCATAAAGTGTTTTTTGCCCTAAAACAGGCATGCTACTATTGCACCAGTGGCCACATTTTGCTTAGTAGGTTCATATGGTGGCACACAGGGTCTGGCACTGGGTGAAACCTTGATGTCTTTTCTCCCCCAGAGGCCTGCATGGCACTTTTGGGCACTATGAAAGCTTGGCTGGGGGCAAAAATTTGTTTTTAAACCGGATTCACAGTGGTGATTACTAACGCAGTAGGCACTATTGTCCTGTCCTGAAGTAAGATTCCAGCAGTTTCCTAGTTATTGTATTACCAGTTCATAATGTTGAAATAATTTTGGCCTGGTAGATTCTCTGAGAGGGTCTTGGAGACCTTCAGGGATGTACAGATGACACTTTGAGAATAGTTGCTCTGGGATATTTTACCAAAGAATTTTTCAGGTTCAGTTAGGATGTCTGTCCGTCTAAAACAATGCTGGTGGGTGGAGGCGTGTTTATGTTAAAAAGGAAGAAAAGTTGAAGCTGACATTCTCTGGGGCCCTACCTGGATGTGGGCTGTGTATGAGGTAGAGAAATGAGAGGTAGCAGTAATTGTTGTTGTTGTTATTGAGTCTCATATATCCCAAGCTGGCCTCAGACTGCTGTGTGGCTGAAGATGACCTTGAATTTCTGATCGTTTTGCCTCCTTTTGTATGCTGGGATTATAGGTATACACTACCATGGCCTGGCTTTATGCAGTGTTGGGGATCAAACCCAGAGCCTCATTCATGCTAGGCAAACTCCTCCAGCTGAGCTATGCTCCCAGCAGTGTTTTATGAAACCTCTCCATGTCTCGTCTCAAATCCAGGTGAGGCAGTCAGGTTCGCAGAGGGCTGGAAGCAGGATTCCATGACCTGGCACTGCAGTCAGGGCACCTGCTGTGCTTGCCTCCATCTGGGAAGTGAGGGTTAAAATATTTTATTATTATTTTTTAATTTTATGTGTATGAGTATATTGCCTAGATTTATGAATCCATGTTGTGCATTGCTCACAGAGGTCAGAAGAGGGTGTTGGATCCACTGGAACTGGAGTTATAGATGGTTGTTAGTCGCCTTGTGGGTGCTGGGAATCGAATCTGGGTTCTCTGCAAGGAGTGCTCTTAACAACTGAGCCTTCTCTCCAGCCCTGAGAAGTGATGTTTAGAGACATATAGCTGGGAAACTTGCTGTTGGGTTGTTTTATAGGCTGAGACTTAAATAGACAAAATAACATAAGAAATTTAGAAACTTAAAAAGTCAGTAATAATTCTACCAACAATACCAAAATTTTCAGGGTAATTTAATAGGGAGCTGCTTAGTTACTAGTCATCAGGACAATTGAGATCATTTGTGTAACTGGTTTGTATCTCTGCTTGCCTGTCTCTGGGCTGCAGTTGACAGCTGCCCTGGTATGTTTTCACAGGTGGAACAAGGATGGTACCTTCTGAGCTAGTTAGCTGTACTGCATCTGTGCCACACTCAGACTGTACAGACATTGTGGTCTAAATATTCTTTAATTTCATAGTATGTGATATTTGCTTTGGAATTTTAAAAAATTTGTGATTTTTTTTTTGTTAAACAATATGAGTAAGAAGAAAAATACTTTTTTATTGAAACAGGGTCTAAAGTCCCACCTGGCCTGGAGCCCACTATGTAGACCAGGCTGGCCTTGAACTCACAGAGATCTGCCCTTCTCTGCCTCCCGAGTGCTGGGATTAAAGGTGTGAACCACCACACCCTGCCTAAGACAGTTCTTAGCCACCATGTGGGTGCTGGGAATTGAACCCGGTTCCTCTGCAAGAGCAGTCAGTGCTCTTAACTGCTGAGCCATCTCTCCAGCCCTGAGAAAAATACTTTTTTTTTTTTTTATCTTTTCGAGACAGGGTCTCCCTGTAGCCCTAGCTGTCCTGGAACTCTCTCTGTAGACCAGGCTAGCCTTGAACTCACAAAGATCTGCCTGCCTCTATCTCCCAAGTGCTAGGATTAAAGGTGTGTGCCACCACGCCCGGCTGAGAAAAATACTTTTAATATAATTTTGGAGACTACTTTATGGGTGAGGGTCTTTGTCTACTGGGTAGAAGACAAAGTATTGTAGTGTGGTATCAGCTTTGTTGATTTTTATTTCAGGTTTGACATCGCTGCCTGATGATCAGAGCCAGAAATGCAAAACCCCAGGAAATTCAGCCACAGCAGAGAAAGTCATTCTCTGCCCACCATCATATGTGTACTCTAATCAAACCCAAGGACAACTGCATCCTTCTAGTCTTTTACTGAATGAACAAAGCAATTTCTATAGAGCTACTCATCAAGATTGTGACTTAAATTCAAAAAATTCTTCTTCCAATTTGTTTTATGAGTCACAATATCAAGAAGTAGGTCTGAAAAAAGGTGATTCAATGGAAGAAAACTGTAACCATGCTGTAGGTGGGTTACCTAACTGTTATCAAGTTGTACTACAAGGGACAGCCTTTCTGCATTTTTTTTCCTCAGCCTCTGTTGCTTTAATTGTAAGGTCCACATGCTGGACAGCCACTGATGACCTTGAGCTGTGCCAGAGTTTGGTGTCCTAAGAACAATTGCTGACTTTAAACTCTGTAGGTAGCCTGGAGTCTTCAAAGAGGGAAGCAGCAAGTCTATGTGTAGAGTTTAGAAGGAGTTTGAGGTTGGGGCCAGGGAGATGGCTCAGCAGGTGATAATGGCAAGTCTGAGGGTCTATCCAACCCTCTGTTACTTGGGATGGAATCCAGAGCCTTAGATGTAGTAGGCAAGGTTCTATCATTGTGCTATGTTCTTTCAACTTAATTTGTAATTATGTGTGCTGATGGGTATCTGTGTGGGTATGTGCTCATGAGTGCAGCTGCCTGTGGAAGCCAGAGGCATCTGATCCCCTGGGAGCTGGTTATAGGTGGTTGTCAATTGTCCAACATGGTATAGAACTTCAGTCTTATGGAGGAGCAGTCTTAATTGTTGAGCCATCTCTCCAGTTTACTACTTTTTTTTTTTTCTTTTTTTTTGAGACAGGGTCTCCCTGTAGCCCCAGCTGTCCTGGAACTCACTACGCAGACCAGGCTGGCCTTGAACTCACAAAGATCCACCTGCCTCTGCCTCCCGAGTACTGGGATTAAAGGTGTCAGCCACCATGCCCAGCAACTTTTTTCTTTTTTTTTTTTTTTTATTTTATTTATTTTTTATGTGTATTAATGTACTGTCTGCATGTAGGTTGGTGCACCCATGTCGTGCAATGCTGTGGAGGTCAGAAGAGGGTTTCGGAGTCCCCTGGAACTGGAGTTAAAGACAGTTCTTAGCCGCCATGTGGGTGCTGAGAATCGAACCTGGGTCCTCTGTAAGAGCAGTTGGCGCTCTTAACAGCTAGGCCATCTCTCCAGTCCCAACTTTTTTCTTTTTTCTTTTTTTTTTTTTT
>VZQC01006735.1:436686-455435 GCA_009823505.1 Rhizomys pruinosus
TTTTTTTTTTTTTTTTAATTTTATTTATTTATTTATTTATTTATTTATTGGTCTTTTTGAGACAGGGTCTCCCTGTAGCCCCAGATGTCCTGGAACTCACTCTGTAGACCAGGCTGGCCTTGAACTTAATTTTATTTATTTTTATATATGTATGAATGTACTGTCTGCATGTAGGTTTGTGCACCCGTGTCGTGCAATGCCGCGGATGTCAGAAGAGGGTCTCGGATTCCCCTGGAACTAGAGTTCTCCCAGAATTGGAGTTACAGATGGTTCTCAGCAGCCACGTAGGTGTTGGGGATCGAACCAGGTCCTCAGCAAGAGCAGTTGGTGCTCTTAACCGCTAGGCCATCTCTCCAGTCCCTGGAGATGTCATTTTGGGCTCTGATCAGTTCAGGCTGTTTCCTTTCATGGGTTGGCAGTTTATCCAGGAATAACCTTTTAATCCTACTAATGAAGCACAAGCAATTAGATATACAGGCATTTAAATTAAATGTGTTTTTAGCACAGTAACTTGTAATGTTCTCATGTCTTAAAACTTTATTCTGCCTTTTTTGCCTAAATTGACCTTAATTTTTATCCTAGGAGAAGGTGTTTCGCCATGTTGGGAGAAGATAATGGGACAAACTCCGGAAGGGAAGGGTACGAACTTAAAAAAAAATAGCGATTCTTCAGAAGTGGTTAATATCGAAGAAAGGTATTGTTCATATGGAAAGTAATGTTTAACTGCTTACTATAATAGCTGGCCTTTATTATTGATCTCTATTTGTTTGAAAGATCTGTGTTTTTCTCATTTTTACTTGAATATGCTTCCAGGCATAAGGTTGATGGTACAGGTCATTTGTGTATTTCAGCAAGAGGATGTGGATGAGAGAGGGGTCAGTTTAAGTTGCCCTGACATTATACTGAAAGAATTGAGTGGAATTTTCTCATGTAGGAGAAACATCTGGAAAAAAGTTAATGTGCTGGGAGTTGTGACACAAGCCTGTAATCTCAGCCTTTGGAAGATGAGGCTATAACAGCAGGTTAGAGGAAAGCCTTGGATACAGCGTAACCCTGACTAAAAGAAAATAACTTCTCTCATAGTGAAATCCAATTGTGGAGAAAAGGAAAATCAGATGTTGTAATTCACATTTAGTGTCAGTTACAAATTATAATTTTATAATTAAAGTTAGAAAACAAAAAAAAATCAAAGATAAATATTTTAAAATAGATTATGTTTTCATATATATATTTATTATTTATTATTTTTTTATTTTTTTGTCTTTTCAAGACAGGGTCTCCCTGTAGCCCCAGACCGTCCTGGAACTCACTATGTAGACCAGGCTGGCCTTGAACTCACAAAGATTCCCCTGCCTCTGCCTGTCGAGTGCTAGGATTAAAGGTGTGCGCCACCACGCCTGGCTTCTTAAATATTTTAAAATATGTTATAGGCAAAATAACTTCTGGTTGTGGCTTCACTCACATTATTAAGGACCTTTCTTAATTTAGAAATATATGCTTAAACTTGGGAGGCAGAGGCAGGCGGATTTTTGTGAGTTCAAGGCCAGCCTGGACTACAGAGTAAGTTCCAGGACAGCTGGGGCTACAGGGAGACCCTGTCTCGAAAAAGACAAAAAAAAAAAAAGAATAAAAAGTTTGTTCCAAAAAAAAAAAAAAAGAAAAGATAAGTGCTTAGAGTAAGAATACGTAAAAAGGGATGGCGAAGAGTGTTGGGTTGACAGGAATGCGAAGAGGAAGGAGGCAAAGGGTAGCATGACATACATGGGGAACATAGGTCAGGAGAAACCAGGGCGTGGTGACGACAACAAAACAGTCAAAAGTTCCAAAGAGCCAAGCTGGATGGACGTACAAGGAGAAGCCGTGTCCAAAGGACCAGAAGTAAAGCACATAAAAAAAAAGTTACAATGAGGAATGATGTTAGCATGTATAATAGTAGTGGTGAGAGGGGGAAGAGGGGGGAGAAAAAGAAAATATGTTTCTCATATATATAATATGTATATAAAATATACTTTAATAAATAAAATTAAAAAAAAAAAAGAGAAGAAGGAAAAAAAAATGGAAAGAAAACAAAAAAAAAGAAGAGGAAGAAAGAAAAAAGAAAAAAGGGGGGGGGAGGGGAAGGAAAGAAAAAGGAGGAAAAGAAAAAAAGGAACAGAGGCGGGGAGAAAGGGAGGGGGGGGAAGGGGGAAGAAAGGAAAGAGAAAAGAGGAGGGGAAGAGGGGAAAAGGGGGTAAGGACAACGCGGAAAAGGAGGAGAAATAGAGCAGAGCGTGGGGAAGAGGGGGAGGGGAGGGGTCCCTGGCGAAGGGAAAATGGCAGGCGAGAAAAGAAAGAGGGCAGGAAGCAGCGAAGGAAAGGCACGGAAAAAAGGCAAGGCGGAGGGGGCCGAGGAAAAACAGGCGAAAACAGAGAAGGGGGAGAGGAAGGAGGGAGAGAGGAGGGAAGACAAGGAACTGAAAAAGATGAAAATAAAAGAAGTAAAGGGGAGAAACAGACATAAAGAGACCGAAAAGGAAGAAAAAGGGGGAGAAAAAAAGGAGGGGAGCGAAGAAAGAGACGGAAGAGAAAAAAAGGGAGAAAGAAGGGAAAGAAAGAAGAGAAAAAAAGAAAAAGAGGCAAAAAGGTAAGGGAAAAAGGGAAAAAAGGTAGATGCAAAGAGTGAGGAAGGAAAGGGAGAAAAGGAAAAAGAAATGGGAAGGAAGGAAGAAAGGAAATAAGGAAAGAAATAAGGGCTGGAGAGATAAAAACAAACACGTGGGAAAAGAAAGAAGAAAGGAAAAAAAGGAAAGGAGAAAGAGAATGAGGAGTAAGAAGGAAACAACAGGATGAAGGGGAAATGAAAGGGAAGGAGGAGAAAAGACAAAGAGGAAAAAAAACAAGGAAAAGGAGAGGAAGAGAGAGGAAGAGTGGTAAAGGAAAAGGGGGTCGAAGAGAGAAGAGAGGATAAAGAGCCCGAGTTTTATGGTGAGTAATACGAAACCGGCCGCGGCAAGAGGCGAAAGTGGGACAGAGTCACAGGACAAATAGCCAATAACCGAGAAAATTAGGGTATGCACACAACGCAGGGGAGAGCAATTTAAAAGTAGCAAAGAAAATCCATAAAGCACACAGTTGCAAGAAGCCTCACAAAGGACCCAATGCGCGGAATAACCTCCGACCGTGTCCTGGAATCCGAGCATAGATAGCAATACAAACGCTTATCAATGTTCCCTTTTTAATGCTTTCATCAGTGAAATAAAGGGTGAGTAACGAAGGAGTGTGAGGAGAAGAGGAAAGAGGAAAGGTGCAAACGAGGCTAAAAAGAAAAAAGAATCAGACGGTCGCTTAAAAAATGTCGCACAGTACACTTTACGGAAAATTTAGCCTATTGAGGCTCCATGTACCTATCATAAGTCACGTATGAAGAGAGAGATAGAATACTGCAGTGATCTATCGATAATTGCTTGATGATATGAGCTACCACTTATTCGCATGATGACGTCAACCGCTCAGTCAAAAATTAGCAAAAAGGCGACCAGAGGGGGGTCACACAGAGTCACCAGTGGGGAAGGACTGGCAGACCAACGGAACAACGGGAAGGACGAAAGGACGGACCGCACAGGAAAAAAGAAAGAAGAAAAAAGGAAAAAAACAAAAAAAAAAAAAGCGGAGAAAGGAAGAGAAAGGGAAAAACAGAAACAAAAAAAAAAAAAAAAAAAAAAAGGGAGTGGGGGGGGGGGCAGGAAAGGAGACAGACGAAAAGGGGAAGAAGCGGAAAAGAAGAAAAGACCGAGCTGGCGCGAAACACGAACCATCAAACACAACAATGCAGGGAACGCGCCGAAAAAGGCGCGGGGGCAAGCAACACCAAAACAGAAACAAACGCAGTAAGAACACGGTAGCAAAACAAACACCTAGACAAGCGAACGAGGCAGATGACAGAGGAAAACCAAACGCAAAACAAGAAGTCAACACAATATGAGTCCCTCCCTTCCCTGTGCAGCGTTCTCTATTTCTGTACTGTGGTAGCCGTTCCATGGGCAGTGTTCTCTCCATTTAATTCGCCTCGTCCCCGCCCCCTTTCAAACTGCGGGTTGTCCCTATTTCTTCTTGTTTTTTTTTTTTCCTTTTTTTTTTTTTTTTTTTTTTTTTTTTTTTTTTTTTTTTTTTTTTTCTTTTTGAGACAGAGTCTCCCTGTAGCCCCAGCTGTCCTGGAACTCACTCTGTAGACCAGGCTGGCCTTGAACTCACAAAGATCCGCCTGCCTCTGCCTCCCAAGTGCTAGGATTAAAGGCATGTGCCACCACGCCCGGCTAAATTTTATTTCTATGCTGGGTGTAGTGGCATGGACCTTTAATCCCACCCTCAGGAGTCAGAAGCAGGTGGAGCTATGTGAGATCTAGGCCACCCTGGTTCACTTCATGACTTTTAAGTGGGCTGTGACTAGGGAGACCCTGTCAAAAAAGAGTCCACAGCTGGGCATGGTGGCACATGCCTTTAATCCAATCTCAGCATTGGTAGGCAGAGGCAGGCAGATCTCTATGAATTCAAGGCCAGCCTGGTCTACATAGTGAGTTCCTGGGCAGCTGGGGCTACAGGGAGACCTTGTCTCAAAAAGACCAAAAAAAAAAGTCAACAAATTCCCCCCCAATTATTATTAGTAGTAGTACTACTATTAATGTGTGTGAATGTGTGTGTGTGTGTGTGTGTGTGTATGTGTTGTGTATATAGGTGCACAGTGTACGTGTGAAGATCAGAATTGATAAGTTTAAAGGGGTTGCTTCTCTCCTACTATGGGTTCTGGAGACCAAACTCAGGTTATCAGGCTTGTGCTGCCAGTGCTTTTACAGTACTTTTATAAAACTAATGGCACTGAACCATCTTGCTGGCCTTGGCTTGTTTTGAGACAGGGTTTTGCTGTGTAGCCCTGGCTGGCCTAGAATTTGCTGGGATTATAGATGTGTGCCACTATGGCCAATTTAAAATGAGGTCCTTGATAAGTAAATTTTTTTTTTTTCCGAGACAGGAGATCACTATGTAGCCATGACTGGCCTGGTCCTGGTACTCTTTATGTAGCCACATGAGTTAATAATCATGGTAATCCTCCTGCTTCAGCCACCTAGTGCTAGGATTATAGACACATGTCATCGTGCCTTCCTTTTTATCCCCTGGAGGTTGAATCTAGGATCTTGTTAATGCTGAGCCCAAACTCTGCTGTTAAAATGTATTCTCGTCCCTGGTCCTTCAAAAAGATTAGTTTATAAAAAAACAAAACAAAACAAAACAAAAAGATTAGTTTATGCCGGGCATGATAGCGCGTGCCTTTAATCCGTCCCAGCACTTGGGAGGCAGAGGCAGGTAGAGCTCTGTGAATTTAAAGCTAGCCTGGTCTATATAGTGAGTTCCAGGACAGCTGGGACTACAGGGAGGCCCTGTTTCAAAAATACCAAAAAAAAAAAAAAAAAAAAAAAAGATTACACACACATACACTAATAGTAGTAGTAGTAGTACTACTACTACTACTACTAAATAACTTGGGGGGATTTTTTGACTTTTTTTTTTTTTTTTTGCCTTTTTGAGACAGGGTCTCTCTGTAGCCCCAGCTGCCCAGTAACTCACTGTGTAGACCAGGCTGGCCTTGAACTCATAGAGATCCGCCTGCCTCGGCCTCCCAGTCTAGGATGCTTAAATGAAGCACACTGAGATGTAAAATGTTCAAAGCTGCATGTTAAGTAACTTTGTTTTTATGATTAGGCCTATTAAAGCTGCCATTAGAGAAAAGAAACAGACGTTCGAAGACTACTTAGAAGAACAGATTCAGTTGGAAGAACAAGAACTGAAACAAAAACAGCTACGGGTTAGCATCTGTACTGTTTTAATTAAATAAGTCTTTAAAGAGTTATATTTCATTCTCAAATAATGGAGATTATGGAGATATCCAAAATCAATTCATATTTTGTCCTTTTATTTTAGGAGGCAGAAGGACCATTGCTGATGAAAGCAAAACCCAAACAGCCATTTTTAAAACGAGGAGAAGGCTTAGCTAGGTTTACTAATGCTAAATCTAAGTCTCTAAAAGGGAAAGAAACTAAACTAGTGATTAACCAGAGCCCTTCAGAGGACCAATCTGTATTTAAAGCAGATAGACAACAATTTCAGCGAAAAACTGCTCTTATAAATAAAGAATTGTATTCAGAGACCCTGACTGTTAAAAAGGACAATAAAGCCAGAACCAGGGTTGCTTCTGTCACATTCAGTCAGAAACCCAAGGTGACCAAGAGCAATACTAGGAAGTGTGTCTCTCCACCAGGACTGAAAATTCAGACAGGGAAGAAATGTGATGGGCAATTTAGAGACCAGATCAAATTGGAAAAAAATATACAATCTCACAATAAGGAAAATACACCTGTGTATGTAAAGCCCTGTGATGCTGGTTGTAAGGTGTGGAATAAGACACAGGTGAGAGAGAGACTTCCTCCATCAACAGGGCTAGTTAGCAGTGTGGCTTCTAAGAGCCTGATGCATGAGACTGTGAATGAGACAGAATCTTCCCTTGACATTTCTCTTCAGAAAAAGTTAGAGAGCTGGGAACGAGAAAAAGAAAAGGAAAACTTGGAATTAGATGAATTTTTATTTTTAGAGCGGGCTGCTGATGAAATATCATTTTCTAGTAATTCCTCATTTGTACTGAAAATCTTAGAACGGGATCAGCAGGTCTCCAAAGGTCACAGAATGTCTTCCACCCCTGTCAAAGCTGTGCAGCAGGAGAAGGCAAATCAGGTGGATCCCAGCGGTCAGAGGAATTGCAGTGAGGATCCCTGCCAAGGTGCAGTTGAGAGTAAGAGTGATCGTGAAGCTGTATTCACAGCACTCACTTCAGGGTCCGCACCTGATGCTTTGCGGGAAGTGTCATGTAAAATCAGCAGGAAAGCCTTTCAAACCAGCACTTGTGAAAATCAAAATGGATGGGATGCAAGCGATGATGAAAGAGTTACAAATAGTGACAGGAGCACTGATTCTGAAGAGCAGCTTGATGTTACCATAAAACCATCCTCTGAGGCTAGGGAAAGGGCTTTCAGCAACAGAGAGGATAGTCCACAAGTCTGTGATGCTAAAGGACCTTTTAGTGACAATGGGACTCAAGAAGATAAAAGGAGAGATGTCGATCTGGATCTGTCTGATAAAGAGTATAGCAGTGATGAGTCTGTTGTTATAGATAGCCTGAAAAATAAGATAACTGAGCCACCAAAAAGACTCTCACCTCAAGACACGAGTCAAATTGACTTTGATGATGAAAGATCTTGGACAGATTTTGAGGAGAATTCATTTAAACATACTGTTCTTGGAGATGAAGCCATTTATGGTATACCCCAGACACAGTACCCTAAGAGTGATATTTGTGTTCTGGACAAAACAATAAAAAGGAAGGTTGTAGCAGTTAAGAAGGGAGAAGACTTCAGCAAGTCTGTAAGGAATGGAAGTCCCCCTCCTCCATCAGATTTGATGGTAAAATTCTTCCCTTCTTTGAAACCAAAGCCAAAATCAGATATACACTTGAATGAACCCAAGTTAAATCTGAGTCAGGACCAACCACCAGGTAAGTCAAGGCATTGGAAATGTCAGAGGTAATGTGCTACTGTGTTGGCTTATGTGTACATAGTTTTCATGTCTAGGAAACCCTTTGCCTCTTACCTTTTGCCAGCACCATTTTCCTTGTCCTTTGGGGCCATTAAGGGTTATTAAAACACAAACATGGCAATTCCACAATAGTGGATCTAATAACCTAAGGTGGGTACTAAGCAGCTATCGAGTAGAGTGTGAGTTGTGTGGAGAGAACTGTCAATAATACCAGCCTCCCAAGTGCTGGTATTAAAAGTGTATGTCACCACACTTGGCTATAATATACTTTTTTTTTGGTCTTTTTGAGACAAGGTCTCCCTGTAGCCCCAGCTGTCCTGGAACTCGCTCTGCAGACCAGGCAGGCCTTGAACTCACAAAGATCCACCTGCCTCTGCCTCCCAAGTGCTAGGATTAAAGGCATGCACCACCATGCCCAGCTATAATATACTTTCTAAAGAAATGAAAACATGCTTTTTAGAGATGTTTTCCCAGGTCTTAAGATAAATTTTGATTATTGTTCTAACATGTGCATGTGTGTCTGCCTACTTCATTCTGTTTAATGGCTATGTAGTCTTCAGTTGATATGATGGACTTTTCAAATTCACACTGAAGAACTCCTTTCTGTTATTAAAATTAAAATAAAAAAAGATGTATATATGTCTGGGCACATGTGTCGTGGATATGTGTGGAGGCAAGAGGATAACTCTTGGGAGTCAGTTCTCTCCTTTCACCATGTGGGTCCTGGGAATCAATCTCAAGTCTTGCTGACTCCATTCTGTTATTATATAAATTCTGAATATCTAGCTGAGCATTAGATTCTTTAAAATATAAATTATAATTTGACCTATTAAAATATTGTGGTTTTAAAAGTAATACTTTTTGCAGGAAGTTTGGAGGTTTAAAGTGTAATAAAGCAAAAACATAAACATAGTTTTCATTTTGAAGTATTTTCTTTTAGCCATTTGTCCTACATATTTTTATGTTATAGAGACATGTATTATAGATTATATTCTAGCTAGGACATACTTGTATTTTGTTCGATAGACCGGATGGATTTTTATTTTTTTGGTCTTTTTGAGACAGGGTCTCCTGGCAGCCTCAGCTGTCCTGGAACTCTCTATGTAGACCAGGCTGGCCTTGAACTCACAGATCTGCTTGCCTCTGCTTCCTGAGTGCTGGGATTAAAGGTGTGCACCACCACACCCGGTGACCAGATGTATTTTTCAAAAGGGTAGTATCAAATGTTGAAACAGTTGCTGAAACAGAATGAGTTGTTTTACTTTAGCAAATTTGAAATTTGATAAGGGAAAAAAACAACTTGTATTTATTTGTTTTTTTTTTTTTTTTTTAAATGAGACCAGTTTGGCCTGGACTTGCTATTGAATTTGTAATCCTGCCTCACCTTCCAGAGTGCTAGGATTACAAGTGTGTACCTGTGTACCTATGCCCATCTTGTATTTCTTTGATTAATACTAGAAATTAAGTTTTAACTTTGATGCTGATTAAGCCTTTGGAGCTCATGTGAATTATTCATATTCTATATTTGCTGGTTTTAAAAAGTTATATATGAATTATTTCTTTTTTATCTGAAATGTCAACCCTTTGGTGGTCTGGAACTTATTTTGTAGATCAAGCTGACTTTGAACTTGTGGTAAGCTCCCTGCCACTGCCTCTCGAGTGCTGGGATTATAGGCATATAGCATATCCAATGCTCTTGTATTTAAGCCTCTTTCCTTTAGAAAGTTAAGCCTGTTTTATTCTCTCCTTCCTTTTCTTCTACTTGAAGTGTTTTTTTTCTTTTTTAAAAAAGATTTACTTTAATGCATGTGCATGTAGGTGCCCTCAGAAGCTGGCTTCTCTGGAGCTGGAGTTAAAGGAGGTTGTGAACTGCCCTAAAAGGGTGCTGGGAACCAAACTCAAGTTCTCTGCAAGAGCAGTATGTGCTCTTACCCACTGAACCATTTCTCTACTATATAGCCCTGCCTGGCCTGGAACTCACTATATAGACTAGGCTGGCCTGGAACTCACAGAGATGTATCTCTGCTTCCCAAAGGTGTGCACCACGAATGCCCAGCTGAAGTTTTTTTTTTTTTTTTAATTAAGTGCACCTGTGTTGTGCAGAGGTCTGGGAATCTAACCTGGGTCTTCTGAGAGAACTGTCAATATTCTTAACCACTGAGGCATCTCTCTAGCCCCTGAAATCATTTTTTTTTCTTTCCTCTCCTCTCTCTCATTTTTTTTTTTTTTTTGTCTTTTCAAGACAGGGTCTCCCTGTAGTCCCAGCTGTCCTGGAACTCACTCTGTAGACCAGGCTGGCCTTGAACTCACAAAGATCTGCTTGCCTCTGTCTCCCGAGTGCTAGGATTAAAGGCATGCGCCACCATGCCCGGCTTCCTCTCCTCTCTTTTTGAGATAGAATTTCCCTGTATCCCCTGGAACTTACTACATAGACCAGGTTGGCCTTGAACTCACAGAGATCTGCCTGGAGCTTGATCTGTAGACCAGGCTGGCCTTGAACTCACAGAGATCTGCCTGCCTCTGCTTCCCAAGTGCTAGGATTAAAGTCTGCCACCATGCCCGACAAATGTGCTTTCTTTTTTAAAATTAATAATTTATGGTCTGTTTTATAGGTGACAATGCTCGATCTCAGGTTTTGAGAGAAAAAGTTATTGAATTGGAAACAGAAATAGAAAAATTTAAAGCTGAGAACACATCTTTAGCTAAACTTCGCATTGAAAGAGAAAGTGCCTTAGAAAAACTGAGGTAAGTTTTGCATCTGTGAGTTGAGGGAATATAATAATTTCATCATAAGTTTAAAACTTTATTAAAAGTTGTGACACAGTTTTGATCACTTTGAGAAAATATAAATGAAAAGGAGGTGTTCTTAACCACTGACCCACCCCCATCAAGAATTTTTTTTTTTGTCTTTTTGAGACAGGGTCTCCCTGTAGCCCTAGCTGTCCTGGAACTCACTCTGTAGACCATGCTGTCTTTGAACTCACAAGATCTGCCTGTCTCTGCCTCCTAAGTGCTAGGATTAAAGACGTGTACCACCACACCCGACTCATCAAGAATTTTTTTAAGAAATCATTCAGTGCTTATAAGAGAGTCACTTTAGACTATAGACCAGCAAATCACTTTAAATCTTAAAATCAGTTGAAAATGAAAAGGATATTTCATACCAAAAATAACTGAAAGACTCTAGAAGTAGCAATATATATATATATTACATATATGTATATTATATATATGTAATTTATATATGTACATATAATATACATACATGTCTTTTCGGGTACACCAACCTACATGCAGACAGTACACTTATACACATAAAAAAAAGAAAACAAAAAAACAGAAAAACAAAGTCTTTGAGTAGTAAATACTGTGTTTCTGTCCACAGTGATAGTTTCTACTATCGGTTCTTTTTTTTTTTTTTGGTCTTTTCGAGACAGGGTCAGTAGCCCCAGTTGACCTGGAACTCACTCTGTAGACCACCTGGCCTTGAACTCACCCTTCCTCCCGAGTGCTAAGATTAAAGGCATGCGCCACCACCCATGCCCGGCACTCCTATCTATCAGTTCTTTTACTTATGCATGGGTTGCTCACTTTCTTATTTCTTTGATTTATGATTTTTTGGGGGGGGCAAATGCTGGATATTTTGAATATTCCAGTATGGATGATTTTGTCTGCCTATTAAAAAATATTACTTTTGGGGCTGGAGAGATGGCCTAGCGGTTAAGATCGCCGACTGCTCTTGCAGAGGACCCGGGTTCGATCCCCAGCACCCATATGGCGGCTGAGAACCGTCTGTAACTCCAATTCCAGGAGAACTCCAGTTCCAGGGGAATCCCACACCCTCGTCTGACTCCGCAGCATTGCACGACAGGTACGCAGACCACTCAGACAGTAAACATTCATACACTAAATAAATAAAATAAAAAAATAAAAATAAATACTTGTGGGCTGGAGAGATGGGCCTAGTTGGTTAAGACGCCGACTGCTCTTGCAGAGGACCCCGGTTCTATCCCCAGCACCCCACATGGCAGCTGAGAACCGTCTTTAACTCCAGTTCCAGGGGAAATCCGACACCCTCTTCTGACCTCCTTGCTTGCACGACACGGGTGGCACCAACCTACATGCAGACAGTAATTCATACACATAAAAAAATAATTGGGCTGTGAGAGATGGCCTAGCGTTTGTAAGAGCGCTGACCGCTCTTGCAGAGATACCAGGTTCGATCCCAGCACCCACATGGCGGCCGGGAACCGTCTGAAACTCCAATTCCAGGATAACTCCAGCTCCCGGGAGGATCCGACACTCTCTTCTGACCTCCGTGGCATTGCACGACATGGGCTCACAAACTTGCATCAGACGGTACATTCATACACATCATCAATAAATAAAATTAAAAAAATAAATAAATAATATAGCTTGGTGTGGTGGGGCACCCTTAAACCTAGCACTCGGAGTGCAGAGGCAGGCTGATCTTTGTGAGTTCAAGGCCAGCCTTGTTTACAGAGCGAGTTCCAGGCCAGCTGGGGCTACAGGGGAATCCTATCTACGAAAAGACCAAAAAAAAAGAAAAAAATAAATAAAATAATAGGGGCTGGTGAGATAGCTCGTAGTGGTTAAGCGCACGCAAGCACACTGCTCTTGGCAGAGGACCGGGTTTGATCGAACGCCCACATGGCAGCTAAGAGACTGTCTGAACGTCCAATTCCAGGAGAACTTCAGTTCCAGGGAATCTAAGACCCTGCTTCCTCTGACCTCCGCGGCATTGCAGACAACGGGTGCACAGAGACCTACATGCAATATAGTACATTCATACACATACAAAAATAAATAAAATTTAAAAATAAATTTAAAATTAAAAATAAATAAAATAAATATTATTAAAAAAAAATACTTTTAATAACCCGCATTGATATGGCATAGGCAGGGTGAGTTTCCTGGAATTCAAGGCCAGTCAGGATCTACATAATACTGTAACACATGTCTCAAAAAATAGGGCAGTGAAAAAGCAGGAAAAAGATGTGGTCCCAGAAATCTGTGGAGGTCCCAGGGGAGCCACCTATAAATACCTTGGGAACCAGGGGTCCCATCTTGAGGTTCTAAGTATCATTAATAAAGAATGGAGATTGTGGGGGCTGGAGGGATGGCCTAGCGGTTTGGAGCGCCGACCACTCTGGCAGAGGACCGGGTTCGATCCCAGCACCCACATGGCAGCTGAGAAACCGTCTGAAACTCCATACAGGAGAATCCAGCTCCAGGGGAATCCGACGCCCACTCTGACCTGCGGGCATGCACGACACGGGTGCACAGACTTGCATGCAGACATACATTCGTACACATAGAAATAAATAAAAATTAATTAAAAAAAAAAAAAAAAGAATTGAGAGTGGACTGAAATGGAAGCTCAAGGACAATTTATTAGAGCTTAAAAGAAAAAACTCCAGCTGGGAAGGCAAATCTCAAGGCCTGTCTGTCTACATAGTGAGTTTCAGGCCAGCTCTGGCTACAGGGAGACCTTGTCTCTAAAAGACCCCAAAACAAACAAATCTCCCAGCTGCCAAGAGGAAGAAAATGGAGAGAAAAAGTTAGCATGGACTTAGCCATGTGGTAGCAGATGGCCACGTGGTGGGAAAAAGAGCAAGGAAGCCCAGGAAGCCGAAGGAGTTTAAACCAGAGTTTAACAGAACACCTAAGCTCTGGCCAGCATCCGAAAGAAAAAGAAAACGCAGGCCTCAGAAAGGCAGGGAGACCTAGCTGAATCTCATAGTGCCTCCAGCCTCAAGGTGCCTATTAACAAGACTACACGATACACGTTTTAAGACAAAAATCCCTGATAAAAATGTACATTATTTGTTAAGGTGAACCCAGAGTTTTCTAGTGTCTAGAGGTGGTCGAGGTTGGTTTCTTAGGCCAAGTCCTTGACCTGCTCAACTGAGTTAAGAGCATGTCTCCACCTAGATGTAGAGTCCCTCCTTTTTTTTTTTTTTTTTTTTTTTTTTTTTTCCTCTGTCTTTTTGAGACAGGCTCTCTCTATTAGGCACAGCTGGCCTGGACCTCAATATTTAGACTAGAATGGCCTCACAGAGATCTGATGGCCCCTGCCTTCCAAGGATTAAAGGTGTGTGTCACCATGCCTAGCTTGATTCTATTTAAAAAATTTTTATTTATTATTTTTATTTAATGCATATGAGTGTATTGCCTACATGTGTAAGTGCACCCATGTCATGCAATGTCAGAGGAAGGCAGAAGAGGTTGTTGGATCCCTTGGAACTGGATTTTAGAATGGAGTTAACTGGAGTTGACCACTAAGTCGTCTCTCAGCCCTTGATTCCATTCTCCACCCCCCCCAATCTTTTTGAGACAGGGTCTCCCTTTAGCCCCAGCTGTCCTAGAACTCATTATGTAGACCAGGGTGGCCTTGAATTCACAGAGATCCGCCTGCCTCTGCCTCCCAAGGGCTGGGATTAAGGGCGTGCACCACCACACCTGGTATTAGAGTCCATTCTTTTCTGAACCAATTCTGCCCCATCCCTGATCGTGCTGCTCTTTAAAGGCTGCAGTGTCCCCCTTGTAGTTTTTCAAACTACTTTTGCAGATTATACTCCTTGTCACTTGTGAAGCTTCCATATTCTCTCTTTTGTTTGAGTCCATAGTTGAGGCTTTCAACTGAATTTTTATTTTAACTAATTTCTTTATTTTTATTTTATTTTATTTTTTTTTGGTCTTTTTGAGACAGGGTCTCCCTGTAGCTCTGGCTGTCCTGGAACCTACTCTGTAGACCAGGCTGGCCTTAAACTCCCAGGGATCCGCCTGCCTCTGCCTCCCAAGTGCTAAGATTAAAGGCGTGCACCACTACGCCCTGCTTATTTTAACTAATTTCTAAAATTTCTTTTTGGTTTTGTTTCAAAAATCTGTTTTTGCTACATTTCTCATTTATTTCCTATATTGTTTTCTTAAATTCATTTAACCATTCATATTTTCTTGGGTCTCTATTTTTAAATTTTATTTATTTATTTATTTATTTATTTATTTATTTATTTTTTTATTTATAGACAGGGTTTCCCTATATAGCCCCAGCTGGCCTGGAACTCTGTAGACCAGGCTGGCCAGACTGGCATTGATGAGTTCCAGGCTGGCCTTGAACTCACAGAGATCTGCTTGCCTCTGCCTCCCAAGTGCTAGGATTAAACGCATGCACCACCACACCCAGTTTAAAGATGGTTCCTAGTCGCCATGTGGGTGCTGGGAATGGAACCTGGGTCCTCTGCAAGAGCTGTCGGTGCTCTTAACCGCTGAGCCATGTCTCCAGCCCTCTCATTGTTTTTTTGTTTTTTTGTTTTTACTTTATACTTTATCATTATTATTGTTATTATTATTGTTATTTTCTCATTTTTTGTATTTTTGAGAGACGGGGTCTCCCTGTAGTCCCAGCCGGCCTGGAGCTCACTCTGTGGACCAGGCTGGCCTTGAACTCACAGAGGTCTTCATTGGGTTTTTGTTTTGTTTTCTAATTTAAAATTTTTTATTTTTTATTTTTTGCAAATTTTAATTGAAATTTTGTATATTTCATACAGAGCATCTTAATCATTTTATACCCTTTCCCCACTGCTACCATCCCACTCCCCCCCCCCAACTGGAGTCCATCCAGTCTGTCATTTGTGTTAAGGCCTATCATGTCCTGTTAGTGTCCTCAGACAGCCCTCAGTGCAGGTTCATCAACTGGGGTCTAGTCATCCCGTCTAGAGTCCCTCACTTTGAGATCAACTCTTCCTTACCTAGCAGTAATCAGCTGCCAAAGATTCTTTTACTAAGATTGGGACTCACTGTCCATTTCCACAGTTCTGTGCTGGGCATTTGTCTGCTTGGGTTTGCATGGGTCTTGTGCGTGCTGCCACCGTTGCTGTAGGGTCGTATGAGCAAAGGCCCCAGGAGCCTGTAGGATTCTATTCTCATATGGTCAGGACTCTCCTCCCTGGCTCTTAAAAGAATTCTCTTTGCCCTGTTCTTCTGGGCATTATTTTCAAGTGCTTATTTTACATACATGCACATCAAGTATGCACTTGTTTCATTGAACATTACATTGAAATATTTTTCACATTGTTATACTTAATAACTTTATAATTTTTAAATTTATTTATGTATTTCATCGTTTTTCATTTCTGTTTAGGCATATTCCCCTATCCCTTCCCCCCACCCCACCCCAATCCATCCCAGGTCATGTACTCTATCATAACTGTCCTCCATCTTTCTCTCAGTCTTTTTTTATGCTTAGGAATTCACATTTTCCTCTGTTAATTTCATGTTATTCTAAAATATGAATACATACTCTCCACCCATATACAGTAATCACAGAGTCTGAAAATAATTGGTGGGAGGATTCTAGAGCCCATTGAGGGATTCACATTATTACAACATAGTTGCTTACAGATAAACCAGAAATATAACAATAATGTTGTTCAGCTTGCCTTTCATCTGGGGCATTTGGTGTTAGCATCCACAAATGAGGGAAACGATTCTCCGTTTGTCTTTCTGGGACTGTGTCACCTCACTCAGCATAATGGCTTCAAGCTCCATCCATTTACCTTCAAAGTTCATAATGCCATCCTCCTTTACCACTGAATAGTACTCCATTGTGTAGATGTACCACATTTTTGTCATCCACTCATCTGCTGAGGGGCATATAGGTTGGTTCCAGCTCTTCGCTATTTTGAAGAAAGCTGCAATAAACATGGATGTGCATATATCTTTGTTAGGATGAGTCTTTGGGGTATATACCCAGGAATGGTATGATTGGGTCAAATGGTAAGCTCATTCCGAGTTCTCCACACTGCTTTCCATAGTGGTTGTACAAGTTTACATTCCCTTCATTGGGTTTTTTTTTTTTTTTTTGTCTTTTTGAGACAGGGTCTCCCTATAGCCCCAGCTGTCCTGGAACTCGCTCTGTAGACTGGGCTGGCCTTGAACTCACAAAGATCTGCCTGCCTCTGCCTCCTGAGTGCTAGGATTAATATGTGTGCACCACATTGGGTTTTTAAAGTACCTGGAATTCTCTCTCCCTCTTTCTCTCCCTCCCCCTCCCTCCCTTCCCTCTCTCCCCACCCCCTTCCTCCTTCCCTCCCCTCCCTCTCTTTCCCTCTCCTCTTTCTCTCTGTGGGTGTGGGTATGGGTGTGTGTTATGGGTGGGGATTTGCTCTGTAGTGCAGGCTGGCCTTGAATTTCACCCTCCTGCCTAAGCCTTCCAAGTGCTGAGAATACAGTCATGCCCTATATACCCAACTTTAAGAATAGAGTTCTTTGAATTCTCTATTAGACATTTCATTGGATTCATTCCTCTTGAATTTGTTATGGTCTTTTGGAGGTGTCATACTATTAACACACTTCCACTTTCATATTTCTTATGTCTACAGTTGAAACTGGCACATCGGCTATAAAGTGTTTTCTGTTAACTTTTCCTAGGGAGATGTGAACAAATATTCCTCACCACAGGTAGGGAACTGATGACAGACCAAAGTAATGATTGCACTGAAGTCCAGCTTGGAGAACAAATGAGTTTATTGGAGTTCTTACATGATGAGTAGACAAGAGTGAGGGGTTCCTTGTAGCACCATGAATGATTTCCTGGAATGGGTGAGGCTCATGAGAGCTGCATCCCAGAGCTCCTTGGGTGACTTGCAGGCAGCTCAATAGGCAGGAGGTCTCCTACAGGCGCCTTGGTGGGGTTAGCTGCTCACAGTCTCTCTCCCCAGCAATTCTTACTGCCTATATAACTTTGGGGAGGTGGCTTGTAACTTTCAACTTTTCTGGACTTGTGAGGTTTTGTTTACTTCTAGAGTTTTGATGAACCTCCCTGAGGTTAGAGTGTTTCAGTCCAGAGGAAATTGCTATACAACACTCGTTTATGGGCTAGCCTTCTTAGCAGCTGTCCCCTGGGTGTTTCCCTGTTGGTGTTGGTGTTGGTGTGTTGTGTGATACTGACTTTAATTGCAGCTGGGCATTGTAATACAGTCTTCATGTAGATTCTTTGGTTGTAATTAATGATTAATGTTATTGGTGTATACTGTCCTAGTCTGGGTTAAGTAAGAATGGGAACACTGAAGCAGCTGCAGCACAGACAACAGACGGGTGGGGCACATTGCATGGCTGCTCTCAGAGTCGGGTTGCTGGCCTATACCCGGTGATGGGCTTCCTCAGGTACTGTTGGTACTGGCACTGCCGCCTGTAAGCTTCTCTGGCACTGGTGGCACCAGTCGTGCTGAAGGGCCTGATGTCTACCGACCAGACAATGGTTACTTTGCATGCCGTGTTTAGCCATACTGGCCTTGGATGAGGGTCTCAGACACGTTCCTACCCCTAGGCTTTGGCACCTGGAACTCCCTCATGGATGTCCTCATGGCTTCTGTCACTCCTCTTCAGGTTTTACTTCTTACCTTGTCCCAGCAGGATGGTGTCATCTAAGATTTCAGCATCTTACCCTCATATTTCTCAACCTTCTCCTTTGCTTTTAGTATTTCATAAACTTATCTAAAACTCTTACTATCTATGAAAAGTTTTAAAATATTATTAGAAGTGAGAGAGTGTGAGTCTGAGCAGGTTCATAGATGTCACGGTGTATGTGTGACCAAAGGAGAGTTAGAGGAGTCTGTTCTCTTCATTGTGGGGTCTAACTCAGGCTGTCAGCTTTGTGTAGCAGACAGTACTAAGCCATCCTGCTGGCCCTATTGTTGCTGGCCTTTCCTGTTGCAATAGAAAAGGCTGCCATGTCTCACTGCTTAGCAGTGTGTGTTTCACAGTCAAATATTGTACTGTCTAATCTTTGAGGCCTGTAGGTTGTAGATGGATCAGAAATTTCCAGGCTAGCCTTGGGTTCTGTTTTGGTGGCATTTGATTACTAGGGATTTGTTGCAAGCAAAGCTGGAAGAGCTGAGCCATCTAAGCCCTTTGGAAGTAAAGTCCCAGAAGTCGCACATGGAGCTACTGGACTTGGTTTTTGCCCTGCTGGTTTTCGGTCTTGTTTTGGTCCAGTATTTCCTCACTATGCCTCTATTCCTCCCTTTTGGAATGGGAATGTGTATTCAGTTCCACTGTATGTTGGGAGTTTGTAATTTGCCTTTTGATTTTACAGGAGCTTACAGTTA
>VZQC01006735.1:455563-572353 GCA_009823505.1 Rhizomys pruinosus
AGTGGGTTAAAGCACTTCCTGAGCCTGATGACCTGAGTTCAATCCCTGGAACCTAGATGGTAGAAGAAGAGAAATCACTCCAGTCAGCTGTCCTTTGACCTCCCCATTCACTCCATGGCACTCACACAACATAGACATGTATACTTGAACAGTAAGAAATAAATAATAATAAATAACCAACCAACCAGACAAATGTAATTTTTTTTTTTAATATAAAAAGGTACTGTGCTTGGCATGGTAGCACACTCCTTTAATCCCAGCACTCAGGAGGCAGAGGCAGAGGCAGAGTCAGAGGCAGGTGGTTCTCTGTGAGTTCAAGGCCAGCCTGGTCTATACAGTAAGTTCCAGGCCAGCTGGGGCTATAGGGAGATCCTCTCTCAAAAAGACAAAAAAAAGGAATAAATAAATAAATAAATAAATAATAAATGTACTGTTTAAGCCAGATGTAGTAGATTCCTGCTTATAATTTCTTTTATTTATTTTTATTTTATTTATTTTTTATGTCTATGAACATACTATCTGCATGTAGGTTTGTGCACCCATGTCGTGCAATGCCGCGGAGGTCAGAAGAGGGTGTCAGATTCCCCTGGAACTGGAGTTAAAGATGGTTCTCAGCCGCCATCTGGGTGCTGGGGATCGAACCAGGGTCCTGTGCAAAAGCAATTGGTGCTCTTAACCGCTAGGCCATCTCTCCAGCCCATTATTTATTTTTGGAATGGAGTGCTCTCTGTATTGCTCAAGCTGGTCTTGAAGCCTGTACTCAAGGGATCCTCTGTCTGGCTTCCACACACTAGCACTAAGTGTGTATACTATCACACTTAAGAGTCCGTGGATCACTATACTGAAATTGTTCTGTAGATCACAAGATGCTTAATCATTGTAGGAAAGAAATCGCTGACTTTGAGCAACAGAAAGCAAAAGAACTGGCTCGAATAGAAGAGTATAAAAAGGAGGAAATTAAGAAGCTACAGAAGGAGCGGAAAGTTTTTGAAAAGTATACAGCAGCTGCAAGAACTTTTCCAGATAAAAAGGAACGTGAAGAAATACAGGTATGCTAGGTTTTTAAATTATACTCATAAATGAATAAAGATGGAAATCTTGTAAGAATTTCATAGAGTTTAATGTCTTACAAAGAAATTGTAAGCTGGGTGTTGTGGTTACATGCCTCTAATTTCAGCTCTTAAAAGTCTGAGGTAGGAGGGCCAGGTGTCATGGTACACATCTTTAATTCCAGCATTCAGGAGGCAGAGGCAGGTGGATCTTTGTGAGTTCAAAGCCAGCCTGGTCTATATAGTGAGTTCTAGGCTGGCTGTAACTAAAGGGAGACCCTGTCTCAAAAAGACAGAAAAAGAAAATACAGTATACTAGTTCTTTTTAATAAAGACTTCCCCAAAAAGACTACAGATGAACTAAGTAGCCAGAGTTAGATAGCTTTTTGACCCATTACACAGCAAATACTTTTCTATTCTTTCAGAATAGTTTAATACCCATAGACTGTTTTAATTCTATAATTTATAAAATGATAGTGCAAATAATGACTCTTCATCTTAGAGTTAGAAATGGACATGATCGGGCTGGAGAGAGGGTCTAGTGGTTGGGAGCACCGACTGCTTTTGCAGAGGACCCGGGTTCAATCCCCAGCACCCAGGTCTTCTGCAAGAGGAGCCACTGCTCTTACTCAATAAGCCATCTCTTCAGCCACTAGGTTTGCCATTTTAATAAGAAATCCTGGGGCTGGAGAGATGGACTAGTAATTAAGAGCGCCAACTGCTCTTGCAGAGGACCCGGGTTTGATCCCCAGCACCCACATGGTGGCCGAGAACCGTCTTTAATTTCAGTTTCTTTAATCATCAGAGGAATCTGATGCCCTCTTCTGACCTCCACAGCATTGCACGACACGGGTGCACAAACCTGCATGCAGACAGTACACTCATACACATAATAAAATAAAATTAAAAAAAAAAAAAGAAATTGACATGATCAGAGGAAAGTAGCAGATAAAAAGAATGAATGGATTTCTTTTTTTTTAATTTTTATTTATTTTGTACGTATATGAATGTACTGTCTGCATGTAGGTTTGTGCACCCATGTCCTGCAATGCCACGGAGGTCAGAAGAGGGTGTCGGATTCCCCTGGAACTGGAGTTAAAGACGGTTCTCATCCTCCATGTGGGGCTGGGGATCAAACCCGGGTCCTCTGCAAGAGCAGTTGGCACTCTTAACTACTAGTCCATCTCTCCAGCCCCAGGATTTCTTTTTTTTTTTTTTTTTTTTTTTTTGGTCTTTTCGAGACAGGGTCTCCCTGTAGCCCCAGCTGTCCTGGAACTCACTTTGTAGACCAGGCTGGCCTTGAACTCACAAAGATCCGCCTGCTTCTGCCTCCCAAGTGCTAGGATTAAAGGCGTGCGCCACCACGCCTGGCAGGATTTCTTATTAAAATGGCAAACCTAGTGGCTGAAGAGATGGCTTATTGAGTAAGAGCAGTGGCTCCTCTTGCAGAAGACCTGAGTTCAGTTCCTAGAAACCACATGGTGGCTCATGACTGATCCAAACTCCATTTCTAGGGGATCTCATGGCTTCATCTGGTCTCCAGGCATGCACTTACATGCAGGCAGTACACTCCTACACATAAAGTAAATTATTTCCTGCATGTAAGTGCTCCCTTGTCATGCAGTGCCCATGGAGGTCAGAAGAAGACATCAGATCTCCTGACACTGGAGTTACGGACAGTTGTTAGCTGCCTGTGTGTGCTGAAAATCAAATCCGTGTCCTCTGTAATAATAGTCAGTGTGTGTTTAATTCAGTGTCACCTATTCTATTTCATGGGTCTACGTGTGTGTGTGTGTGTGTGTGTACGTGTACATACCATGCTGTTTGTGTTACTGTGGTTCTATTATATAAAATGAGGTATTGTGATTCCTCCACCATTTTACTTTCTGTCTAGGTTGCTTTGGCTGTTTAGATTCTTTTGTGCTTCCATATGAATTTTAAGATTTTTGGGGGGGGTCTTTTTAAGACAGGGTCTCCCTGTAGCCCCAGCTGGCCTGGAACTCACTCTGTAGACCAGGCAGAACTTGAGCTTACAGAAATCCGCCTCCCTCTGCCTCCCAAGTGCTAGGATTAAAGGCGTGCACTAGCATGCCTGGCTTAAAGACAGTTTCTTAGCCTCCCCATAGTTTTCATTGTGGAGATAAACCTCCTTGGTTAGATTTATTCTTGGGAAGTTGTTTTTTTTTTTTTTTAAGCAATTGTAATTTATATTGTTTTCCTCATTTCTTTCTGGGCAAGTTTATATTAGTAAACAGAAAAGCTACTGATTTTTATATAGTGATAATGCATCCTGCCACTCAGCTCAGAGTATCAGATCTGAGGGTTTTCTGGTGGAGTCTTTAGGATTTTTATTTTTTATTTTATTTCATTTTTTTTAAGGATTTTTAAATATAGGATCATGCTGTTTACAAATAGGGATCATTGGATTTCTTATTTGTCTCACTTTTATTTCTCTTGCCTTATTGCTCTAGTCTTCTATTCCTAGTTTCTTTAGCGCTTTTATAGTGAAGACATGTTGACATTGTAAATGGCTTTTTGTGTCCCTTGGGATGATCATGTGATTTCTGTCCATGACTCCCTGCACATGGTGGCACACTCCTTTAATCCCAGCACTCGGGAGGCAGAGGCAGGCAGATTTCTGTGATTTCAAGGCCAGCTGGGCCTACAGGGAGACCTTGTCTCACACACACACAAAAAATTATTAATTTGCATGTGTTGAACCATCTTTGCATCCCTGAAATGAAATCAACCTGATCATATTGTATAATCATCTTAATGTGTTAATTTATTTTTCGTATACTTTAAAAAATTTTTATTTTATTTTATGTGTATGAGTGTAGTGCCTGCATATATGTAAGTGCACCTGTGTCATGCAATGCCTGCAGAGGTCAGAAGAGAGTGTTGGATTCCCCTGGAACTGGAGTTACAGTTGGTTGTTAGCTGCCACGTGGATGCTAGGAATCGAACCTGTGGGTCCTCTACAAGAGTAGCCAGTGCTCTTAACTGCTGAGGCATCTCTCCAGCCCTTTCATGTACTTCCACTGAGAGTTTTTTAGGGCTGAGGATATAACTCAGTAGAAGAGTACTTGTATAGCATGCCTGAATCCTCCTATTCAGTCCCTACCCTAAGTTTTGTGAAATCCCCCAAATAGGGCCCTAAAAACATAGAAATAAAGAATTTTTGTTGTATACTTGTACTGTTTTTGTATCAGAGTAATAATGACTTCATAGAATGAATTTGATAATGTTCCTTCCCTTTCAGTTTTGTGGAGTGGTTTGAGATACTAGAATAGTAGTCTCCGGGGTGAATGATGAACACTTTTCCTTTGGTTGGGAAACATCTGATAAGAAGGCTGGGGTGGGGCTGGAGAGATGCTCAGTGGTTAATAGCACTGGCTGCTCTTGTAGGGGACCCAGGTTCGGTGCCCAGCACCCACATAGTGGCTAACAACCATCTGTAACTCTAGTTCCAGGGGTTCCAATACCCTCTTCTGACTTCCTGGAGCATTGTAGGCACTGGTGCACTTATATACATGCAAGCAATTCACTCATACATTAAAAAAAAAAAAAAAAGACTTGGGGCTGGAGAGATGGCCTAGCGGTTAGGAGCACCGACGCTCTTGCAGAGGACCTGGGTTCAATCCCCAGCACCCACATGGCGGCCGAGAGCCGTCTGAAACTCCAATTCCAGGAGAACTCCAGTTCTAGGGGAATCCAACACCCTCTTCTGGCCTCCGCGGCATTGCACGACACGGGCGCACAGACTTGCATGCAGACAGTACATTCATACACATACAGAAATAAATAAAAAATTAATAATAAAAAAAAAAAAGACTCAGGAAGATCTCTTCACACCTCTCCTTCATTGCTCCATGCCATTGAGTCTTCCACAATTAGTCAACTCTGTGTTATAAGTTTTCTGAGCTTCTTTGTTGTAGCTTATAAATCACTGATGGCACTCTGTCTTGACATTAGTATTGATTGCTGTTTTTATATTTGTATTTCATTTGTAGACATTTCCAGAAGTTTCTTCACTTCATTTGCTCCATCTAAAATTTGCTTTTTTTTTAGTACTGGCAATTGCATAGGGCCTTACATATATTAGGAGAGTGCTCTACCATTGAGCTATTCCTGGCCCCTCATTTTCTCAGTACCACTTATGTAAGTGCATCGTGTTGTGCAGTGTGTGGAGGTCAGAAGAGGGCATCGGATCCCCTGGAACTAGACATATGGATAGTTCTTAGTGGCATTGTGGGTGCTGGGAACTGAATCTGGGTCCTCTGCAAGAGTAGCCAGAACTCTTAACTGGTGAGCCATATCTTCAGCCCAGGGCAGGTAGTTCTGACTTTGGATTCAGCCATTATGTCAAACTCTTCCTTCTGTTCATCAATCTATGAAACTTTTTTTTTACTCCCCTCTCTCTTAGCTAGTGGCTTATTCACTGCTGCCTCTGCACTTTCCTGGCTTCTGAATTGAACAATCTGAATTGTTGACTGAAAGGGAGGCACTGACCTGACCTCCTCCCCACCCGGGAAAGTCCGTGTCTTCATTGATGAGGCACCCTTTCCTGCTGTCTGTGGCGGGCTGCATGTTCTGCTTCATTGACTTTTCTCGTTTTTCCTTTCACACTATTTTAATTCTAGTAATTCTTTTCTTTGGAGAGGCTTTGAAGCGGCAAATAACAGATTTACAGGAAGATTTGAAAAGGAAAGAAACAAAATGGTCAAGTACACAAGGTCGTCTCAGAAGCCAGATAGACATGCTTGTCAAAGAGAATACAGACCTCCGAGAAGAGATAAAAGTAATGGAAAGATTCCGCCTAGATGCCTGGAAGAGAGCAGAAGCAATTGAGAGCAGCCCCAAGTCCTGCCAGGGTATGACTGCTGCCAAAAAAGATGACTCTGTGGTAGGTTTGGCAGTAGTTGTTTTTGCCAGGTTGGGATGATGGTGAATGCTTGTTCATTTAAACATAAAGCCATAAAGTAGAGTGGTGGGTCCAGGGGGTTGGGGAGCTAGTACTTAATGGATCAGAGTTAACATCTTACAGGACTGAAATATTCAGGAAGTAGGTAGAGGTAATAATTGGCACAAGGTAAAAGCACCAAAGTTACAGTGTGAACTTTAAAATGGTTCAGGGGGCTGGAGAGATAGGTCAGCAGAGGACCTAGGTTCAATTCCCTACACCCACATGATGGCTAACAGTCATGCAGAACTTCAGTTCCAGGGGATCCAGTGCCCCTTCTGGTCTCCATGGGCATTATAGGATATTTGTGCACTTAACATACGTGTAGGCAGTATACATTCACATACACAGAAAATAAAAATAATAAAATAAGCCAGGCATGGTGGTGCTCGCCTTTAATCCCAACACTTCGGAGGCAGAGGTAGGCTGGATCTCAGAGTTCAAGGGTAGTCTGGTCTACATAGTGAGTTCCAGGACAGCTGGGGCTACAGGGAGACCCTGTCTCAAAAAGACCAAATAAAATAGCTAGATAGATAGATGATAGATAGATAGATAGATAGATAGATAGATGATAGATAAAAATGGTTTAAGTAGGGGATTTTGGATGATGTATATTTTAGTACTATTAACAAAGCTGCTGGGCGTGGTGGCGCACGCCTTTAGTCCTAGCACTTGGGAGGCAGAGGCAGGCGGATCTTTGTGAGTTCAAGGCCAGCCTGGTCTACAGTTCCAGGACAGCTGGGGCTATAGGGAGACCCTGTCTTGAAAAGACCAAAAAAAAAAAAAAAAAACCAAACCAAAGCAAAGTTATGTGTTGCTATATATAGATAATTTCTCAAATTCATTTTTATAATTCCTACAATTATGAAGTTGGAAGGAATTGCCACAATAAACTTATAATATCATTTAAAAAGGTCATGTAAAGACAGGTGTGGTGGTACATACCTTTAGTCCCAGCTCTAGGGACCTGGTCTACAAAGCAAGTTCCTGGCCAGCCAAGGCTACAGGGAGAGCCTGTCTCACAAAAACATAAAAACTTCCCCCCAAATAAAAAAGTGTCATGTAAGCAATGTTTTGCAGAGTCAGATGAACAGGTCCCTTGCTAATCAAGAGACTGGTGCTTCATGTGTATAAATGGATTTTGGCAGGCCCAGGGCCCTGAGGGTGTGGAACTGGGAAGAACACACAAAATTCTCTGTCCTCATTGAACATACATTACAATAGCCACAGAAAAATGGCCTATGTGGTTAGTAGAGCCCACAGAGGACCAGATGCCAGGTTGGAGTGAGTGCGAGAGCCACGTGTAGAGCCACGTGTAGGGGGTAGAGTCAAGGGATAGTGTTAGCCAGGTTTGTTAGGCCTTAGCAGGTTCCTGTGAACACTGCAGATTTTCTACATGAACCATGAGAACTGGGCTTTGGGAAAGCCTGTTTTTTCACTGAGGATGGAGGGCAGTGTAGGCGGCATAAGGAACACAGCTAGAGACTTTTGTGGGACTGTGGAGTAGCCATTGTGCAGGTGTGAGAAGCTTTGTTGATGAACTGAGTGAGCAGGGCCATCATAGCAGAATAGCCAAGAGTAACTTGTGGCTATAGGTGAATTTGATTTTGGGTTTTGATTGAAGGTGCTTTCTGATTACTCATGAGAGACCATGAGAAGAGAGCTTGTGTTTTCGTGAGGGATGGTCGTTGGAGATCAGGTCTGATGAGGTATATATGAAAGTCTTCCCCAAGCCATCATGTGGAGACACTGCCCTGGCAGCTGGAGAGCTGTTAGGGGAGGTTCGGGTTAGAGGTGACACTTGCCATTCAGAATGTGTGTTTCATGAGAGGTTGGGTGGGGAAGAGCTGGCTCAGAGTTCACGAAGCAAGTGAGGAGAGTGACCAGCCAGAGGGTGAAGAGGGAAAAGGGTGTCATGGTGTCCTGAAACAAGAGAAGTGAGAGTATCTTGAGAAGAGCAGCCTGCTGTGCCAGCTGAGGACTGAGGACAGCCAGGGAATTCAAACTGAGACCCGTGCATGTGCAGCATGTTAAGACCGGTTTCCTGGGAGTGCTGATGGTGGGAAGAATGCAGCGCAGACAGGGACAGAACATAGCAGCACAGACAGGGACAGAGCATAGCAGCGCAGACAGGGACAGAGCATAGCAGCGCTGACAGGGACAGAGCATAGCAGCGCTGACAGGGACAGAGCATAGCAGCGCAGACAGGGACAGAGCATAGCAGCGCTGACAGGGACAGAGCATAGCAGCGCTGGAGAACTATTTACAGTAAGTCGAAGTGGTGGGAGTAGTGGCGGGTGGGGGGGGTTGTTCTTTTAGGATGAAAAAAATCAGGTATGAGTTAGTGGAGAGAACATTGCTGCAAGAGGAAGCAGGGAACAGCTGAAGCAGCATCTGGACCAGTTAGGGGGTAGGTCTGGGTTTGGATGGAGGGCTGGTCCTTGCAGATGTAGTGTGCTGTGTTTCAGGACAGTAGAGCCAGACCCAGACCAGGCTGGTAGAAGGTCCCCTAAAGCTCTGTGTCTGAGAACTGTTGACTTTTTTCTTTATTCAGTAATTTGGGGGTAGGGTGATGGAGAGAGTTGGCTTTTGACAGCAGTGTGGTAATACATGTGAATGCTACCACATGGGCAAGGATGCAGGTTCTCATAAGTACTCCAGTAAACTGTTAGTTGAGCTGTGTCAGAAGACTGAAGACACATTCTGAGGACACGGTAAAACATTTGGATCAAATGGCCTATTTCGGCCTTGTGTGCCCTAGGTTGGTTGGGTGAGAGTTTTAGAGGGATGAACTGGAAAGGCCAAGGACAGTACTCCAAAACAGGCATTTGGCTGTCCTCCACAAATACTTGATCATGGAAGATTCCCAAAATGGAGACGAAGCGTGTGTGTTGAACACCAGAACTACCTCGTTGTCTGACCACTGTGGACATTTTGCTTTTATATGTGCCACTTGGAGTTGTAGAAATAATGGCAACTCAGCCTTAAACACTAACAATTGTATAAAATGGCACTGATGTTTTGGAGACACCCAGTAGAGGATTTGGTTGAATGCTCTACCTTCTGGATCTTAAGTTAATTGCTTTGGAATTGTAACTCTTGGACTTGTCTGTCTTTCAGGTATTTGTAGTATTGATAGTGACCAATTCTGGGCTTTCTCACTGGGGTTGTCCTAGCGTAGGCAGGACAGAGCACTGATTGGAGGAGACACTGAACTGAAAATGTTGGAAGTACAATTTCCCACAGAGGTGGGGAGGACTTGGCAGGGAGTACTTGTGATGAGTGGGGTGGGGACCACGGCCACTTCATCCTTGTGGTAAGAACTTTAGAATGTGAGCTCAGCCAGCCGGGGTGGGAGGGTAGCTCATGGAAGAGACCGACTGACACAAGGGCTTGTGTTGTGGCCTGCCTTGGAGAATAGTGGCTGGCTGTAAGGAGTGTGTGGTTCATTCCTAGATAGCTACAACTCATTGGCCGCTGGGACAGACGACTGCAGGTGGGCAGCTGCTCTTCACCAGCTGAGTTAATTTCACACAGGCTGGGAAATGTAGACTGTATTCAAAATTATCTCTCATATTATAGAACTCATCTCTTCGATTTCAAAAGAGTCATGTTTCTTCAGGAGCCCAGGTAGAAAAATACAAGAAAAATTATTTTCCATCACAAGGTAAGCGGCTACATTATCTTTTAATATATTTCAGAATTTAAAGAATATAACATTTGAGCTCAGCATGGTGACACACACCTCTAATCCCATCTCTCAGGAGTCTGAGACACGAGGATCACCACAAGTTCTAGGTTGACCAGGGTTTCAGAGTGAGACCCTGTCTTAGGGGGCGTGGTGGAAGTAGATTTATACTCAAGCAGTTACACATTTTTTTTTTTTTTTGACAGGGTTTCCCTATAGCCCCAGCTGGCCTGGAACTCACTCTGTAGACCAGGCTGGCCTTGAACCTACAGAGATCTGCCTGCCTTTGCCTTTGCCTCCTGAGTGCTGGGATTAAAGGCATGAGCCACCATAGCCTAATCAGGTGATTGATTTTTTTTTTTTTTGGTCTTTTTGAGACAGGGTCTCCATGTAGCCCCAGCTGTCCTGGAACTCACTTTGTAGACCAGGCTGGATTTTAATAGCTCGGTAGACCCCAATGTTTCTTTCCAGCTAAGTGTTCTGTTGTGAGCGTTCTGGCCTTTTCTTGGTTTTGCAGAATGATGAGCAGAAGATGGCAGAGCAGCCATCGTGGCATGGTTTCTCTAGGGTGCACATCAGGCAGTGTGCTGGGCCTTGTCATCATGTTTCTGCAACTCTAGTTTTCCCTTTACAAAGTGATTGCACCAGGTTTTTCCCTCTGGTCCTCCCCTCCCCTCCCCTCCTCTCCTCTCCTCTCATTTACTATCAGGAGAATATGTCCTCAGTAATTGATGATACTTGATCTGGTCAGATCATCAAATGTGAGAGTGGTTTGTTGTGGTTTTAATACATAGCCCTAGCCAATCTCTGAAAGTATCTTCTTACTTGTCAGGAGGTTTAAAATTCCTCTTTTCTTTCTTTTTTTAGTTTTATGTTGTGTGTGAATGTTTTGCTTGCATCTATGTAGGTGTGTACATGTCTAGTGAGTTGGCAGAGCTCCAACTGTGGTTCTGCAGTAGTTCACATTTGGTAATTTACCTCCTCAGCCTTGGTTTCCTCACCTGTAGAATGAGAGTATTTGTCTTGTCTTGAGAGGTGTTTAGCTTAGACACGATGGTCAGCTCTGGTTGTATAGTGGTTTTGCACACGTGCCACATGAGGTAAAGGAGGTTGGTCTTCCTGTGTCCTGTTCAAACAGAGCATTCCTATTGTCACCGGAACTGCTATTTGCCATTGGCTCAAGCCAAACCTCTTCATCTTCCTTGTTCCCTTTTTCTGTCTTTGCTCTTCTCTCCTGCCGGTCCCTGTACCTCATAAAAATCCTTCAGATGTTGGTATTTCCTGGATCCATTTTGTTGAGCTATATGAAGTTGTTGGCACTGGCATTTTGCGACTGTTCTAGTTTGCCTTCAGTTGCTGTGACACAACACTGGCCAAAACCAACTTGGGGAGGAAGGGGTTTATTTGGCTTAAAAGCACAGTTTATCATTAAGAGAAGCCAAGGCAGGAACTCAGGGCAGGAACCTGGAGCACAGGCCCTGGAAGATAGCTGCTTACTGGCTTGCTCCTGTGGCCCATACCTGCCTGCTTTCTTAAACAATACAGGACCATCTGCCCACGGTGGCATTACCCACAGTGGGCTGGGGCCTTCACATGTCACCCAAAAATCAAGAAAATGCCCCACAACCTGGTTACAGGCAAGTCCAATGGAGGCAATTACCCAGTTGATGTTCCCTCAACCTACGTGTGTCAGATTGACATTAAAGCTATCCAGCACTGGGACCTAAGGTAGAAGTTCCACTGATGTAGCAGAAGCATTTGTTTTCTACCACAGCTGTCCTGGACCTTGCTATTTATATAGATCAGACTGGCCTCAGTCTCAAAGAGATCCGCCTGCCTCTGCCTCCTGAGTGCTGGGATTAAAGGTGTGCACCACCACGCCTAGCAATAGGTTTCTTAAAATTCACTTCATATTGCAGGTTGCATTGTGTGTACTTATTTTGGAATGTGTGGATTATTGATAGCATACATGATTAGTGTGCTGCTCTGTATCTGATTCCAGTTTCTTCAGAATATTCTTGGGTCTGTTCAGTTATTTGAGCCTGTCCCTGTTTCTGGATTATAAATTCTTTGACAACAGATACTATTTTTGTTTTTCTTGGTTGCTGAGGATTTAGATACTTGAGTACTTAAACAGAGTAATCTTACAAATTAATAAAGAAAACCTTAAGGCTTCTAGCCAGGTATGGTGTCATATGTCCGTTATTCCCAACACTTGTTAGAGGCAGTGGGATCACAAATTCAAGGCCTGCTTGGGTTACACAGTGGGACCGTGTCTCAAAAACCAAAACAGGCTGGAGAGATAGCTCAGCAGTTAAGAGAACTACCTGCTCTTCCAGAGGACCCAGGTTCAGTTTCTGGCACCCACATCAGGTGGCTCACCACTGCCTAGAACTCTAGCTCCATGGGATCTGATGTTCTCTTGCTATCTCCAAAGGCATCCATGCACATGAGCATATATACAGACACACAGTAAGTAAAGATGAAACAAAATCTAAAAATCCAAACCAAAAAGATTTCCTGAATTAAGTAAAATATCAGTTCACAAAAGATGGATATGAGAAAGCTTGTTTCTCTTGTGCAGAGGTGTTGGTATACGTGAGGTAGGGGTCTAGACGGCAGCTTGTGGAGGCAGTTCTTTCCTCCTGTCGTGTGGTGAGGCCTGGGGATCAAACTGAGGCTGTTGGGGTTGGTGGCAAGCACTTTGAGCCACTGAGCCATCTCTCTGGCCACCAAAGGAAATGTTTAAACAGGACGCCAAGTTAAATATTCAGTTGAGCCTGGTGTGGTGGCACATGCCTTTGATTCCAGCAATGAGGAAGCAGAGGCAGGCAGATGTCTGTGAGTTCAAGGCCAGCCTGGTCTACATAGTGAGCTCCAGGCCAGCTGGGATTAAAGGGAGACCCTGCCTCAAAAAGACTTAAAAAAAAAAAAGTTAAAAAAAAAAAAAAAAAAAGAAAAGTTAAGTATTAAGACTAACTCTGACAATTACATTCTAACAGGGAATCCATCTCGAAGATCCAAGTCTATGCCTCCTCGTGATTTGGGCAGCTCAGAAAAAGGACAAGTAATTATATTGTTAAATATTCTAATGTACATTATTCAGATTTGAAATGGATTTTAGGGCTGGAGAGATGGCCTAGCAGTTAAGAGTGCCAACCGCTCTTACAGAGGACCTGGGTTCAATCCCCAGCACCCACATGGCGGCCGAAAACCGTCTGAAACTCAGTTCCAGGAGAACTCCAGTTCCAGGGGAATCCAACACCCTCTTCTGACCTCCAAGGCATTGCAGGGCACGGGTACACAAACCTGCATGCAGACAGTCCATTCATACACATACAGAAATTTAAAAAAAAAAATTGAAATGGATTTTAGTTCCTAAACCTAAGTATAAAGTAAGCCGTTTACTAACATTGTAACTGTTTTATATGTAATACCAAATACTAGTTATAGAGTCCTTGATATTAGGATCTGGCTTTTAGTAGGTGCAGGTTTTAACTGCTGGAAATATATTGTCTTATAGGCTGCCTTGCCCAGGGAACCACTTGAACCAGTAAATTTCTCAGATCCTGAGTATAAAAGCAAAGAAGAGAAAGAAAAAGAGGAAGAAATTCAGGGAGAAATCAATCATCCTGATGGAAAGGTTAAAATATTCTTCTATAATAATGGAGTACAAAACAAACACGGATTAAAACAGAAATGTGCTTAGCTTCTGAAAAATAGTCATGTGTTACTTAATGTTTTGAGAGGTATGTTGTTAGTGACTATAGTGTGAACATCATAGAATGTATTTACAGAGGCTTGAGTGGGGTTATCTACCTCACACCTAGGGAATGCCATGTATATGCCTGTGTATGTGTGTATATGGGGTGTGTGTTTATACCTAGGTATGTATATGGTAGAGCTGTTTTGTTCTTAAGGCCTAGATGAACAAAGTAACACAAGGTTAGATGAAGTGGCTTATGGTGGAGTGTAGCATATTGTGCACGTAAACATTTTTTTTTTATTTTTAAATTTTATTTTCGTATGTGTATGAATGTACTGTCTGCATGTAGGTTTGTGCACCCATGTTGTGCAATGCCTCGGAGGTCAGAAGAGGGCATCAGGCTCCCCTGGAACTGGAGTTAAAGATGGTTTTCAGCCACCATGTGGGTGCTGGGGATTGAACCCGGGTTCTCTGCAAGAGCAGTTGGAGCTCTTAACTGCTAGACCATCTCTCCAGCCCCCCACAAACATTTTTTATACTAGTTTACTCTAAAATAAATAGTATAGAAAACACATTAACCTAGTAACGTAGGTGTTTAACAATAATCAAGTATTAGATATTTTACTTAACTGTATGTGCTGTACTTTTGCATCAGCACAAACACAGTATCATGCTGCCAAAGCATCTAGGTCTGTGGATAAAGTTAGGGGAACATCGTTATATGTGGTCTATCAGTGACTGAAACATTGTCATGTGGTGTGTGACTAGAATTGAGGACTATGAATAGTGGCTTAATTTCAGGACTGAATATACAGTGGTGTTAGAAAAGAGGAAATTTGTCCTTTGAATTTTATTCTTGGATCACAGAGAGCCAGAAAGCCTCTAGTGTTTCTCTTCTGCCATCTCTGTAATGCTGTTCTGGAGCCAGAGTCTCTGTGGCTGGCCTGCATAAAGTTTTTGAGTAGGGAGAGTGAGTGTGCCAGCCAGCAGAGAGGGAGCGAAGGAGGGACTGCCAGAGGGAGGGAGGCAGGTAAGGATGCTCTCTTAGGTTTATGGAAAAGTCTCCTTTATCTCATTCATTTAACTAAAATTGTAGGGCCAAAGTTCAGACTAGCCTTGAGGAATGAGGAAGACAATAGTCAAAAGGAAGTAACCATACCTGACTGGGGTCTCCTTTAGGATACTAAGCTGTCGATGAGGTTTTCTGTTTGAAATGAGTCCTTGCTGTTAATAACGGAATAGGAACAAGCAACTCAAAAAAGTGGTAACCCCTAATGAAATAAAGTGATCTCTTCTTGTAAGGGAATTCCTCCTATCTTTGTCATGTAGTCCCAGGAGGAAATCCTATGTACCAACAATTACCTTGTGTCTTTTTAGGTAGAAAAGGTTTATAAGAGTGGGTTCCGGGTTATCCTGTTCCCCAATGGAACTCGGAAGGAAGTGAGCGCAGATGGGAAGAGCAGCACTGTCACCTTTTTTAATGGCGATGTGAAGCAGGTCATGCCAGATGAGAGTGTGGTACGTTTCCCCAGGGGCGATTCTTGTAGGCTCGGCCTCTCAGGAGACGGGCCCTGACCTCCTGTCTTTGCAGGTCTACTACTATGCGGCTGCCCAGACCACTCACACCACATACCCGGAAGGACTTGAAGTCTTACATTTCTCAAGCGGACAAATAGGTACAAACATACTTGCCTTTCACCTGTTAAATCCTAACCTCCTTTTCAAAAATATTTATAGCACCCTTTTTGAAACAGAAAAACATTTCCCAGATGGAAGAAAAGAAATCACATTTCCTGACCAGACCATTAAAACCTTGTTTGCTGATGGACGAGAAGAAAGCATCTTCCCGGATGGCACAGTTGTCCGGGTGCAGCGGTATGGCACCTCTTGAGTTCTCTTTCTGCAGTTTCCAATTTTCATGGTCCAACTTTTATTGTCACTTGGGAGTTTTAAAACTCTTCAAACATTTGGAGCTGCAGATATGGCTGAGTGTATTAGAGCACTTGCTGTGCAGGCACGATGACGACGACAACCTGCATAGCAGGAGTTTGATCCTCCCACCACCCAGGTAAAAAGCTGAGTGTGCTGTGTGCACTTGAACCCTAGCCTTGGTGGTAGGTGGTGGGAGTACAGACATGCAGATCCTGGAAGCTCACTAGCCAGCCAGCCTAGTCTAAATGGCAAGTCTCTAGTTTATGTCTCAAGGGAATAGGTAGGGAGCTGTAGAGGAAGACTCCTGCAGTCTTCCTCCGGCCTTTACATGCACAGGTACACGCACCACACACACACAAATACAAAGTAAACAAAACATAAGTGACTCAAAATTCCAGTGAGTTCATAAGAGGGGAAAGGCATTTTGGAGAAAATGTTTCAACATTCTGAAATTTAGAACCAGTGTGAGATAACAGTAGGATTTAGAGGCAGTCTATGCAGCACTCAGAAGAGGGGAACGGTAGGTATTTGTTCAGAAGTTTGGTGAAACCTGAAAACCAACAGAAGACCCTGTCAAGAGTACAGCTGACAGAGCCACTACGGCATGTGTAGACTTGTCTGTCTTGATTGTATTAATATTAACTTTTTTTGGTCTTGTTGAAACAGGGTCTCCCTGTAGCCCCAGCTGGCCTGGAACTCGCTATGTAGACCAGGCTGACCTTGAGGCCACCGAGATCTGCCTGTCTCTGCCTCCTGAGTGTTGGGATTAAAGGTGTGTGCCACGACGCCCGGCTTGATTGTATTTTGAATTTTGCAACCATTCTGCCTATTGTTATAGTTTGCTCTTCTGGCTTACCTGATCCAAACCTTTAAAATCAAGCTCTTCCTTTGTCTTTTGGAATATTACATTTTTGAAAGTTGGTTTTATGTGGTCCCTGGCTGTTCAATCTATGGCAAAAAAAAAATTTTTTTTTTTAGACAGGGTTTCTCATAGCTCAGGCTGGTCTTGAATTCACTATGTACCAAGGATGACGCTGAACTCCCAGTCTTCCTGCCCCCACCCCCTAAGTGCTGGAATTATAATACACTAGTAACATCCAATGATAAAGAACTTCTTTCCCCCATCATTTCGGTTATAGCCCTTGGGAAGCTCTGCCACCTCCAGGGCCCATGTTTAGTTTTCCCTTCTTTTATCCTAGAACATGATGCCTAACTAAACCCCTTTTCCACCTTAAAAACAACCAACACATCACCTAACCCATCGTCAGTGATACAGATCCACAAAGAGAGCTGAAATCAACTCAGGTGGTATAGAAACTTCTTAAAGTCATTATGATGCTTGTTTTCCTAATGTAGAAAACATTTGGTACTCATGTAAATAAAAAGTTTGTTTTAAAATTAAAGGGAACACTGGGTGTGGTGGCGCACGCCTTTAATCCTAGCACTTGGGAGGCAGAGGCAGGTGGATCCCTGTGAGTTCAAGGCCAGCTGGGACTTAGAGGGAGACCGTGACTTGAAAATACCAAAAAAAAAAAAAAGTAAATAAAAATAAAATTAAAGGGAACCCCCAAAAAATTGGGGGCTGGAGAAGATGGCTCTGGTTAAGAGCACCAACTACTTTAGCAGAGGACCTGGGTTTGATTCCCAGCACCCACATATCAGCTAAGAAGTCTTTAAGCCGGGCATGGTGGCTCACGCCTTTAAATCCTAGCACTGGGGCAGGTATAATATCTCTGTGAGGTCAAGGCCAGCCTGGTCTACAGAGTGAGTTCCAGGCCAGCTGGGACTATGGGGAGACCCTGTCTAAAAAAAAAATATGGAAGCTGGGTGTGGTGGTGCACACCTTTAATCCCAGCACTCAGAAGGCAGAGGCAGGCAGATCTCTGTGAGTTCAAGGGCAGCCTGATCTACATAGGACAGCTAGGGGCTACAGGGAGACCCTGTCTTAAAAATATTAAAAAAAAAAAAAAAAAAAAAAAAAAGGGAAAACTTGGAAATACATACATCCAGTAACAGAAAAATAAGTTTTTTTTTTAAAACCCTTACATTTGAAGTTTTGCATAATAAGTAGTAGAGGAAATAAAGAGAAAGTCTCTGAACTCCTCATATACCCAGTTTCAAAAAATACTTCGTAGCTCAGAGCCAATCTTCTTTCATTTGTTTCTTAGTCAAATCCCAGGTTAGTTGAGTTTGGATTATTTTTGCCTTTTGAACTTTTGTTATTGTTGTTATTCCCTCCAATTTGAACTTAAGAGCAGTGGTTCCCAAATCGTAGTGTGCATTGAATCACTGGATGGTTTGGCAAGCTGAGCCTGGGCCCAGTAATCTGTGTGATGGACAATTGTCCCTGATGCTGTACTGCTGGGGAGGGTCATAGGGAAAGCATTTTAGGATTGCCTTGGTGGCTCATCCGTGTTTGTGACAGCTGCCCATTTGTGCTCACAAGTGCCCAGTCTTTAGCCCCACGCTTCTGCTGGTCATGGTACTTTAGATCTGTGTCTAGAAGCTCACTCAGAATGTCCCATAGACATGCCCGGCAACCAATGCGACATTAACTTTTTCATACCTTGCCTTTTTGTTTTGTTGCTCAACACAGATTTTGAATCTGATCTTCTCCCTCCCCAGGTCTTCCCCACATGAGGGAGAGCAAGTCCTTGGGTGCTGCTCAACATAGTGAAAGGAAAGCTATCCCCACTCTTCGAAGGAACCCCAGTAGTTACATTTCAGAAAATGACCGATTTGGTGGGGCACATCTTTAATTCCAGCACTTGGGAGGTAGAAGCAGGCAGATCTCTTGAGTTTGAGGCTAGCCTGGTCTATGTAGTGCGTTCCAGGCCAGCCAGGGCTACATAGTGAGACTCTGTCTCAAGAAAAAGTAAATAAAAAGTAAAAGAAGCTTTTCATGGTCATAAGTAAGGGCTAATTAGATAGCTGGACTGAAATAGAATGACTGCAGAAAATTTGAAATTTTCTAGGGAAGAGTAAGGAATGTGTTTAGGAGAAGAAATAATTGCCATAATAAAAAAAAACCCTAATTTTTAGCTAGCTTTCCTGTTTATTTTCTTTTTTCTTCTTTGATACTGAGAATTGAACCAGGACTCATGCATACTAGGCAAGTATTTTTTTACCTAGTTCTGTTTCATATTTTACAGGGTAGTGATGCAGGATTTTGTTTATATAGACTAAGGCTGGTCTTGAACTATTACCTTGGCCTCCTAGGGACTGGTGGGACAGTCATGTACCATTGCCTAGCTCCTGTCTATAGCTGTTAAATTACATTGTTTTAAATTTTACAGTGATGGCAACAGAATCATAGAGTTCAATAACGGCCAAAGAGAGCTCCACACCGCCCAGTTCAAGAGACGAGAATATCCAGATGGCACTGTGAAAACCGTATATGCAAATGGACATCAAGAAACGAAGTATACATCTGGTCGAGTAAGAGTTAAGGACAAAGATGGTAATGTTCTAATGGACACAGAATTGTAAAAGATCCTTGTGTGATTAATCATGAAGTAACACTAAGTTGTTTCCTGTTCAAAATATGGATATTTCTTATGTATTAGGTTGTTTAATTTATAAAGTGTGTGTGTCTTTGTGTGTGTGTAAAAGATTATGTTTGAATTTTAAAATAAAATTTTACCACAATTTTTATATTCTTTGAAACAAAAGCAGTATCTTTCACCTACTGGTAGCACCTACTATATCTTGGTTATAAACCATACAAGTTTTTAAAATAAGAAAAACCAAGAATAATACAAGTGGTTAAGAGCACAGGCTGCTCTTGCAGAGGACTTGGGTTTGATTCTTCGTGTCCACTTGGCAGCTGACCACTGTTGGTAACTCCAGTTGCAGGGGAACTTGACACCCCTTTCTGACTTTAATGGGCACTGCATGGCATGGGTGCATACATGTAGGCAAAACATTGATATACACAAAAATAAAAATATTAACAAGTGTATCAAATACTGTTCTTTTTAAAAAATTTTTTACTTATTTTTTTATATGTATGAATATACTGTCTGCATGTAGGTTGGTGCACTGCCGCGGAGGTCAGAAGAGGGCAGCGGATTCCCCTGGAACTGGAGTTAAAGAAGGTTCTTAGCCACCATGTGGGTGCTGGGAATTGAACCTGGGTCCTCTGCAAGAGCAGTCTGCGCTCTTAACCGCTGAACCATCTTTCCAGCCCCTCAAATACTGTTCTATAGGCACATTAGCTATGGAACACAGACTTGTACAGAATGTGAACTAAAGAAGTGAATGTCTCTGCAGTCAAAACATAACTGCAGTCAACACAAAATGCAAATTTTTAACTAGTAGAGGTTTGTAATTGTAATAGAATGGGAGTGAATACAATAGGTCAAACAATATTATATGCAGTAGCAAATCATCTTAGGAGAAAGCAGTTAGAGTGAAGGTGATTGTGTAACTTGTCCAGAGTGAAACATGAGAGTGGAGTGATGTGGACAAGGAGTAGCTGGTGTTGACTGACCGCTGCTCCCATGATATTTTTATATTTTTAATAATATTTTTATTTGGGGGCTGGAGAGATGGCTCAGAAGCACATTTGTTCTTCCAGATGACCCAGTTTCAATTCCCAGCACCCACACAATGGCTAACAACCATCTGTAACTCCAGTTCCAGGGAATCCAACACCTTCTCTGGTCTCTCTGGGCACTGCATGCATGTGGTGCACTTACACACATGCAGACAAAATACTCCTACACATAATATTAAAAATAATAAATTAAGCCGGGCGTGGTGGCGCACGCCTTTAATCCTAGCACTTGGGAGGCAGAAGCAGGTGGATCTTTGTGAGTTCAAGGCCAGCCTGGTCTACAGAGTGAGTTCCAGGACAGCTGGGGCTATAGGGAGACCCTGTCTCAAAAAGACCAAAAAAAAAAAAAAAAATAATAATAATAATAATAAATTAAAAAATTATGTGTATGCATGTATTGCCTGAATGTATATAAGTGCATGCATGTTGTGCAATGCCTGTGGAGGTGAGAGGAGGGTATTGGATCCCCTGGAACTGGAGTCATAGACAGTTGTTAGTTGCCATGTGGGTGCTAGAAGCCAGACCTGGGTCCTCTGCAAAAGCGGCCAGTGCTTTTAACTGCTGAGCCATCTCGGCTGTTTCTCTCTTGATCTTATTACCAGAGAAGCTGTAGGCAAAAAGCAAGCTGTGCTCCAAGCAAGGGCAAGTTGCTCACTGTTAAGTTTAAAATTAGGACAATAATTACCATTAAGCGCTTAGTTTAAAAAATCAATTTCAGAACTAAATACAAAAAAAAAAAAAAACCCCTTTACAAAAATATATTTTAGGATGGCAAAGGATTTTTTTTGGGGGGGGGGTTCTTTTTGAAACAGCCTCAGCTGTCTTAGAGCTCACTATGTAAACCAAGCTGGCCTTGAACTCACAGAGATCCACTTGCCTCTGCCTCCTGAGGACTAGGATTAAAGTGTGCACCACCCCACGCATGGCATGGATGGCAAAGATTTTTTTTTTTATCTTTTCGAGACAGGGTCTTCCTGTAGCCCCAGCTGTCCTGGAACTCTATGTAGACCAGGCTGGCCTTGAACTCAGAGATCCGCCTGCCTCTGCCTCCCAAGTGCTGGGATTAAAGACATGCATTATCACACCTGCCAGAGATTATTTTGTCCACTTGTGGATCCTAAACAGTATATAGATACATAAAACCATGTGTGTAAGTTCAAGCAGAAGAGATTCAAGGAAGAATCGAGGAGAGGATTAGGACATGAATATGATCAAAGTACATACTTGAAAGATGCTATCTTTGTAAATCTCAATACCGTGTACAAAGAATATCTACCAGTAACTTAAAAAAAAAAAAAAAAAAAAGTAGTTACCATTACCTTTTGCTAGGCACAGTGGTACTCAAATTTGATCCAAGCACTTGGGAGGCAAGGGCAGACAGATTTCTGTGATTTTTGAGGCCAGCATGGTCTTCATAGTGAGTTCAAGCATAACAGCCAGGGGCTGGAAAGATGGCTCAGCAGTTAAGAGCGCCGACTGCTCTTGCAGAGGACCTGGGTTCAATTCCCAGCACCCACATGGCGGCTAAGAACTGTCTTTAAGTTGGGCGGGGTGGCACACACCTTTAATCCCAGCACTAGGGAGGCAGAGGCAGACAGATCTCTGTGAGTTCAAGGCCAGCCTGGTCTACAGAGTGAGTTCCAGGCCATCTGGGAGCTATAGGGAGACCCTGTCACCAGGAAAAAAAAAAAAAAATAGCCAGGGCTACAGGAAGAACCCATCTCAAAACGAAGAGTACTTACCTTCTACTATGACACTAGGTATCCAAGTTCCTACTAGCATTTGCTTATTTGCCAGAATATGAAACTGCATTCATGAATTTATTAGTGAACATTCTATCACTAATTTACTACCTGTTATTTGTCCATTTTTCTATTGAGCTGTTTGGCAATTTTATTGATCTATAAGAATTGTCAGGCATGTATATTTTTCCCAATCTTTGTCTTTTTCTTTAAAAATATATTGTCACAGAGACTTAACAAGTGAGGAAATAAAGATGGTTTAGGAACAGCCAGGTGTGGTGGTGCACGCCTTTAATCCTAGCACTCGGGAGGCAGAGGCAGGCAGATCTTTGTGAGTTCAAGGCCAGACTGGTCTACAGAGTGAGTTCCAGGACAGCTGAGGCTTCAGGGAGACCTTGTCTCAAAAAAAAAAAAAAAAAAAAAAAAAAAAACCAAGAAAACAAAAAGAAAAAAGATGGTTTAGGAACATCTTAAAAAAAAATATTGTCCCACACATGCTTTACTGCACACATGGAGGTCAGAAGACAGTTCTTTCCATCAGAGGACAACTTTGGGAGAGAACTCTCCCACTGTGGGTTCTGCAGATTGAACACAGGTTGTGAGACTTGCTCAGCAAGCACTTTTACCCACCAAACCATCTCACTGACCCTCTCTCCTGACATCCTTTCTTAAAAGATTTACTTATGTGGATGTGTTTTGCATGCATGCATGCATGTATGTATGTATGTATGTATGTATGTATGTATTTGCACCATCAGGAAATAGTGGAATTACAGTTGTAAGCCTCTATGTGGGTGCTAGGAACTGAACAGAGCAACAAGTGTTCTTAACTGCTGAGCAATCTCTCCAGCCCCTCGTTTCCAATTTTTTTTTAAAATATTTTATAGCCAGGTGTGGTGGCACATGCCTTTAATACCTAGCACTCTGGAGTCAGAGGCAGAGGCAGGCAGATCTCTGTGAGTTCAAGGACAGCCTGGTCTACATGGGGGATGATAGGTTTCCCCTTATATGTAACTTGTTTTTCTCTTGTGGCTTTCAGAATTTTGTCTTTGTTTTGGGCTTCTAGTGTTTTAAGTATGATATGGTGTGGAGAGTTTCTTTTCAGAGTTTGTCTGTTTGGAGTTCTATGTGCTTCTTGTATTTGTATTGGTTTGTCTTTTTTTAGTTTGGGGAAATTTTCATCTATTATTCAGTTGAAGATCTGACCAATACCATTCTCTTGGGATTCTTCTCCTTCCTCTATTCCTATGATGTGGAAGTTTGATCTTTTCATAGTGTCCCACAGTTCCTGGTTGTTCCACTTTTGTGTATTTTTAAATTTTTCATAATCTTTACTTGAGGTTTTTAGTTGTTCTGTGTTATCTTCCAGGTCTGATATTCTTTGTTCTGCTTCCTCTGTTGTACTTCTGAGGCTTTTTCCATTCCTTTCCTCTTGATTGGATGAGTGTTTGATTTCCCTTTTAATTTCATCTTCTGATTTTGGTATTTCCACTTCCTTTTAGAGCTTCTCAATCTCTTCCTGTAGCTCTTTGCTTCACTGGTTGGTTTCCTTATCTTTTTCATCATGGAATCTTTTTCAGTGTTTCCACTTCCTTCCGGAGTTTGTCATTCTCTCTCTCTAGGTAGGTCTTTCTTGAGTTTTTCATTCTCTTTTCTTAATTCTCTGACTTGCTCTTTATATAGTCTTGTTTTGGTTTTTTTTTGTTGTTGTTTTCTTTTCGAGACAGGGTCTCCCTGTAGCCCTAGCTGTCCTGGAATTCTCTCTGTAGACCAGGCTGGCTTTGAACTCACAAAGATCTGCCTGCCTCTGCTTCCCAAGTGCTAGGATTAAAGGCGTGCGCCACCACGCTCGGCTTAGTCTTGGACTTCTTTAAATATGTTCACAATTATACTTCTAATATCTGTGTCCTGGGCCATCCCCAGGGGGATCCCACTGTAGGAATCTTCCACAGGGTTGGTAGAGCTTGGTGTAGAATTATCCTGCACCTTTCCCATGTTGTCTCTTCTTCGTGTCCCTGGCATGTGGGTTTCTCTTTGCCTGTATTCCAATGTGGATCCCAAATGCCTCTTCACTGTGTTGAAGGCTTGCTTTGCTTGCCTCCTTTAGATGCCTTCGTTGTTTTTCTCCTTGCTTATGGAGTGTTGACTTGTCTAAGCTTTAGGCTTTCTATTGGAAGTCTAACTCACTCTTCCCTTTCTGTTCTGAAAGTTCTCCAAAGAATCCACTTGAACACTCCTTCGGCAATCTTGGATGGCCGGGGGTGGGGGGAATGGGGAGGGGGATGATATATTCTTGTTTGGGTGGTCTTGGGAAATCACCTTTTATATCAGCTAGGAGGACGACTCACCCCCAGAGCCACACAAGTCAATCCAGCTAAAGACAATTGAATCAAACCAAACAATCCGCCTGGCTGAAGCACCCAGCTCCTACCTGTGCTTCAGGTGGTCTTGGGAAATCCCCATAATTCCATTTTTCTTTTTTTTTCCTTTTTTTTTTTTTTTCTTATATATAAAAAAAGCCCTTGTTTCCCTAGAGGCTCCATGGCTATGTTCATGTCCATGTCCTCCATGGTGCAGGCTCTCATGGGAGTGGCCATGGTGCAAATCCTCATGTGAATGTCCATGGTCGTGGTTGTGGGTATGCCCGTGCCAAATGCTCTCGTGAGTGTGACCATGGCCATGGGCATGGCTGTGTCCATGGTGGAAATCCTCATGTGAGTGCTGAGGTCCTCTTCCACATCCTTGTGTGAGTCACCATGACCCCCATGCCCGGCCACCAGTATCCCCAAAGCCGTCCAGGTCAGTAGTCCTATAGCCAACCAGTGGGGGACCCGCAGGCCCCTGGTCATCACGCTGACCAGAGGGACAGAGACAATGACTCCACTTGATTCTCAACTCTATCTACACGGGGTCCGCTTTACTTCACTCGTGCCCTTAGTCCATTTCTAGGAGCCGCTCCCACCTCCAGTTTTACATCGGTCCTAAGAAGCCTTCTCGTTATCTTGAACTCCCTGCCGGGATGCAAGCCTCCCTCCCACACCGCTCTAACCTCCCAGCCTCCACTTTACGTGCTCTCTGGGCCCTCGTCTCTATGACCCACTAGATGGAGAAAAGGCCTGGAAAGCACTGTAAGGGAAGAGCAGACAATTCTCACCGGCTCCGGGACGCTCTGCGTTCCCGGTTTGCTAGGACGTGGCAGTCACGCCTCGAGCTCCCGCGAGATCAGCAAGTTTCGTTCGGCCTCCGCCCCGCTCCCTTTACCAACATGGCGGTGCTCCGGGAACTACGCGGTCAGGGACGCGGCGCGCATGCGCAGTCGCGGGGGGGGTGTCATCTGAAGGGACCGCAGGGCTGGCGGCTGACAGGCTGACGGAGACCGCCTCTCGGTTTCCACCTCGGCGAGGGGGTGGGAGCTTGCACCCAGATTTCACGTCTGTACAAAGATGGCGTCCGCATGGGCGCTGTCACTTCGGTTCCGGGCTGAGAGCGGCGCCTGATCCGAGCAGAGCCAGGCCACAGCCTGTCCCCTGCGCCGCGTCGTCGCGGTGCCCGAGCCCCCCCGCTTAGTCCCTGTTAGCCCCTGGCACCTCTCCGGATTCCCCACGCACTGCCCAGCCGGCATGTCCTGGGCAGCTCGCCCGCCCTTCCTCCCGCCGCAGTATGCCGCGGGGCCCCATAATTCCATTTTTAAGAGCCGATTAATATTCCATTGTTTATATGTACCACACCTTTATTATCCATTCATCAGTTGTTGGACATCTAGGTTGTTTACTATTTATGGCTATTATGAAAAAGGCAGTGGTGAACATGAATAAGGAGACATTTCTGAGGCAGGGTTTAGAGTCTTGGGTGTACCCCTAAGTAGTATTGGGGGGGTATACCCCAAATGGCAGGTAAATTTTGAGCTTTGAGGAGTCTCCACACTGATTTCCATAGTGACTGCACCAGTTTGCGCTCCCACCAGCAGAGGAGGATAAAGGTTTTTTTTTTTTTTTTGGATCTCAGCCATTTTGACTGGGATAAAATGGAATCTCAAAGTAGTTATAATCTGCATTTCCCTGATGACTAAAGATGTTGAACATTTTTTTTAAAAAGTATTTTTGCCTGTGTGGTTGTGCATGCCTTTAATCCCAGCACTCAGGAGGCATAGGTGGGTGGATCTCTGTGAATTCAAGGCTAGCCTGGTCTACAGAGTGAGCTCCAGGCCAGCACCAAGGACTAAAGTGAGACCCTGTCTCAAAAAGCCCCCCCCCCCCAAATAAAAGGTATTTTCTAGTCATCGTGTTTCATCTTTAGAGAACTCCCCATTCAGCTCTTTGGTGGACTTTTTAATTAGGTTGGTTTTTGATGTTTACTTTTTTTTAGTTCTTTGTATTATCTAGATACTGTCAGAAGTATAGCTGGTAAACAAATTTTCTCCCTTTCGGTAGGTTGCCTCTTTACTCGAGGTTTCATGCGGTCCCATCTGTCAACTGTTAGGCTTAGTGATTGTGCTAAAGGGGTTTTGTTCAAAACGTCCTTTATTGTGTCTACAAGTTTATGTATTTTCCACTTTCTCCTCTGATTCAGGGTATCTGGTCTTGGGTTGAGGTCTTTGGTCCATCTGGAGTTGTTTTGTCCATGGTGAGAGAGGGGGATAGCTTCATTCACCCATAGGCCCTTATCCAGTTTGACCAGCACTGTTTGTTGAATATGTTGACTTCACCACTGTATTATCTTTGGCTACTTTGTCAAAACTCAGGTGGCAGTAATGGGTGGATCAATGTGTCTGTTTTTATGCCAGTACCATGCTGTTTTTATTACTATAGCTCTGTGGTATAATGAGATCAGGGATGGTGATGCTTCCAGCACTTTTATTGTTCAGGATTATTTTGGCTATCATATTTTTTTTTAATTTTTAAATTTTATTTATTTCTGTATGTGTATGAAAGTACTGTCTGCATGCAAGTTTGTGCACCCATGTNGATGCTGGGAATCAAATCTGGGTTCTCTGCAGGAGCAACTAGTGCTCTTTTTTATTTTTATTTTTATTTTATTTATTTCTGTATGTGTATGAAAGTACTGTCTGCATGCAAGTTTGTGCACCCATGTCGTGCAATGCCGCGGAGGTCAGAAGAGGGTGTCGGATTCCCCTGGAACTGGAGTTCTCCTAGAATTGGAGTTTCAGACGGTTCTCGGCCGCCATGTGGGTGCTGGGGATTGAACCTGGATCCTCTGCAAGAGCTGTCGCGCTCTTAACCGTTAGGCCATCTCTCCAGCTATCATATTTTTTTTTTCTGTGTGTTTCCATATGAAATTTGAGATTATTTAAAAAATTTCTGCCTGGGCTGGAGAGATGGCTCAGTGGTTGGGGGTGCCGACTGCTCTTGCAGAGGACCCAGGTTTGATTCCCAGCGCCCATATGGCGGCTGAGAACCGTCTTTTTAAAAAAAAATTTCTGCGAAGAACTGTGTTGGCCTTTACTGGATACTGCACTGAATTTGTAGACTGCTTTTGGCAGGATGGCCATTCTCATAATATTAATCCTACTAGTCAAGGAGCATCTTCTGGTATCTGTCATTTTCTTTCAATTTTTTTTTTTTTGGTATTTTGTTTTATTTTTGGTCTTTTTGAGACAGGGTCTCCCTGTAGCCCCAGCTGTCCTGGAATTTGCTCTGTAGACCAGGCTGGCCTTGAACTCACAAAGATCTGCCTGCCTCTGCCTCCTAAGTGGAGGTCTTAAGGCTATTATTGTACATGTGCTTCAATTCCTTTGATAGACTTATGCCAAGATATTTTATGGATTTTGAGCCTATCATTAATGAGATAGTTTCCTGGATTTCTTTCTAGGTAAGTTTGTTGTTGGTGTACAGGAAGGCTACTGATTTAGGGGTGTTAATTTTATAACTTGGTACTTTGCTGAACATAGTAATTTTCACATGTAGTCTTTAGGGTTATTTATGTATAGAATCGTATTGTCTGCAAATAAAGATATGTTGACTTTTTCCTTTCCACTCTGTATCCTCTTTATCTCCTTCATTTGTCTTACTGCTCTAGCTAAGACTTCAAGTAGTATATTGAACAAGAATGGAAAGAGTAGATATCCTTGTCTTATGCCTGTTTTAATGGGAATGCTTTCAGTTTTTCTCCATTTAGTATGATGTTAGGCATGGACTTGTGTTTTTATTGGCTTTATTATGTTGAAATGTGTCCCCTGTATGCCTAGGTTCAACATGACTTTTTGTCAAAGGCCTTTTCTGCATCTTATGAGATGACCATGTGCTGGATTGCATATATTGTTTTTTGTATGTTAAACCATCCCTGCATCTCTGGGATGAAGCCAACTTGATCTTGATGGATCTTTTTGATATGTTCTTGCTATTGTATAGAATAATTTGAGGAGTACTGGTGTTAGTTCTCTGAAGGTTTGGTGGAATTCTGTACTGTATCCATCTGGTCCTGGGCTCTTAAGTTGGGTTTAATTACTGACTGCATCTAATTGGCTGGCTGTTAGGGGCCTGCTTAAATTATATTTTTATTTCATTTTGGTAGGCTTTACATATTTAGAAATTAACCTATTTCTTTTACATTTTCTAGTTTAGTGGAATATAAATCTTTAGAGTGTGCCCTTTTTTTTTTTTTATGTGTATCAGTGTACTGTCTGCATGTAGGTTTGTGCACCCTTGTCGTGCAATGCTGCAGAGGTCAGAAGAGGGTGTTGGGTTCCCCTAGAACTGGAGCTAAAGATGGTTCTCAGCTGCCTCTGCAAGAGCAGTTGGCGCTTTTAACCGCTAGGCCATCTCTCCAGCCCGCCCTTATGGTTTTCTGAATTTCATCTGGATCTGTTTCATCTCTGACTTTGTTAATTTTGTTTCTCTCTTTAAGTAGGCTAAAAGTTTTTCAATCTTGTTAATCTTTTCAAAGAACCAACTTTTTTTTTTTTACTGATTCTTTGTATTGTTTTCTTCCTATTTCATTAATTTCAGCGTTGGTTTTATTTCTCTCTTCCCATTTCTTTTTAGGTATTGTTTTCCAAGGCATTCAGGTGCATCATTTATTTACATGTTTCAAATTTTCTGATGTAGGCATTAAAATGCTGTAAATTTTCCTCCTAGAATGCATTATTGTGTCCCAAAGGTTGTGGTATGTTGTGTTTTTATTTTCATTCAATTCTAAGAAAATTTAAATTTCCCTTGTGATTCAGTTTTCATTCACTAATGCATTATTTAGCTTTCATGAATTTATGTACTTTTCCTTATGTTTATTTTTATTTATTTTTGGTCTTTTTCGAGACAGGGTCTCCCTGTAGCCCCAGCTGGCCTGGAACTCACTCTATAGACCAGGCTGGCCTTGAACTCACAAAGATCTGCCTGCCTCTGCCTCCCGAGTGCTAAGATTAAAGGCATGCATCACCACGCCCGGCTAAAATGGCCTTTTTTGTCACTGGTCTGGTGAGAAGGCAAGATTTTCATGGCAGAGCTCCCCTTCTACTGGTGCACCTGTTGCCTGAGTCCCTAAGTTACCTGTTATGGAAAGTATAGCAGGAATTTTGTGAAGCACTGTTTAGGCTGGGATTCTGTCCCTTTTCAGCTGTACTCATACAGAGAGGACAGCTCTTCAGACCTGACTCTGGGTTTCCCTTTTCTGTTTTTCAATTTTCTTTCTTTGCTACTTGGAACTGCTGCTTTTCTATCATTCCTCTTGTAGGGTGGGTAGCTGCTCTCTTAACTATTCTGTTTCCTTCCCAGAGATTTTAGCAGTCTTTGCAAGGCCATCTGTAGTCTACCATCTTCATGTATCTGTAACCATGTTTTAGTAATTACCAGCAAACACTATTACTATGTGCATATAAGAAAACCTTTCACATGTATTTAAGGATCCTATAGGAGAATGCAACTAAGGAAGACTAACCCCCAGGTCTAGAGAGATGGCTTAGCAGTTAAGAGCAGTGGCTGTTCTTGCACAGGACCAGGGTTTGATTCTCAGCACCCAGAAGGCAGCTAACAACCATCTAGTTCCAGGGCATCCGACACCCTCTTTCACCTCCTTGGGCCTTTCATGACAAGGTGGACTTATATACATGAAGGCAATACACTCGTACACAGAAAATTAAAAACAACTAACCTAAGTATCTAACAATAAAATTATGCTGGAGAGATGGCTCAGTGGTTAACAGCACTTGCTGCTATTGAAGAGGACCTGAGTTCTGTTTCCAGCAACATCTAGTGGTTCACAACTGTCTATAATTCCAGCTCCAGAGGTCTGATGCCCTCTTCTGGCCTCCAGGGGCACTTGCACACATGTGCCAGATATACATACATATAAATAAATTTTAAAAATAAATAGGGGCTAGAGAAATGTCTCAGTGGTTAAGACCACTGACTGTTCTTGCAGAGGACCCGGGTTCTATTCCCAGCACCCACATGGCAGCTGAGAACCGTCTTTTTTTTTTTGTCTTTTTGAGAACTGTCTTTAACTCCAGTTCCAGGGGAATCTGACACCCTCTTCTGACCTCCGCAGCACTGCACGACACAGGTGCACCAAGTTACATGCAGACAGTACATTCATACACATAAAAATAAAATAATATCCCTGTGTCAATAAGACCAAAAAATAAATAAAAAATTAGAAAATTATGTACCCAGCTGAGTACAGCAGTGAAGTCCATAGAGATACATCAATAAACAGTACAAACAGAGAATTAAGAAAAAGTTACCTAGGGCACCACATTATTACATCTTATTTAGAGACACTTTTTTTCATATACAGTGAAATGATGCTCTACAAGGGAGGAGGGGATGGTGACAGGGAGAGATATTATGGGGCTTTCAATGATTCTAATATTTATTAGCAAAATTACTAGTTATAACATAAACTAAAATTTCTGTGTACCTAATTTTATTTTGAAATTACAGTAAAAACAAAATTGAAAGCAAGTATTAACTTTTTTTTACACTATTCTTAACAGGTCAATAAATAAGGAATAAAAAGGACAACACTGTTGCAGAACAACAAAATTAAACCTGAAATGGTTCAAATTTAGCAACAACAAAAAAACTTTCTTCTGGGCTGCTCAAGATGCTCTACACTGTATACCTGAAAGACAAAATGGGTTATGTTAAAACTCTGCTTAATGTTCACATCTAGCTGAACCACTGGGTAGAGTTAACCAGGTATCCCAAGGCTTTAACAATTCTGTTAGCAGCATGTTGACTCTCAGTGGTTCTGTATGTCTACTACATGGTACTCAGCATAAATTACCTGTCTTGGTACTCAGCATAAATTACCTGTCTTTCCCACTCATCTGTTTTTCTCACCCACACCCATTGGTATTAAGATACTTAGTACCACTAAGATGACAACCATTCTCAAACATTTTTTAAAATACAAGGTGTCATGATAATGGGTGGAAAGGCCCAAGATGAAATATGGATGGGAGATTGTCTTTTGAGAAACTATAATATCCAAGATGCTTTTTTTTTGGGGGGGGGGTGTCTTTTTGAGACAGGGTCTCCCTGTAGCCCCAGCTGGTTTGGAACTTGCTTTGTAGACCAGGCTGGCCTCGAACTCACAGATCCACCTGCCTCTGCCTCCTGAGTGCTGTGATTAAAGGTATGCACCACCATGCCTGGCTTCAAGATGCTTTTTATAGCCTTAATCTCTGCTATAGCAGTCACATATGTCTCCAGCTGACTAAAAAATATGACCGAGGATATACACTTACATTATTCATCTTTGTCTGCAAGGCCCATTTCTACTAAGGACATATGAACTGGGTACTGTTCATCTTCATACAGTGTCACTATCTGTTCTGGGGCCTGAGCCTAAAATTAAAAAGAGTTATAAAGAAAATAGCTGAGTGTGGTGGTATATGCTTGAAATCCTTATACTTAAGAGGCAGATACAGGAGGATCTCAAAAAAAAAAAAGAAAAAAAAAGGAAAAAAACCCTAGCCCAACAAAACACACTACACACTCTTTCCTCCTACTTCTGGCTAGTCTCAAGAGGCGAGGGGGGTTGAATTATGTCTGATTTGCACTTTACTTTCAAAGGGCATATTATTATTTGTGATGGTTTTCTGCTAAATCCCACTGGTTCTACTCTTTATTGTAACTGTAATGAACCTCAAGGTGCTCCTGTGTAGATAGAGCCAGTTGTCTTTCATATTGTCCCTGTTAAGTTTCATCCCACACACAAATTGTACCTGCTATGGCATAAGCTACAATCTGGTGGCTATTCATGGGGGTAAAGAAATAGAGATTTGTGGGGCTGGAGAGATGGCCTAGCAGTTAAGAGTGCCGACCGCTCTTGCAGAGGACCTGGGTTCGATCCCCAGCACCGATATGGCAGCTGAGAACCGTCTGTAACTCCAATTCCAGGAGAACTCCAGTTCCAGGGGAATCTGACATCCTCTTCTGACCCCCGCAGCATTGCACAACACGGGTGCACACACCTACATGCAGACAGTGCACTCATACACATTTAAAAAAAAAAAGAAACAGATTTGTAAGAAATCCTTGGCCTGTCCATATTTTCACTGAGTTGAGAGAAACTGAATGAACTAGGTCTGTGCTAGTGCAGGATAGACACTGGAGCTTTCGAAAGGTACTTTCTGGCAGCCTTTTCTTATTGTCAGCTCATTTTTATGGCAGTCACTGTAGGATTCTCACAGGTATAGGACCAGACAGCGCAAGAGGAGGAAGCAGAGAGGGATGAACAGCAGTGATGAGGACCAAGGGTGACCATAGGGTACCTTCCCAGCTCAGTGCTGTATAAAGATGAGTTCTAGGTTTTAAAATATTTGGCCAGGGCTGGAGAGATGGCCCAGTGGTTAAGAGCACCGACTGCTCTTGCAGAAGACCCGGGTTCGATCCCCAGCACATGGCGGCTGAGAACCGTCTTTGACTCCAGTCCCAGGGGAATCTGAAACCCTCTTCTGACCCCCTCAGCATTGCACGACATGGGTGCAGACAGTACATTCATACACATACAAAAATAATAAATAAATAAATAAATAAATAAATAAATAAATAAATAAATAAAATATTTAGCCAGAGCCGAGTGTGGTGTTCAAGGCCAGCCTGGTCTACATAGTGAGTTCCAGGACAGCTGGAGCAAAAACTCTATCTCAAAAAGACCAAAAACAAACAAACAAAAAAACACTGGGCTCTTACAACAGTCAAAGCACGTTGTATTCAAATGAGCAAATTTCTCTGCCTAGAAAGGTAGCCATCCCATTCAGTAAAATAAATCAGGGAATTCATGAACCTTATGCTGATTTTACTGCTAAGCTACAGGATAGCTTATAAAAACTTTCCCCTTGTAATGTCTGGTTTATGCTGTTAAAAATGTTGGCTTTTAATAATGCTAGTGCTGAGTGCCAACCGGTGTTAAGCCATATCAGGGCTGCTCACAGGAGTTTAAAAGATTACACTGGAGTTTGAATGACCTAGACTCCCCTTTTATAATGCTTATTAGCTGCTGTCCTACATAGCAAAACAAAAGGAGTAAAATGCTTTAGATATGAAAAAAAAAAAAGACATTAAAGGTACTGGGGGGTAGGGAGGGTGGGGAAAGCTAGGGAAAGACCCCTTACTGGCCCAGCTTCCCAAGAATTTGCCCCAGATGTAAAAAAAAGGAAGACTGGGTTAATCAGTTCTCAATTTGACAAAGATGACAAACTTATTACTAATGCAACTTCAGGAAACTTTCTCTGGGACCAGCTCTCAGTTCCTGAAAACAAATGTAGGAAAATTAATGATGTGAGCATTTAAAACACACAAATAGAAAAAATTATCCCTTTAATTGTTTAGTTTGTAATCTTGTAACTTTGACTGCTCTACCTTTACAAACGCATGTTCCTCTAAAGGCAGGAGATCACACTTTTATAGCAAAAGCATGATAAAAAAAAACAACAACTCCAAATTCAGTTTTTTAGTTTTACCTCTCATAAAAGATTGAGTTATGGTTTTGTTTGAATGCGTGGCTGGCTAAATTGTGTGATTAAATACTTCCTTTGAGTCTAAAATAATGTATTAAAGGACTACTCCTGTCAGTGTTGTCCTGTCTTGCCTTTTTATCTGTCTCAAGGACAGGAGAACTGGACTCTTCTCTGTCGTTTGTGCATGAAATCCCTAACCTTTCTGTGACCCAACGATACAGACCTCCAGCAGCAGGGTCTGTGGAAGGACAGTGGGCACTCTTTCCCGCTTGCCCATACACTCCCTAATGGCCCACATCCTCAGTACTATATCGATCACCCACATCACCACTTAAATCCTAGAAGAGATAAACCAAGAACTGGGAGAACTTCGAGTTACTTGCTACAAATCTGGGCCACCATAGACTTTTTTTTTTTTTTTTTGGTCTTTTTGAGGCAGGGTCTCCCTGTAGCCCCAGGCTGTCCTTGGAACTCACTCTGTAGACCAGGCTGGCCTTGAACTCACAAAGATCCACCTGCCTCTGCCTCTCAAGTGCTAGGATTAAAGGCGTGCGCCACCACGCCCGGCGACTTTATTAGTAGGATCGAAAGGTTATTACTGGACAAACTGTCAGCCCATGAAAGGAAACAGCCAGAATTGACCAGAGTCCAAGACAACAGCTCCAGAGAGAGTGGACTGTTCTGCTTCTCATCCACCTGTGCCCCTTTTCTAAGCCCAGGGAATAATCTGCGGAAGAGGGGGCGTGGTAGAATGTAAGGGCTGCGATTGGGGTGAATGGTGAAACTACAGCAATGTAGTCTGGACACTCATTTGATCAACCTGATTGAACATACAACCCCTCACCCCACGCTGGAAGGTGGGGCTGTGGGGGTTTTGGCACAACAGCCTGCAAATTGGTTTTACATGAAGGATGCTTGTACACATGGATTATCACTTATAGCTAAAAAATGAAAAAAAAAAAAAACAGAGAAATATGCAGGACAGTTATGGCAGAATGCATGATCTCGGTTGGGGCGGGGTGGGGGGGAAGGGAAAGGGAAATATGCCTGAACTGAATTGGAAAATGATGTATGAAATGCACAAAGCATCAATAAAAAAAATGTTAAATAAAAAAAAATGAAAAAAACAAAGAAAAAAAAAACACTTGGGCTGTGAGTTTCTATGAGCTCTGTTCAATCACCTCTATGGTTATAGTGACTTGTGCTTTTTCTTAACCCTATAGTGGCTATTGTCCTGTTGCTTCTTTGTGGACCTGTATTGCTTCAAATCTTTATGCAGGGTGTATACTGAAAACTAGCTTCGGTGTCAGCCTATGCTCTTTCGAAGAGAGAAACAAAAAGGGGGAGATGTAGTGTTTAGGACCAGGTCAGAAAGAAAAGGGTTAACCATGCAGGAGCAACTCTCTAGTTGAAGCAGGTCTGGTTCCCATAGTTACTCCCTCCCACCTTGAGTTATTAGTTCCCAGAGCTCCCTGAGGTCAGGATGAACTTTCCCAGCCCTGTAGGAGTGCTTCTCACCCCCAAGGAGCCCATTACTCTCCAAGGGGCTTCAACACTGCTAAACACAACCATTGTTTCAAACAAAGGGCCTTCACACAACCATTGTTTCAAACAAAGGGGTGCAGAACATGTGGACTGATCCAATGAAAGACTGCCTGGTCTGCAATCACCAAGACCCCACCAATCAGAGAAAGGGTCACCGAAACCGCAGTGGAAATCCCCTAACTGGGAATAAAAGTGGGAGAGGATCGGACCTCAGGGCCGCTGCCCTCCAGTCCCATGGGAGTGTGCTCCACCCAACGCGCTTTGAGCGCTTTGCGTCGATCTGTCTCTGTCACTGTCTCTGTGTTGCATTCTGTACTTTTTCCTTGATGTAATGTTCTTTTATTAAAGCTTTTCCTCCACAGTTTTTGGCCTCTTGAGAGATTCTTTGGTAGAGTGGCATTTCTAACCCAACAGTAGGGACTGTGACATAGTGCTACTATGACTTTAAAATGTTTGGTAAATTAAACTGTAACCTTGAGCATGTATGCCTCGACGGCTTTCTCTCAAGAGAAAGTTTATACAAGAATACTCGCAGAGGAGTTATCTCCCGGAATGCTGTCACTCCCCTAGTTTCTCAAGAGATACTCTGCTTTTCCAAGAAGGTGTGCTATGACAGCCATGCCTTTTCCTGATCTCTTCAGATGAAAGTTACTTCTTGCATTTCTCCCCATCTCACAGTTACTCAGACCTCCAACTGTGCCTCTTTCCTCTGCCTCAGGTTAGTTGTTTGTATCCTTGTTTCTGTCATCAAGTAACAAGTTCTTTGATTATAGGATATGTATCTTTATCATTTTATGATTTTCATTGTGTATCACTGTAAGGCTAATCAAGTTTAGCAAACTATTTTTGTGGGTGTAACAGGGCCTGTATACCCAGGTTAAACTCAAACTTGGTATGAAGCCAAGGATGACCCTGAACTTGTGATTCTCCTGCTTCTACCTCCTCAGTGGTATGATTACAGGTATGCAATAAATACCACACAGTTCATGTATTACATCAAGCCCTTTATGCATTTGAGTCAAAGTACTCTACCAACTGAGCTGCATCCCTAGACCCCAAAGTAAAATATTCTAACTAGCCTTAATATTTACTCCTATGGTACACATAACTTTATATGCTTTATTATTTTTTTTCAAGTAGAAACAAAGCACTTTTCAAACTTAATGGGGCCTATGGAAATATCTTTAATTTGGCTAATTAAGATGGATACTTACCACAGAGGAAGCATAAAGCTGTCTGCCCTGAAGACAGTCTGCCATGGCCCACAGTGCCTCCATGCTCCACTTGGGACAGTACGGTATTCTTGCCTTTCCTGAGTCACCTACGGGAGGTTTAAAACCTGCCAAGAGAACCCTTATGGCTTGGGCAGGATACTGCATAAGCTGAACAGGAATCTGACGCAGTCTGTTACAAAGAAATGGAAGATATTCAGAATGTCACAATTCAAACTCTCTTACAGTTAAAACTATATAACTCAGGAAATGAGAAGACCTTTATGACATTGAATATTGGAAAGATTTTGATTATGACACCAGGAGCACATCCAAGAAAAGTTGGACCTTTGCCACTGTTAGGGATGTGAGATGGCACACCTGCTAAGGAGAACCATGTAAGGAAGTTCCTTAGAATACTAAACATGGAATTCATGGTCCAGAAATCCCATTTCTGGTATATACTCCAAATAAGTAAGCAGGATCTCAACGAGGTGTTTGTGTGCTCATGTTCACTGCAGGCTTATTGATAACATGATGGTGGAAGCAATCCAAGTCTGCATGCATGAAGAATGTAAGATGTGGCATAGATATGCAATGGAGTATTCAGCCTTGGCAAAGCAATTCTGGCATATGCCATAATATGGATGAATCTTGAAACATGAAAAGTGAAACAGCTAGACACAAAAGGGACAGGAGGCAGGTTACTGGTTAGGTGAGGTGGAATGGAGCACTATGATTTAGTGGACCAAAATTTCTGTTTAGAGTGATTTAAGAGTTTTGGAAATGCAAAGTCGTGACAGTTGAACAATATTGTTAATGTGCTTAGAACAAATGTTATACTTAAAATAACTAAAATTGCAAATTTTAGACACATCTAATCATAATAAAAATCTAGATCAAAGCCAGGTGAGACAGCAGATATCTCTGATCCCAGCACTCAGGAGATAGAGGCAAGTGGATCTCTGTGAGTTCCAGGCCGGCTGGGGTGACAGGGAGACCCTGTCTCGACCCCCTCTAAAGAAAGTAGATTAGAAGTTCCTAATTTAGGTTAGCAAGACAGCTTCTTAGCAGGTTGGGGTGCTTGCTGCCAAATCTGAAGACCTGAGTTCACTTCCTGGATCCTTGTGGTGGGGAGCCAGAGCTAGAGCTGTCTTCTGATTACCACACATGCACTGTGTCGTGTGCAAGCATGCACACACAAAATAACTAAAATAAACATTCTAATTTATAAATAGCTTTAAAATAACTTTTTCTTTAGAAAATGAGGTAAAATCTTTCCAATAAAGAGCTCTAACCCTACTTCCTCCCCAAACAAAATTATGAATGCTACTGAGGGCTGGGGAGAAGGCCCAGTGAGCAAAGTGCTTACCATACAAGCACAAGGACAAGAGTGTGTTCCACTGCATCCATGTAAAATCTGTGTGTGTCAACATGTACCTATAACCCCAGAAAGGCAGAAATTGGGGGCTTTCTGTCCAGTCAGTCTAGTGGAAATGGTGAGCAGATTCAGTGTAGAGACTGTTTTAAAAAGTAAGGTGGAGCGGGGCATGGTGGCACGCCTTTAATCCTAGCACTTGGGAGGCAGAGGCAGGCGGATCTTTGTGAGTTCAAGGCCAGCCTGGTCTACAGAGTGAGTTCCAGGATAGCTGGGACTATGGGGAGACCCTGTCTCAAAAAGACCAAAAAAAAAAGTAAGGTGGAGTATAACAGAAGATACTTAAAATTGATCTCTAACCTTTGCAAGGGCACCCCCCCCACACACACATATACAACATATGCACTATACAGGTAGTACAAAAGTATTTTTAAAAATATTTAAAATTTTTGTGGGGGGGTTGGAGAGATGGCTCAGCGGTTAAGAGCACTGACTGCTCTTGCAGAGGACCTGGATTCAATTCCCAGCGCCCGCATGGTGGCTAAGAACTGTCTTAGCCCAGCACTTGGGAGGCAGAGGCGGGTGATCTCTGTGATTTCAAGGCCAGCCTGGTCTACAGAGCGAGTTCCAGGACAGCTGGGACTACAGGGAGACCCTGTCTCAAAAAGACCATTAAAAAAAAAAAAAAAAGAAAGAACAAGCAACCTATGCCAGGAATGGTGTGAATGCTTTTAATCCCAGTACCCAGGAGGCACAGTGGCGTGCATCTCTGTGAGACTGAGAGCAGCCTGGTCTACATAGGGAGTTCCAGGCCAACTGGGGCTGTTGGCCTGGAAACAGGGAACTTTTGAAAATGGGAACTCTCCAGTTCCCATTTTCAAAAATGAAAAATGGGAACTGGAGAGATGGCTCAGTGGTTAAGAGCACTCTGACTGCTCTTGCAGAGGACCCGAGTTTGGTTCTCAGCAACCACATACATGCTGCTAACAAGTATCTGTAACCCCGGTTCCAGGGGATCCTACACCCTCTTCTGGCCTCTGCAGCACTATATGACATGTGTGCACTTACATACAGGCAATACTCATACACATAAAAAAATTCCTCCAAATCAAATAAAAAAGCATCCTATTCACCTCTCTACCCTCCCCTTACCTGTTTATTGTCAGCTTTTCAGTGGATCCATAATCAACAAATAGTACCAGGACAGATAAAGGATTAAATTCTTTAATGGAAACAATCTTTGCTCTATACCATAAACCATCAGCATATTCTGCAAGGCAAGGCATCTCTAGGAAGGCAGACAAAAGGAATAAATCATAAAATTGTCATTTAGTACAAAGAAATGTTTGATCATATGTTCACCACCCAGAATTAAGTACTGCATGGCTAACCTTATGCTGGCCTTTTTTTCTGCTTACATTTTATCAACTCTTCCTAACTGCTAAGGATTAAGCTTTGAAGAAAGGCCTTTGCCCATCCTCAGCTCCACTTCCACAGGTGAGGTCACATTGCCATGGCCTGGGTTAGTACTGAAACCCTGCTTCAAAAAAAGACCAAGGGCTCGGCTGTAGCTCAGTGTTAGAGCACTCACTCAACAAGTCTTATCCTAGCACTGCAAAATAAATAATAAATAAATAAATAATAAAACTTATGGAGGCATAAAGTATCTATGAAATGAACAAATAGTTTTAGATCCATAAATTACAGACTGTAACTTCCCTTGATATGAGTAAACAAAGAATAGCTCCTTCTGGGCAATAAATCTGGGTATACAAAAAAATCCACCAGATGAATTTATTCTTACACTCATTTGGTAATTATGAGCACCTCAGTGCACAGGTGCTTGACAGAGGCAGCTGCTCACAATACTGTAAAAAGTGAAAAGGAGAATGTCAAGTGAGGCTCAAGGAAGGCGAAGCCGCTTTATGTTGAGAGGGAGCAGAAACCAGTCGCAGTGAAAAGAAACTGTGAGCAGTAATCAGCCAACAGAGATCACATCAATTAAAACCTTACTAAATTAAACCAGGCAAGACATTAGACTAACATTTTCCCCTTGCTTAAATATCTCCATGTGCAAAAGACCAACGATAAAAACATTTCCATATTGGGCTGGAGAGATGGCCTAGCGGTTAAGAGCGCTGACCGCTCTTACAGAGGACCCGGGTTCAATCCCCAGCACCCACATGGTGGCCGAGAACCGTCTGAAACTCCAATTCCAGGAGAACTCCAATTCCAGGGGAATCCAGCACCCTCTTCTGACCTCCGCAGCATTGCACGACAGGGGTGCACAGACCTGCATGCAGACGGTACATTCATACACATACAGAAAAAAAAAAAAAAAAAAAAAAAACCCCACATTTCCATATCACATATTGAGAAAAAAGTGCCAATACACTTGGTATACAGGAACTATCAACCCCAAGTGGATAAATTTTCCTCAGCAGAAAATCGTGCCTATTTAATAAAGATGTGAAGAATGGGTTGGAAGGAAAAAAATAACAAATTTTACCAATCCTGATAAACCAGCACAGCCTAAGCCACTACCTCAAAAACTGTCAGTAGTTTGTAGTTAAAATGATGATTGCCATTGCAGTCTGAATGACAACTTTCACAACCTAAGCTAGTGGCAAAATCTCTTAGAAAATCATCTTTATGTAATTATGCAGTCAGCTTTCCAACACATCCTGACTTCTGCAGAGATGTCTCACACAGGAGTTATGAGTTACTCAGCTTCTCTTAGTTCACCTCCCTAATCTAGAAAATGGAAAGAGGTGATCTCCAGGGTACCTTTAGCATTTAGATCATACACGTAAAGTTGAGAGAGGAAAATATCAGCATTACAAATAATCCAACTTCTCCAGTTCATCAGAACGAAACCCAAGTCATACCAAGAATCTTGTCATTCAGAACATAAACATACCTGTGCTAAAGTCCATCAGAGGAGGAACTGTCTTCACATTCTTATTCAATCTCTGCAGAGCTTCTTCTAGGTTCTCTGAGTCAGATTCCCAGCTGATTCCACTGTCATCTATGTCACTATGATGGTTAAACTGACCACAACTTTCTACAGAATCAAGGCAAATATATACCTATGTGGGGGGAGAGGAGGAAACAAAACTTTCACATTCTCTAATTTCTGGATCTCAGTTACAGGTGACCTCCAACCAGGGCCCCTGTGATCTATGCTTCCTGCTTCTTGCCTGTGTGGGGTTCCCACTGCACCCTGCCACACTGATTTTCTAGTCAAGAGAGCACTGCAACGGGCGTGACTACTAAGACTGGACTGTAGACAGGTGGCTTCTATCTGGTGGTCTTCTCGCTGGGGACTATGTACTCCAGGACATACAAGGGCACATTGTTATAGGCTGAAAGGGCCTCAGAGCCAGAATTGAGCCTTCTGGGCATGTCATATGAAGCACTATTTTGAGACAGAGTCTCACACAGAGCTGAGGCTGGCTCCAACTTGCTCTGTAGCCTCAGCTGGCCTTGAAGTAATCTGCCTGCATCTACCACCAGGGTGCTAGAGTTACATGCATGCATCACCACACCTTGCAGTGTGTGACACTCTTGAGAAGTGGATTCCACAGCTCCCCCAGTACCTGGAGGGTACCCTCAGGGGATACTGAGCTAGGCTCAGTTAAGCAGCCTTTTTTTTTTTTTTTTGCCCCCCTTGGTCCTTTTGAGACAGGGTCTCCCTGAAGCCCCAGCTGTGCTGGAACACTCTATACAGACCAGGCTGGCCTTGAACTCACAGAGATCCCCCTGCCTCTGCCTCCCAAGTGCTGGGATTAAAGGCGTGTGCCACCACACACAGCTCATGTGCATTTTTAAATTAAAAAATTACATGAATTTATTTATACTGGGGGGAACATGGGTACCATAGCATGCATGTGGAGGTCGGAGGAGAACTTGCAGGAGTCTGTTTTCTCCTTCCAGTATGTGGGTTTTGGAGTTGAACTCAAGACAGTTTGGTGGCAAGCACTTTTTATTCATTGAGCTTTTTTTTTTTGTCTTTTCGAGACAGGGACTCTCTGTAGTCCCAGCTGTCCTGGAACTCACTCTGTAGACCAGGCTGGCCTTGAACTCACAAAGATCCGCCTGCCTCTGCCTCCCAAGTGCTAGGATTAAAGGCATGCACCACCACTGATTGAGCTATCTTTTGGCCTCCATGTATACTGTTTAAGCTGCTAATTTTGAGGTAATTTGTTATGTAGCAATAAAAAATACAAAAAATTACACAGCCCTGGCTGGAGAGATGGCTTGGCAATTAAGAGCACTGGCTGCTCTTGCAGAGGACCTGGGTTTGGTAACATGGCAACAACTCCAGTTCCATGGGATCCAATGCCTCCTTCTGTGGGCACTGCATGACATGGGTGCACTTACATACATGCAGGTAAAACACTCATACATATAAAATAAATATAATAAGTGGCTGGAGAGATGGTTCAGTGGTTAAGAGCACTGGCTGCTCTTGCAGAGGACCCACAGGTTTGGCTCCCAGCACCCACATGGTGGCTAACAACCATCAGTAACTCCAGTTCCAGGGGATCCTATTCCTTCTTCTGAACTCCAAGGGCAATGTACAACATGGGCACACTTACATATATTCAGGCAATATACTCATACATAAAATAAAAATATTTTAAAAATAATGTTGTAAAAGCTACACAGTCCAACAGTACAAGGTATGATCTGATGAAGTTAGGCAGCAGACCTTTCCCTTGCCTGGTTTACTCTGTGAAAGATAAGGAATTGCCAATGTGACATACCATGTCTTTATCACCTTCTTACGAACTAAGAACACTGAATTCTTTTTTTTTTAATTTTTTTTTAAATTTAATTATTTTTGTATGTGTATGAATGTACTGTCTGCATGTAGGTTTGTGCAACCATGTCGTGCAATGCCGCGGAGGTCAGAAGAGGGTCTTGGATTCCCCTGGAACTGGAGTTCTCCTGGAATTGGAGTTACAGACGGTTCTTAGCCGCCATGTGGGTGCTGGGGATCGAACCCGGGTCCTCTGCAAGAGCAGTCGGTGCTCTTAACCGCTAGGCTATCTCTCCAGCCCCAGAACACTGAATTCTTTAGTGCATCTATTCAGGCAATATCATTTGATCACTGTACATCAGGTATTATTCTAAGTTCTGAGAACATAATGAAGAACAGAGACTAAAACCTTGTTTTCATGTACTTACCTTCTAGAGAGGAAAGCAGCCAAGCACCATGAATAGGCAAATGTGTGTAATGTCCTTAGTGTAGGGAAAATCAGAGAGCAGAGAAAAGAGTACTAGAGTACAGTGCTGGGAGAGCCATAGGAGTGAGATATTTAAGATTTCACAGTGGAGGAAAAATCCACCTTAAAAGTCTAAATAATCCAGGCTGGAGAGATGGCCTAGCAGTTAAGAGCACCGACTGCTCTTGCAGAGGACCTGGGTTCGATCCCCAGCAACCACATGGCAGCTGAGAACCTTCTTTAACTTCAGTCCCAGGGGAATCCGACACCCTCTTCTGACCTCTGCGGCACTGCACAACATGGGTGCACAAACCTACATGCAGACAGTACATTCATACACATAAATAAATAAAATTTTAAAAAAGTCTAAATAATCCAGGGCTGGAGAGATGGCTCAGTGGTTAAGGGCACTGGGTGCTCTTGCAGAAGACCTGGGTTTGAATCCCAGTATCAACACAGTGGCTAACAACTATCTGTAACTCCAGTTCCAGGGGATCTGATGCCCTCTTCTGTCCTCTGCAGGCACTGCATAACACAAGTGCATTTAACACACATGCAGGCATAATATTCATGCACATAAAATAAAAATAAACATTTTTTTTGAGACAGGGTCTCAGTCCCAGCTGGCCTGGAACTCACTCTGTACACCAGGCTGACCTCTGCCTCCTGAGCGCTGGGATTAAAGGCATGCGCCACCACTCCTGGCCTAAGACAGTTCTTAGCTGCCATCTGGGTGCTGGGAATTGAACTCGGGCCCTCTGCAAGAGCAGTCGGCGCTCTTAACTGCTGAGCCATCTCTCCAGCTTCCCTCACCTCCCCCCCCCCAAATAAATTATTTTTAAAAGATCTAAATAATTCATGCGAACATCACCGTAAATAAAGGAACATGATTCTGGGAAATCAGCAGGTGCTTAAAATACACCTGGGGCCTGAAGTATTAACAAATATCTGAAGAAGACCTGTCAGTGGGGTCAAATGGAGACCACCAATTTCCCATTATTTACAGTCAGGAAGACAGAGTGAAGAAAGTGAAGAGTCAATTTTAGTGTTTAAGACAAGATAGATAGTTGCTTTGTTCTCAAACAGCATGACCACATACTTCATTAGGTGAGATGATGTGCTTAACTTGAACTGCATACAGCTCTTTTGGTGGAGGAAGAAATGAAGATGAATATGGTGGTAAAACAGGAACCTCCATTTCAGGCAAAAGCAATTCCTAAAATGCCACAAAAAATTTAAATCTCAGAATGGTAATTATGAAATTATAAAAATTCATTATGGTGTCAACTTGCTTTTAATTAGCACAAAGTAGGCTCTACTATGTACTGAATACCACAGAAAGATTTTTCTATAGCAGGAACAAAATGGGTTAACTAGTGACCTCAAGCATTTTTACATTCCTCAATTTTAAAAAAAGGCTTTATAAAACAATGCATGAGTACCTATGGATGTATATCCATCCATGTGCAGACACAGAACAGTCTCACAGTAACTGCTACTGAAGAATGAGAGGAGGTGTGGGGTCCGCAGTGGGGACATTTCCTTTTTCCTTATGATTTCTAAACCACCTCATTCATTTTCATAACAAATAGTTATATCGTAAGAAAAACTATACTAATATATGAAATGCTAAGAGGAAGTTAAAAATCACTAAAAAGCTGGGTGTGGTGGCGCATGACTTTAATCCCAGAAGCAGGCTGATTACTGTGAGTTCAAGGCCAGCCTGGTCTACAGAGAGAGTTCCAGAAGAGCTGAGGATACAGGGAGACCCTGTCTCAAAAGTAAAAAAAAAAAAAAATTATATATATATTATATAATTATATATATATATATAATACTAAAATAGGTAAGTTCTCTCTTAAGTTCTACATAGTTTTGAAAAAACAAAGGAATGTGATTCCCAAGAGAATTGTGGGAGTCTGCAGTTAAAGCAAAGGAAAATAAAGATAGAAGTGTATGCCAGGCATGTTGGCACATACATTTATCCTAGCACTTGGGAGGCAGAGGCAGGTGGGTCTCTGTGAGATGGAGGCCAGCCTGGTCTACATAGTGAGTTCCAGGTTAGCTGGGGCTACTTTTTAAGACCCTGTCTTAAAAAGACCAAAACAAACACAAAAACAGGATACAAGTTTCCTGCAAAGACCAGCAGTTACTTTTACTCTTTAGGAATGTGGTACCCATAAACAGCAAAGCTATCACATTCAAATACTGCCAAGTACACAACATGTATGAACACTGAAAACATATGAAAAGAGTGGGCAAGATGTCTCAGCACATAAAGGTGCTTGCTGCCAAGCCTAATAACCTGAGTTCAAATCCCTGTACCCATGTGGTGTAAGGAGAGAACCAAGTCCTGCAAGTTGTCCTATGATCTCTATATGTGTGCTGTGGTACATACATGTCCCCACACATATATACACACACTAAATAAGTGCAACTAATAAAAAGGTATTATTGAAAGGAAGGAAACAAGGGGAAAGTCAGGGCAAAGGACCCACACACACACACACACACACACACATATATAATATATTATATTATATATATATATATATATATATATATACATATATATATATACATACATATATTACATGGTTTCATTTACATGAATTTTTAGAATAGGCAAATACATAGAGACAAGATTTAAGTGGTTACCATGATGCTGGGGAAAGGAAAAACAGGGAATAACTGGTTCGTTTCCTTTTTGGAATGTTCTGGATTTAGTGGTGCTGGTTGTACAACTCAGTAAATATGAAAAACCAATGAAGTATATATTTGAAGGAAGTGAAGTTATAGTATCTAATAATTCAATAAATTGGTTATGAAAGAAAATTCTTCTAGGTCCTTCTTAATTTAAAAATTAAGATTACATTATTTATTGTGCGTGCATATGTGTGTATGTGTGTGTGTGTGTACATGTGTATGTGTGTACTGTGCACCTGCCCTGCAAGCATGTGGTAGTCAGAGGACAACTCAAAGGAGTCAGGTCTCCTCTTCCCCCATGTGGGTCCTGGAGATTAAACTCAGGTGTCAGGCTTGGCAGCCACTGTCCTTACCAGCTGAGCCATCTCACTGCCCAGTTTCGGAGTCTTTCTACTGATCAAAGTTTACAAAACACCTGGATTGCAACTTACCTCAAATCTTATTTTCCACTTTTCATCTTCATACTTTTTATTGTGACCTGTTGGTTTCTAAAATAATATAATATTAATGATTAAAAACTACTTTAGCTATCTAATATACTAATATAATACTGTTCTGAGGTATTTTCATACTTTACAAAAATTAGATGCATAATTCATGTTGAAATTCATTTAGTTTTTTTCAGATTAACTATGGAAATATCTAAGTATCTATTTATATTTCAACTCAAAGAATCCTTACAATTTTGCTGAACATAACAATAGTAATTTATAAGACAGCACAACCTCTTACTTTTTTCTTTATAACAAAAGGGCACAACGAAGAGACTGAGCAATCTTTATTAAAAATCATTTAATAGGGGCTGGAGGGATGGCCTAGTGGTTAAGAGCGCCGATTGCTCTTGCAGAGGACCCAGGTTCAATATCCACATGGCGGCTGAGAACCGTCTTTAACTCCAGTTCCAGGGGAATCCTACACCCTCTTCTGACCTCTGTGGCATTGCACGACACAGGTGCACAAACCTACATGCAGACAGTACATTCATACACATACGAGAATAAATTAAAAAAATTAAAAAATATTAAAAAAATCATTTAATAAATAGCACCTTTCACATACATACACAAACAATCTCTCATGCCTCCCCCCGCTCCTTTAAAGAAAAGATTGGCCATGAGGATTACAGACAAAAATGACATCACAGTTTCTGTCTGACAGAAAGTACTATTTTTAATTAATTAATTAATTAATTAATTAAAATGGTGCTGGGCCTTATGCATGTTAGGTAAGTACTCTATCATTGATTTAAATTCCCAGCATAAGAAAGTGGTTTTCTATGTTGAACAGAACACTCAATGTTTGTTTGGAATCTGCTGTTTTCTCAAAGAACCTATTAACAGTATTTTTAAAAAGTCTAATGAAGGCTGATGAGCTAGCTCAATAGGTGACAGTGCTTACTGCCAAGCCTGATCACTTGACTTTGATCCCTGGGGCCCACACAATGGGAGAGAGCCAACTATGGCAAGCTGTCCTCTGACTTCCATACATTGCGCAAGCGCATACACACACATGCACACATACACACACATACACACACATACACACACACATACACACACATACACACATGCACACATACACACACACACATACACACACATGCACACACACACATGCACACATACACACACATACACACACATGCACACATACACACACACATACACATGCACACATACACACATGCACACATACACACACATACATACACACACATACACACATACACACACATACACACATACACACATGCACACACACATACACACATGCACACACACATGCACACATATGCACACATACACACATACACACACATGCACACATACACACACATGCACACACACATATACACACACATACACACACATGCACGCACATACGCACACACTTAAAAAAATTTTAAATATTAAAAAAATCTCATGACGTGTTATTATGCATAGTCCTCTAAAAGACTTTTAATAGCTTAAAATGTAAAATATTTAAATATTAAAAAAGGAAAGCACAAAGGTAGGAAGAGGACTCAGTTGGTAAAGTGGTGGCCTTGCAAGCATGTGGACCTAAATTCAATCCCCAAACCCACATTTGTTAGAAAAATTGGGTATGACGGTATGGGGCTGCAATCCCAACACTGGGGAGGTGGGGAAAGGTAGATCCCTGGGGCTTGCTGACCAGCTACCCTAGTCTATTCAGAGAGTTCTGGGCCAGTGATATATGCTGTCTAAAAAAAAAAAAAAAAGGTGGGCAAAGCTGGACGTGGTGGTATACACTTTTAATCTCAGCACTCAGGAGGTAGAAGCAGGGGGATCTCTGTGAGATCAAGGTCATCCTGGTCTACATAGAGAGTTCCAGGCCAGGTCAGGATATAGGGAGGCTCAACAACAACAACGATATGGACAGTGATTGTGAAATGACATCCAAAGTTGGCCTCTGGCTTCCACAGCACATGTACATGTATATACACACACACACACACACACACACACACACAAATGGAAGCACCAGGCATCTGGAATGGGCTTTACTGAAGCTAAGCACAATGTGTGGGTATGAATTCCTTTTGAGAAGGCAAATGGGAAATAGGTTATACAGGCTACATATCCCTTACGCTTGGCAATCAGATTTTATAGTTTGAATTTGGAGTTATTTATGCCAATTTTAACTGAGTATTCCTAATCTGAAAATTTGAAATGCTCCAATATCTGAAATGTTAGCTGAATTTGCTGACAGAGGCCTGTTACAATCCTAGCTACTTGGAAGGCTGAGGCAGGAGGGTCTCAGGTTCAATGCCAGACTGCACTACTGAGTGACCCGAAGACTGGTTTGGTCAGATCCTGTCTCAAAAAGTAAAGTGAGTGCTAGGGGATGTAGGTCAGCAGCAGGGCAACTGGCCAGCATGCACAAGGCCCCAGGTTCCATCTCCAGTACTGCTCAAAAACAGACAAAAAATACAAAATTATAAACTCTTGCTGTTTGTTTAAGTCAAGGTGTCATGTAGCCCAGGCTGGCCTGGAACTCATATAGCTAAGGATGACCTTGAACTCCTGATAGCACTCCAGTTTCCCACCTCCCACAAGCTGAGATTCCACCACACCCAGCTAAAATGTGAAATGCTTTGAGCATTATGCTACACTCAAAACACTTTCAATTTCAGAGCATTTCAGATTTTTTGGAGTAAGGATACTCAACCTGTAATATATGGCCTAAACAAAATTTTTTTTTGGTCTTTTTGAGACAGGGTCTCCCTGTAGCCCCAGCTATCCTGGAACTCACTCTGTAGACCAGGCTGGCCTTGAACTCACAAAGATCCGCCTGCCTCTGCCTCCCAAGTGCTAGGATTAAAGGCATGTGCCATCACGCCTGGCATGGCTTTTATATCAATTCAAAGGAAACATTTTATGTGGGGACGGAGCTTTTTTTCTGGCATTAAATTCTATATAGATTTTATAATGTGCATTCCATATTCAACACTAGATAACATATGGATGTCTCATTAAGGCCGAAAGTACAGAAACACTGGTTGCGAATGAATGTAAAGAGTTTTCAGGATATATAAAGCATGATAAATTATTGTGTTATTTTCTCAACAAAGAATTTACAAATTCTCATCTTAGACTCTTGTAATAGTTTAGATATATAAAATCACATTTAAGACTTGGGGTATAAGCCAAGTATGATGGCACAGGCCTGTAATCCCAGTAGCTAGAAGGCAGAAGGAGGTGGGTTAGGAATCTAAGGCCAACCTGAGCTACAGGCAACTCTGTCTCTTTTCTCACAAAAACAAAAACAACAAAAGTCTTGAAGAAGAAGACAAAGTGTAACATTTTAATTGAAATCATTTGTTCTAAGTGTAGATTTTTATAGGAAAATATTTCACTTACTTCTTTAAACATCTCCTCAGAATGCTCAAAAATACAGTATTTATGATGTGCCATAAAATGAGAAAGTGACATTCCATCAAAATAGAGATGAACAGACAACTTTCCCCATGGATTTTCAGGAAAGTCCTGTTAGGTTCAATAAGGAAGAATGTTACTATAAAAACTCTGAAGTTTATTTGGTGTTTAAGCTTTTATAGTTAGCAAATATGAAATTAGGCACAGAATTCTCTTCCTGGTATTTTGGCAGATTACGAAACAGTAGTTCTACTATTTTGATTTATGTATGATATAGATCGATACCATGTAGACTTCCTAGTTATTTGCTAGAAATTACATATATAATTTACTATGTATAATTTTTAGATGCTACTAATATATACTCATTAAGGGAAAGATTAGGTTAAGAGGTGGAAAAAAAAACACAAATTTTAACTAAAATCTCTAATGGCAGGAATCAGAAGAAGAAAAAAACATTCTCAAACCAGGAATCATAAAAATGGCTTTAAGGGGCTGGACAGTGGGTCAGCAGTTAATAGCACTGGCTGCTCTTGCAGAGGACCTGGCTTCTGTTCCCAGCACCCACATGGTGGCTAACAACTACCTGTAACTCCAGTTCCAGGGGAGGCATTGCACAACATGGGTGCACTTACACACATGGAGGCAATATACTCATACACATAAAGTAAAAAAATGTTAAAAATGGCTTTAAAAATTTTAAGTTCATAATTATCATGCACTACATCCAAAACTGGTAAGCTGAACACTGGAATTTCCTCTCCATTTCCACTAGTCCCACCTTTGTCCAAATTCCTCTGTCCTCAGAGAGGAAGGTGGAATAACTTTTGACTAGATCTGCTTGCTTCTGTTTCCTGGGATCTCATTCTTTTTTTTTTTTTTTTTTATTATTTAATTTTTGTATGTGTATGAATGTATTGTCTGCATGCAGGTCTGTGCACCCGTGTCGTGCAATGCCGCGGAGGTCAGAAGAGGGTCTCGGATTCCCCTGGAACTGGAGTTCTCCTGGAATTGGAGTTACAGACGGTTCTTAGCCGCCATGTGGGCGCTGGGGATCGAACCCGGGTCCTCTGTAAGAGCGTCGGTGCTCTTAACCACTAGGCTATCTCTCCAGCCCTCCTGGGATCTCATTACAGCAACTCTCATTCCAAACAGAGCTGGTTCTACATGGAGCCCTTGGCACCTTCTCCTAGTATCAGCATGGCCTCTCTTGCCACACTTTAAAAAAATATGCATTTTTAAAAACTGATTCGCCAGCTCTGAAGACCTACTGGTAACTGACAGATGCTGGGAGAAGCAGTTTTCCTTACTGGTGTCATGCTTTAGTTTTGACTGAAATGTCACCTGATCTCTTGGAGATTCTTTCCCCACTGCATTCAGTTTCCTCTTAATATCAGTGTTCTCTGCTTCCAAGCACATATCTGCCTAATACACTGTAGAGTTTATTGTGTTTTATTTTGACCACTTCTAAAAACCTATGGCCTTCTACCAGACTACCTCCTAAGGTGTCTCAGTATACCTTTGTGAGTTCCATTTCCTTGTCAAGCCTCTGTCACCTTCAACTCTCCCCTCTCTAAGCCCTGCTGTGTTTATCCTTTCTATTAGTCTCTTGGCTCAAGTTGCTCGGCAGTGTGAATTTCTCAGGCTCCTGGTTGGCTGCACTAGCTAGAGAAGGCCTCTGAAGATGGGGGATCTGCTTGGACTGTCTGTGCTTCACACAGTGCTGTATGACAGCAGACTCCTGACACTGTGGCATTTATTTATAAACATTATGACAATGTGATACTGACCTGAATTCAAGTAAAGGAGCCATTAGTCATGTTTCTATCACCTACTTTAATGCTTATGAAATATCTCAGGAACTTGTTCCAAATTAGGCTTATTTTAAACAAACACAGGAATCAAAGTAGTAATTTCATGTATGTTAATAATTTGTAGTCAAATATGGACACATAACATGGCTTATCATAAAAACATCTCTCAAATTCCATTGATTAAGCATTTTATGACGGCCTGAATCAACTATGCTTTAAAAACAATTTACCATAGTATGAATGTCCACCTCTCTCTTTGACAGCAGCTCCTGAAGTAGCTCTATGGCGTCTGGCTGCCAGACATTCCCAACCTGTGTGAGATGAACACACTTAGACTCCTTCACAGTTTCATAATGTGAGACTGAGCAAGAGCAAATTAAGGCACAGACAAGTGGACAAGTGCAGAATGCTCAATGGCAATACCAATACATGAGAGAGTATCATAGCTATGTAAAAAGTTAGCTTTAGGGGTTGGAGAGATGGCCTAGCGGTTAAAAGCGCCGACTGCTCTTGCAGAGGACCCAGGTTCGATCCTCAGCACCCACATGGTGGCTGAGAACCATCTGTAACTCCAATTCCAGGAGAACTCCAGTTCCAGGGAATCCAACACCCTCTTCTGACCTCCGCAGCATTGCACAACACGGGTGCACAAACCTACATGCAGACAGTACATTCAAATACATAAATAAATAAATTAATTAATTTTAAAAAGTTAGTTTTAAAAATTTATATTTGGGCACCGAAGAGATGGCTCAGTGATTAAGAGCACTGGTTGATCTCACAGAAGACCTGGGTTCAAATCCCAGCACCCACACAGCAGCTAACAACCATCCAGAACTCCAGGTCCAAGGAACCTGACACCAGGGTTCTTCTGGCCTTTGGGGGCATTGCATAACATGGATGCACCTACATACATGCAGACAAAACACTCATACACATAAAAAAATAAATGAGACAATATTTAAAATTAGCCATCCCATAAATTACTATGTACTTACTGGTACAGTTTGATGAAGCTGACAAGGAATACAAAACTGGGGTGTATCAGGATATAGCAAAATAGGGTAAAGATGACACTGTGGAATCTTCTCAGTGAACCCATGATCTAAATATTGTACCTGAAATAGGCCAATAAAAATTTTGGTTAAAATTATGACTATAATCTAGATCTCAAAGGGGATTTCCTGGTATTAAAAAAATACCAGAGCCAGGTGTGGTGGCACATGCCTTTAATCCCAGCACTCATGAGGCAGAAGCAGGCAGATCTCTGTGAGTTCATGGCCAGCCTGGTCTACATAGTAAGTTCGAGGACAGCTGGGGCTACAGGGAGACCCTGTCTCAAAAAGACCAAAAAAAGAAAAAAAGAAAAAGAAAAACAAAACAAAACAACCCAGGCTGGCAAAATGGCTCAGAAGGCAAAGTGCTTGCCTTGCAAGCCTGCAGACCTGGACTCAATCCCTGGAACACAAGGAAGGAAGGAAAGAACTGGCTTCACAGTTTTTCTCCAACTTCCACATGTGTGATAAGCACTCCCTGACATATACAGTACATACGCGCGCGCGCGCGCGCTTACACACACACACACACACACACACACACACACACGCACACACACACACACATACATACACACACACACACACACACACACACACACACACACACACACACACACACACACATAAATTGAAGAATAAAACACTAGTGTTCTGGTGTACATCTGTTATCCCAGCAGTTAGAGACAGAAGCATGAGGAACACGACAAGTTCAAGGCCAGCCAGAACTACATAGTGAGTTCTAGGTTAGCAAAGGCTATACAGCAAGATGACATCTTAAATAGCAAACAAATACAAAATAAAACAAGCACAGGGGCACATGGTATAATCTCGTGACTGGGGAGGTTGGTCAAGGAGGGTTTGTGCCTCAAAGCCAGCTTGGGTTACACAGTGAGAACCTGTTCAAAATGACAAAAACTAAAACAAAGCAAACAAGCAAAACCCCACCCATGTCCAGGCTAGGCTTCCCTGTTCCTGGACCCAGATTCAGACATTTGCAACCAGCCCTGGAGAGCCAGTAGGTGGACCCCCATGGCACGGGATTCAAGCCTGCCTGATTAATACCTTGGGTCTCTGGAGGAACTCCTGACTAGCTGGGCGAGAACCAGCTGGTCCCTCCAGTATAAAATCAGAAGTGAGAATCTGAAGCTTGGACCAGCCAGCCTTTAATACCTAATAAGAAGACAAGGAAGGCATCCTAATACAACCGAAGTCAGTCAACAAAGAAACACTTGAGTTTCATACCAGAATCACAACAAAAAAATCTACATGTCAAAATCACAACAAAAAAATCAGTAAAATGAAAAACCCAAATAACGTGTCTCCACTAAATACTACCAGTCCTGTAGAAGAATTCTACAATGAGGACCCCCTAGATGTAACCCAGGACATGGAACTTAAAAGAACTATCATAAACATGAACAAAGAATTCAAAGAATTTATTTATTTTTTATTTATTTTTTTTAGAAACAACAACAAAAAAAAAGGTTTATTAAAGATCACCTACATTTCATTTCACCCAGGGTGAAAAGAGATGACAGAGTTGATTTCTGAAGAGCCGAACATTTCTGTGGAATCAAATCATGGGTTATTCCAGGCCTGGACTCCCCCTGCACTGTCACGATCTGCTTACAAACAGCACACATCCCTGTCGTGGCTGGGCCCTGCTCAGAAATGGGGCTTTGGTGAATTATTTTCCTGCCAACTAGTGTGTGGTGGGAAGTGGAGACTCATCTTTACCAGCGTGCAGGGTGACATTTCCCAATAGCTCTGAGTAATGCAGGAGAGACTGAGCTAAGCCGAGAATTGCTGTTTCTGAGCATCATTTAAAGAATACACAAATCAAAGAACTAGAAGTTAGAGATAGTCTAAAAGAAGATAGGGATAAACTTCTGAATGACTTCACAAAACAGACAAAAATACTGAAGAAAACTCAGACTGAAATGAAAAAGGAAGTGGAACACTCAATAAACCATCTGGAAAGGACAGGAGAAAGCCTCAGTAACAGAATGAATTGAGTAGAAAATAGAATATCAAGACTAGAAGATAAAATGGAAAAATTGGACTGCTCGAGCAAAGAGTATGAAAAAATCCCCTATAGGAATGGAATATTCAGGAAATGTGGGACACCATGAAAAGATCAAACTATGCATCATAGGTCTAGAGGAAGGAGAAGAATCTCAGGATAGTAGTATTGATCAGATCTTCAACAGGATTGTAGAAGAAAGTGTCCCTAAATTAAGGAAAGACATACCCATATAAATACAGAACATCAAAGAGAGAGAAACTTCCCATGCCATATCAGAGTAAGGACACTATCTGCTCAAAACAGAGAGAGAACACCGAAAGCTTCAAAAGAAAAACAAGTCACATATAAAGGAAAACCCATCAGAATTACAGCTGACTTTTCAGTGCAAACAATGAAAGCCAGAAGAGCTTGGATCAAAGTATTCCCAGTTCTAAATGACTATAGATGCCAACACAGAATACTGTACCCAGATAAAATGTCTACTATAGTTGAAGGAAAAAGAAATTTAAAAAAATTTTTTAATTAATTTTTTATTTATTTCTGTATGTGTATGAATGTACTGACTGCATGCAAGTTTGTGCAGCCGTGTCATGCAATGCCGCGGAGGTCAGAAGAGGGTATCATATTCCCCTGGAACTGGAGTTCTCCTGGAATTGGAGTTTCAGACGGTTCTTGGCCATCATGTGGGTGCTGGGGATCGAACCCGGGTCCTCTGTAAGAGCGGTTGGCGCTCTTAACCGCTAGGCCATCTCTCCAGCCCAAGAAAAATCTTTCATGACATAAATAGGCTGAAAGAATTCATGTCCAGATAAACAGCCCTTCAGAGAATACTTGAAGCAATACAAAGAGCAGAAGAAAGGAATGACTATACCCAAGCAGCAACAGAAAATAGTTGATGAAGGTATAACTGGAAATACAAACCTAGACCAAAAACGCAAACAGAAACTAAAATGATGGGAAGCAATATATATATCTCTAAATAATAACTTTAAATATTAATGGACTGAATCCCCCAATCATGAGACATAGATTAGTAGAATGAATTAAGAAACAAAATCCTGGGCTGGAGAGATGGATCACTGGTTAAGAGCACTGGTTGTTCTTATGGAAGACCCAAGTTCAAATCCCAGCACCCACATGGCAGCTAAAAACTGTTTGTAACTCCATTTCCAGGGGATCTAACATCCTCTTCTGTCCTCCTCAGGTGTTGCACGACATGAGCGCACTTAAACATATGCAGACATAACACTCATACACATGAAATAAAATTTTAAAAAAATAAACAAAATCCATCTTTTTGTTGTCTGCAAGAAACCCATCTCACCTTCAAGGAAAGATACTATCTTAAGGTCAAAGGGTGGAAAAAAATATTCCAAGCAAATGTAACTAAGAAGCAAGCAGGAGTTGCTATCTAATATCAGACAAAATAGACTTCAAACTAAAACTAATCAGAAGAGATGAAGAGGGTCACTTCATTCTTATCAAAGGGACAATGAATTAAGAAGGTATCATAATCAGGAATATATAGACACCAAACTCTGGTGCACTGAACTTCATAAACATAATTCTACAAGACTCTAAGGCACAGATTAATACCAACATACTAGTAGTAGGGGACTTCAATACTGCAGTGTGTCCATTAGACATGTCAACTGGACAAAGAATAAACAGAGAGACATCTTAACTGATTATGATACACCAAATGGACCTAAAAGACATCTACTGAGTATTCCACCCAAACATCAAAGAATATTATACTTTCTATTCAGCACTCTATGGAACTTTCTCCAAAACTGACTACATACTGGGGGACAGAACAAATATCAACAAATACAAAAAAATTGAAATAATTCCATGCATTCTATTAGACCACAATGCAATAAAGCTTAATATCGACACCAGAAGAAGCCCTAGTAACTACATGAACTTGATTAAACAACACACTTCTGAATAATGAATGGGTCAAAGGAGAAATTAAGAAAGAAATAAAAGCCAGGCGTGGTGGCACACACCTTTAATTCTAGCTCTTGGGAGGCAGAGGCAGGCAGATCTTTGTGAGTTCAAGGCCAGCCTGGTCTACAGAGTGAGTTCCAGGACAGCTGGGGCTACAGGGAGACCATGCTGTCTCAAAAAGACCAAAAGAAAGAGAGAGAGAGAGAGAGAGAGAGAGAGAGAGAGAGAGAGAGAGAGAGAGAGAGAGAGAGAGTAGAGAAAGGGAGAGAAAGAGAAAGAGAAATAGAGAGAGAGAGAAAGGAAAAAGAGAAAGGGAAAAGAGAAAAGGAGAAAAGGGAGAAAGTGAAAGGGAGAAAGGGAGAAATGAGAGAGAGAGAGAGTCAGAGAAAGGGAGAGAAAGAAAAGAGAAAGAGAGAGAGAGAAAGGAAAAAGAGAAAGGAAAAGAAGGAAAAGAAAAAGGGAGAAAGGGAGAAGGGAGAAAGGGAGAAATNGGGAGAAAGAGAGAGAAAGAGAGAGAGAGAAAGAGAGAGAGAAAGAGAGAGAGAAAGAGAGAAAGAGAGAAAGAGAGAAAGAGAAAGAGAGAAAGAAAGAAAGAAAGAAAGAAAAAGAAAGAAAGAAAAGAAAGAAAGAAAAGAAAGAAGGAAGGAAGGAAGGAAGGAAGGAAGGAAGGAAGGAAGAAAGAAAGAAAGAAAGAAAGAAAGAAAGAAAGAAAGAAAGAAAGAAAGAAAGAAAGAAAGAAAGAAAGAAAGAAAGAAAGAAAGAAAGAAAGAAAGAAAGAAAGAAAGAAAAATGTATTCCTGGAATTAAATGAAAAGGACAATACAACACAATGAAACCTCTGGGACACTTTAAAAGCAGTCCTGGGGATAGAGAGATGGCTCAGTGGATAAGAGCACTAACTGCTCTTGCAGAGGACCCAGGTTCAATTCCCAGCACCCACATGGCGGCTAAGAACCACCTTTAAGCTGGGCGTCGTGGCGCACACCTTTAATCCTAGCACTTGGGAGGCAGAGGCAGGTGGATCTCTATGAGTTTAAGGCCAGCCTGATCTACAGAGTGAGTTCCAGGCCAGCTGGGGCTGTAGGGAGACCCTGTCTCAACAACAAAAATAAATAAATAAATAAATAAATAAATAAATAAATAAATAAATAAACAAATGCAGTCCTAAGAGGTTAATTTATAGTTCTAAGTGTCTACATTAAAAAAACAGAAAGCAGGCTAGAGAGATGGCCTAGCAGTTAAGAGCACAAACTGCTCTTGCAGAACACCCGGGTTCGATCCCCAGCACCCACAAGGCAGCTGAGAACCATCTTTAACTCCAGTTCCAGGGGAATCCTACACCTTCTTCTGACCTCCACGGCATTGCACAACATGGGTGCATAAACCTACATGCAGACAGTACATTCATACACATAAAAAATAAGTAAAATTTAAAAAAATCTTTAAAAAGACCCAGAAAGCACAAATAAAGGATTTAACAATGCAACTCAAGACACTTGAAGACAACAGCAAATGAATACCAAACCCAACAAACAACAAGAAATAACAAAAAATCAGAGCAGAGGGCTGGAGAGATGGCCTAGCAGTTGGGAGCGCCAACTCTCTTGCAGAGGACCAGGGTTCGATCCCCAGCGCCCACATGGCAGCTGAGAACCATCTTTAACTCCAGTTCCAGGGGAATTCAATGCACTTCTTCTGACCTCCTATGGCATTGTATGACACGGGTGCACAAACCCACATGCAGATAGTACATTCATACACATAAAAATAAATAAAATAAAAAAATCAGAGCAGAGATTAATAAAATAAAAACAAAGAAAACAATACAAAGAATCAATGAGACCAAGAGCTGGTACCTTGAAAGGATAAACAAGATAGAGAGACCTTTAGCCCAGTTAACCAAAAGAAAGAAAGAGAAACTCTAAATCAACAAGATTAGAGATGAAAGGGGAAACTTCACAACAGATAACACAAAGATCCGGAACATTAAATGGGAATTTTTAAAATTATTTTTATTTTATGTGGATGAGTGTATGTGTGTAAGTGCACCTGTGCCACGCGACTCCCGGTATCTGATCCTCTGGAACTGGAGTTATGGACGGCTGCCAGCCCCCATGTGGGTGCTGGGATTCGAACCTGGGTCCTCTGCTAGAGTAGTTAGTGCTCTTAACTGCTGAGCCATCTCTAAAATGAAAATTTTAAACGTTTGAAGGAGGTTGAGGAAGACACCAGAAGATGGAAGGACCTCCTATACTTATGGATTGAAACAATTAATATAGTAAAAATGACCATCTTACCCAAAGTAATATATAGATACAATGCAATCCCAATAAAATCCCCATGACTTTCTTCACAGAATTAGGAAAAAATCATAAAATTCATATGGAAACACAAAAGACCCCGGATAGCCAAAGCAACCCTGAGTACAAAGAATAATGCAGGTGTGTGTGTGTGTGTGTGTGTGTGTGTGTGTGTGTGTGACTATACTAGATTTAAATCTATATTACAGATTCAATCTTTTATTACATAAAAACAGGATGGTACTGGCACAAAAATAGGCCTGTAGATCAATGGAACAAAATTGAAGACCCAAACTTGAGTACATGCAATTTTAGCCACCTGATATTTAACAAAGGGACCAAGAACACTCAATGGATGAAAGGCAGCATCTTCAGAAAATGGTACTGGCAAAACTGGATCATCACTTGTAAAAGAATGAAACTAAACCCCTACCTTTCATCTTGTACATAAGTCAACTCTATATGGATCCAAGACCTCAATGTGAAACCTGAAACTGAAAATGTTAGAAGAAAACATGGCAGTAACCTACAAGATATAGGTGTATAGAAAGACTTTCTAAATCTGACAGTAGTTGCACAGAAAATAAGATCAATCATCAATGAGTGGGACCTTATTAAACTAAAAAGCAAAAGAAACAAAGAAGTGACAAGAAACCCCACAGAGCAAAAGAAACAAAGAACTGAAGAGAAAACCCACAGAGTGAGAGGAAATCTTTATCAGTGATACGTCTGACAGAGGTTTAAGAGCCAGAGTATATAAATTACTCAAAAAACAGAGGAACAAGAAAGAAAACAAATGACCCAATCAAAAGATGGATCAAAGAGCTGAACAGAGACTTCACAAATGAAGAAGTAAAGACGGCTGAGAAACATTTTTTTTTTTTCTGAGACAGGGTCTCCCTGTAGCCCCAGCTGTCCTGGAACTCACTCTGTAGTCCAGGCTGGCCTTGAACTCACAAAGATCCACCTGCCTCTGCCTCCCAAGTGCTAGGATTAAAGGCATGCTCCACCATGCCCGGCAGTGGGAAACATCTTAAAAAGTCTTTAATCCCGGGGCTGGAGAGATGGCCTAGCGGTTAAGAGCGCCGACCGCTCTTACAGAGGACCCGGGTTCGATCCCCAGCACCCACATGGCGGCCGAGAACTGTCTGAAACTCCAATTCCAGGAGAACTCCAGTTCCAGGGGAATCCGATACCCTCTTCTGACCTCCGCGGCGGTTGCAGGACATGGGTGCACAAACTTGCAGCAGACGTACATTCATCCACATACAGAAATAAATTATAAAAAAAAAAAAAAAAAAAAAAATCCCAGCACTGGGGGGGGGGGTTTAGGGGGGAAAAGGCAGGTGGATCTGTGAATTCAAGGCCAGCCTGGTCTACAGAGTGAGTTCCAGGCCAGCTGGGGCTACAGGGAGACCCTGTCTCAAAAAGACCAAACAAAAACAAAAACAAAAAGTGCTCAATATCAGTAATAATAATAATTTGCAATTTAAATGCAAATTATTATTATTAAATTAAAAAAAATTTAAAACCACTTTAAGATTTCATCTTACCCAGGTAAGACTGGCTATGATCAAGAAAACAAATGATACCAAATGCTGGAGAGGTTGTGGGGAAAGGGGAACACTCATTCACTGCTGATGGAAATGCAAACTCGTGCAACCTTTATGGAAAGCAGTGTGGAGAACTCTTAAATGACTCAAAATGAACCTACCGCCAATGGGTATATACCCAAACGGCTTATCCTATTGCAGAGATACATGCACATCCATGTTTATTGTTGCTCTTTTCACAATAGCCAACAGCTAGAAGCAACCTAAGTGTCCCTCAACTGATGAGTGGATAATGAAAATGTGGTAGATTTATACAATGGAGTTCTATCCACTGGAAAGGCATCATGAAACTTGCAGGTATATGGATGGAACTAGAAGCTGTTATGCGGGGCTGGAGAGATGGCTTAGCAGTTAAGAGCACCAACTGCTCCTGCAGAGGACCTGGTTCGATTCTCAGCACCCACATGGTGGCTAAGAACCATCTTTAAGCCAGCACGGTGGTGCATGCCTTTAATCTTAGCACTCAGGAGGCAGAGGCAGGCAGATCTCTGTGAGTTCAAGGCCAGCCTGGTCTACATAGTGAATTCCAGGACAGCTGGGGCTACAGGGAGACCCTGTCTCAAAATGACAAAAATAAACAAATGCATATGCCACTATACCTATCTTGTAAAAAAAGTTATTTTTAAAATTTGGATATTAAGGGGTTGGTGAGATGGTTCATTTGGTAAAAGCACTTGCTGAGCAAGCCTGACAACCTTAGTTTGATCCCTGGTATCAAGATAAAGGTGGAAGGAGAAAGTTGACTCCATAGTTTACTTCTGACCTTCTACACGAATGTCATGATGTGCAAGCCATTTACCACCCTCCCCCCCAATACCGCCTCATGCCACATACATACCTATATACACATACACATACACACACACATCAAGAAAAATAATAAACTAAAAAATAATAACCAAAGCAAACCTTGGGCACATAATACCTCAGCAAACATTTTTTTTTTGAGACAGGGTCTCCCTGTAGCCCCAGCTGTCCTGGAACTCATTATGTAGACCAGGCTGGCCTTGAACTCACAGAGATCTGCCTGCCTCTGCCTCCCAAGTGCTGGGATTCAAGTCCTGTGCCACCATGCCTGGCAGCAAACATTTTTAAATGCTTTAATTCTGATAATTCAACTTTAAAGTGTCTTAGGTTAGAAAGATGACTCAGTGGTTCAGAAAAGAGAGTACTAGCTGCTCTTGCTGAAGACAAGGGTTCAGTTCCCAACACCTACATAGTTATTAACAATGGTCCATAACTCCAGCTCCAGGGGATTCAACACCCTCCTCTGGCATCCGTGGGCACTGTATATACATGGTGCACTTACATACACACAGGTAAAATACTCATATGCAAAAAATAAAAACAAATATTAAAAACAATGTTTGCCAGGTGTGAGGCTAGGCAGAGAGAAGCAGAGGATCTCTGCATTTAGGCTATCGGGTTCTGGGCCAGCCACAACTACATATTAAGATACTGTCTTGGGGCTGGAGAGATACCCTAGAGGTTAAGAGCATCGACTGCTCTTGCAGAGGACCCGGGTTCGATCCCCAGCACCCACATGGCAGCTAAGAACTGTCTGTAACTCCAATTCTAGGAGAACTCCAGCTCCAGGGGAATCCAAGACTCTCTTCTGACCTCTGCAGCATTGCACAACACAGGTGCACAGACCTGCATGCAGACAGTACATTCATACACATACAAAAAAAAAAAAAAAGATGCTGTTTTTAAAAAAAGGTTCACGGGTTGGAGAGATACCCTAGCGGTTAAGAGCGCCAACTGCTCTTGCAGAGGACCTGGGTTCAATCCCCAGCACCCACATGGTGGCTGAGAACTGTCAGTAACTCCAATTCCAGGAGAACTCCAGTTCCAGGGGAATCTGACACCCTCTTCTGACCTCCATGGCATTGCACGACATGGGTGCACAAACCTACATGCAGACAGTACATTCATACACATTTAAAAAAAGTTCACTGGTCGTGGTGGTGCGGACCTTTAATCCCAACATTCAGGAAGCAGAGGCAGGTAGATCTCTGTGGGTTCAAGACCAGCCTGGTGTACATAGCAAGGTCCAGGCCAGCTGGGACTAAAGAGAGACCCTGTCTCAAAATGACCAAATAAATAAAATAAATAAATAAATAAATAAATAAATAAATAAATACAAAGGTTCACCACCTTAAGAGAGACCCTGTCTCCAAATGACTAAATAAATAAATAAATAAATAAATAAATAAATAAAAAACAAAGGTTCACCACCTTACTTACTTGGGTTCCTTAGTAACCCTGATTAAGTATTGAAATTTGATGGAAACAGAATTTTGGTCCACTTTTGTAATAAAGAATGAAAGGAAATCTAAGTACCTCAAATGTATGTGAAGAATGGTCTACCTACATATAATACATGAATAATGTAAGTGTCCAGATGATTTAGGTACTGACCCCAAATTTGAAACTACTTTATTTCTTTTTTCTTTTTTTTTTTAATTTTTATTTATTTCTGTATGTGTATGAATGTACTGTCTTCATGCAGGTCTGTGCACCCGTGTCGTGCAATGCCGCGGAGATCAGAAGAGGGTCTCGGATTCCCCTGGAACTGGAGTTCTCCTGGAATTGGAGTTTCAGACGGTTCTCAGCCGCCATGTGGGTGCTGGGGATCGAACCCGGGTCCTCTGTAAGAGCGGTCGGTGCTCTTAACCGCTAGGCCATCTCTCCAGCCCGAAACTACTTTATTTCTACTAAAAACATTAGAAGGTTGTAGTCTAATACAAACATTATAAGACTTAGAAATTTAGAAATCAGATGCTAGGATCTGAACTTCATCATCATATACTAACAGGGTGACAGTGGCAGGTCACTGAATACAAACTTCAATTTTCTTGTTTTTAAATAAAAATTATTTTAAATTATTATTTTTTAATATTTTTTTATTAATTTTATTTATTTCCATATGTGTATGAATGTACTGTGCATGCAAGTTTGTGCACCTGTGTCGTGTAATGCCGCGGAGGTCAGAAGAGGGTGTCGGATTCCCCTGGAACTGGAGTTCTCCTGGAATTGGAGTTTCAGACGGTTCTCTGCCGCCATGTGGGTGCTGGGGATCGAACCCAGGTCCTCTGTAAGAGCGGTCGGCGCTCTTAACAGCTAGGCCATCTCTCCAGCCCCTTAAATTGTTATTTTTATGTATACAATGTTTGCCTGCATTTACTTGTGTACTTGTGTATGTAATGTCCACAGAAGCCAGAAGAGGGCATCAGATCCCTTGGACTTTGAGTTTCAGATGTCTGTTAACCATTATTTGGGTGCTGGGAATTAAACCTGGGTCCTCGGAAAGAATAGCTAGTGCTCTTAAGTGCTGAACTATCTCTCCATCCCCTTGATTTTCTTATTAAAGTGAAACAGGGCTAGTGACATGGCTCAGTGGGTAAAGGCACTTAATACCAAACCTTGCAGATTTGAATTTGATCACCAGACCCCATATGGTAGAAGGCGAGAACAGACTTCACTAGGTTGTTCTAGACCTCCACATGCACGCTGTGGCACATGTGTGCCCATATATATATATATATATATTTTTTTTTTTAATTTGTTTATTCTATATGTAATAAAGGGGGAAGAGGATAGAGAGATGGCTCAGCACAGTTAAGAACACTTGTTGCTACTGCAGAGGATCCAGTTTGGTTCCCAGCACTGTGGGGCAGCTCACAGTGACTTGTTAACTCCAGCTCCAGAGGATCTGATCTCCTCTTCTGGACTCTGTGAGCACTGCACTCACATGCACAATCCCACATTCTGACATACACATATACACATAATTAAAATAAAATCTTAAAAAACAAAGCAGAAATAATAATTTATATCTAGGATACTTATAAACAGAGTATAAAGTATGTGCTGGGATTACAGAGCTGCACCACCATGTACCTAATGGATCTACCACTTAGCTGTGTGTTCACACATGTGAAAGAAGTTAAAACTTGAATTGTCATGTAATTTTTAGGTATTATCACCAAATAGAACCTAGAGGTGGGCTGGAGAGATCACCTATATCTGCAGCTTTAGGGAATCTGACACCCTCTTGCAGCCTCCATGGGTACCTGTGCATATGGCAGGTAGCCAGCCAGCCAGCCAGACACACATACATATACACACAAATAAATCTAAAAAATGTCCTGTTTAAGTAGAAACAAAATATTTTTCTCCTTAATATTTTCCCTTCACCCTAATTAGAAGTAAAATTCCAGTGCTAAGTATCTGATGAAATATTTTGCCAATTTCATTGCTTTATTTAGTAAATGGAGGTATGCACATCTATATTCTTTCATTTTTTAATGTGTGAAGCAATTTTAAAGATTTCAAAAGAAATATGAGTGCTACTTCACTGTTATGTAAAGATAAATTGGCTCTTAACATGGAAAGGTTAAGTAGGTCTTAAAAAATTGCTAGAGAGATAACACACTGGAAAACAAGTTTTTACTTAACACCCTGTATGCACACAAGACTACCAGTAACAGCTAATGGTACATCCATGAGGTACCAGAAGTCATACCCTGTTGGGAGCTGAGTATTCAGGGATGCCAGGTGCAGGATGCCTCCCTTCCTCCATCCCTCCCTCTGTCCCTCCCTCCTTCCCTTCCTCCCTTCCCGGAGAATAGCCAACAGTATACTGGCAAGGCCTATCCTGGCTGTCCCAGGGTTGAGGCACAGGCTATTTGCTCCAGAGAGCGACTACTGGGATATTGGCAAAGCCTATCCTAGCTGACCAGGTGGCTGAACCTGTACAGGTCAGTCTCTGATGATTAGTTTCCAGGTCCATGTCTTTCTCTTAGTAGTTATGCTTGGATGCTGCTTATATAATCACATATGATAAATGAAACTGTTCCTAGCTTGGGTACTGCTGATGCAAGTACATGTGATTGATAAAACTGTGATTATTGAAACTACATAGTTCCCAGAAACTTGCAGTTTTGTGCTTTATTTCCATAGTAAGATTTTCCTGCTTTGAGAAGGTATAAAATACTGTAATTTGGCAACAGAGTACCTGTCCGCTCATCAGCCTGCAGGCCCTGCTGATCCCAGCTGTGTCTGTCTGCTCATCAGCCTGCAGGCCCTGCTGATCCCAGCTGTGTCTGTCCGCTCATCAGCCTGCAGGCCCTGCTGATCCCAGCTGTGTCTGTCCGCTCATCAGCCTGCAGGCCCTGCTGATCCCAGCTGTGTCTGTCATCAGCCTGCAGGCCCTCCTGATCCCAGCTGTGTCTGTCTGCTCATCAGCCTGCAGGCCCTCCTGATCCAAGCTGTGTCTGTCTTTTTTCCTGCATCCCCTTACCCTGCCCACTCAGGTTTTTGGATCCCCCGCAGCTGGACTGTGGCAACACCCTGCAATGACTTCCTCATTATTCAGTTAATAATATATGTGAAAACAAGGGCTGGGCATGGTGGTACAGGTCTGTAATCCCAGTTCTTGGGAGGTTGAGGTGGGAAAATCCCAAGTTTCATGGCTGTGCTACATAGTAAGACTGTCTCAAAACCACCAAGAACAAAAAATAAAAAACATCCTTGTTACAAACAGAAGTATAATGTACTTCACTGATGTTTCTGACTGAGCTCCTCAAAAGGTGTTTTAATAAGATTTTCATGTGTTCCAATTCAAAAGACCACTTACTGCTGCAGTAGTCTGAGTAGACACAAAGCAATGATCAGACTTACCCGGATGGTGCCTCCCACAACTTCCATGACTGTGCCTCGGTACCACATAGTATCAGATCCTCTCACTGCACAAGGTTCTCCCTTTTTCCAAAAATATGGCTCCAAAAGCCCAAGGCACTTTAAATTACTTTGAATTTCATTCATCATCTTTATGAGCTCAAACTCTAAAGAATGTATTGAAAATAGAAAACAAATAGAAAAATTTTTTATTCATTTTTCATTAAGAAATCATCAACAGGGGCTGGCAGGATTGCTCAATATTAAGAGCACTGGCTGCTCTTGCAGAGGACCCAGGTTTGGTTCCCAGTACCCACATGACAGCTAACAACTGTCAGTACCCCCATGGCAGCTAACAACTCCAATTATGGGGAATTTGATGCCCTCTTCTGATCTCTGCAGTATTGCATACATGAATACACTCACATACATACAGACAAAACACTCAAACATAAAAACTGTTCAGTTTTTTAAATTGTTCAAAGTTTTTTAAAAAAGTTATCAATAACTTGGTAACTTCATAACTTAGCTAATATAAGGAATTAAAATCAAGTTTATGAACATACCAAAAAACCCCCAAAACAAACCTACTTGCTAGGCATAGTGGCACACACCTTTAATCCCAGCACTCAGGGGGCAGAGGGAGGTGGATCTCTGTGAGTTTAAGGCCAGCCTGGGTCTATACTGTGAGTTCTAGGCCAGCTGGGGCTACAGGGAGACCTTGACACAAAAAAGTAAAGTTTATAAACATTTAATTCAGTCATTACTTACTAAGTTTTTTTTTTTTTTGGTCTTTTTGAGACAGGGTTTCCCTGTAGCCCAAGCTGTCCTGGAACTCACTATATCAGGCTGGCCTTGATTTCACAGAGATCCACCTGCCTCTGCCTCCAGAGCGTTGGGATTAAATATGTGCGCTACCATGCCTGGCTACTAAGTGTTTTTTTTTTTTTTAATTTTTTTTTTAAATTTATTTCCGTATGTGTATGAATGTACTGTCTGCATGCAAGTTTGTGCACCCGTGTCGTGCAATGCTGCGGAGGTCAGAAGAGGGTGTCGGATTCCCCTGGAACTGGAGTTCTCCTGGAATTGGAGTTTCAGACGGTTCTCAGCCGCCATGTGGGTGCTGGGGATCGAACCCGGGTCTTCTGTAAGAGCGGTCGGTGCTCTTAACTGCTAGGCCATCTCTCCAGCCCCCTAAGTGTTTTTTAAACAGCATATACTTTGATATTTTGAGAACACAAGCACTATACTATAAAACACTCTTGGTTAAATACATAATGGCCCAATACAAAAGAACTACCAATTTAACATGTCAGTTTTACAGCACACTTAAGTATAACACATTATATATTAGTTTATGATTAGGAAGAGATAATACTAAAGATATACATCAGAATTTTAATTTTTATGCTGTGTGTATGTGTGCATATGCATAGGGAGGCCAGAGGTGACTTCAAGCAGCACTTCCCAGCCACTGTCTACCTTTTCTTTTTGAGACTGGGTCTTTCACTGGCATGGAACTAGCCAAGGCAGGCAGGCTGTATGGCCAACAAGCCCAGTGATCCAGCTATGTCTCAGTGTGTATATTACAACAGTGTGCCACCACACCCAGCTTTTAAACAATTTTTGCTTTTTTAAAATTTTATTATGTGTATGAATGTACTGTCTGCATGTAGGTCTGTGCACCAGTGTCGTGCAATGCTGCAGAGGTCAGAAGAGGGCGTCGGATTCCTCTGGAACTGGAGTTAAAGACAGTTCTCAGCCGCCATGTGGATGTTGGGGATCGAACCCGGGTCCTCTGCAAGAGCAGTCGGCGCTCTTAACCCCTAGGCCATCTCTCTAGCCCAATTTTTGCTTATTTTTAAATATCTGTATATGTGCATGTGTGCAAGTGTTCATGTGTTAAGTGCCAGTATGCTTGCCTATGCAAGGTTTGTAGAACCAGAGGTTGACATCTAAATGCTTTCATCACTTGTTTCTTCGCCTGTTTGACAGTCTCTTAAAGAACCTGGAGTTCACTGTCTTGACTGGTTGGCCACTGAATCCCTGGGAACTCCCTGTCTCTGTTCCTCAGCTCTGGGGTCACAAATATGTGCCGCCACACCCATATTTTAAGTGGGCATTGGGATCTGAACTCAGGCAGGACCTCTTCCTTGTGCAGCAAGCACCTTACTCATTGAATCATCTTCTCAGCCCCATGCCTGTTTTTGTTTTTTTTTTTTTTTTTTTTTTTTTTTTTTTTTGCGTTGCATCGCACGCGCGCGGTGTGTGTGTGTGTTTGTGTGTGTGTGTGTGTGGATTATTTATATATTTATATATATATATATTATATATAGAGAGAGAGAGAGCAGAAGAGAGAGAGAGATAGGGTTCCCTATAGCTCCAGCTGGCCTGGAAACTCACTCTGCAAGACCAGGCTGGACTTTGAACTCCAGAGTCACCTGTCTCTGTCTCCTGAGTGCTGGGATTTTTTTTTTTTTTAAAGTGGGTTCTGGAGACAGAACTCATGTTTGCCCAACAACCGCTTTTTACTGTAAACTACCCCATTATTTCCACAGTATCTGTACATCTCCTAGAACCCATACTGTGGTAAGGCAAACTTGAGCCATGCTCACCTCAATCTGGGTTCTTTAGTTCTGTTGTCATAGGTAGCTGTATAAGTCCCAGTTTGTTCTTTGTAAACTGGGTATGACAGCTTCTCTCTACATTCTTAGCAACAAGAGGATTAGATGGGATGCCTTCCAGCATACCAACTAGCAACAGTCAACCTGTTTTAGCAATTACTGAACATGTTAAATGAAGTTTGTGGGTTAGGTGCTGTTACAATGTGTCTTAAAAATTCACATTCACTTCTTTTTTTTGATCTTTTTGAGACAGTCTCCCTGTAGCCCCAGCTGGCCTGGAACTCAACTATGAAGACCAGGTGACTTTTTTTTGTTGCTGTTTATGTTTTGATATTTTTGAGACAGGGTCTCCCTTTACTCCCAGCTGGCCTGGAGCTCACTCTGTAGACCAGGCTGGACTTGAATTCACAGAGATCCTCCTGCCTCTGCCTCCCCAGTACTGGGATTAAAGGCGTGCGCCACCACGCCCAGCACTAAAGATGGTTCTTAGTTGCCATGCAGGTGCTGGGAATCAAACCCCGGTCCTCTGCAAGAGCAGTCAGTGCTCTTAACTGCTGAGCCATCTCTCCATCCCCAAACATTCATTTCTAATATATAACAACCAATTGCACAGGTTTACTGTTTTTCAAAATGTGAAGAAAATATCAGTATATTCACATCTACAATACCCTTATCAGCAGGTGTCCTCCCTAAGGAACGCATAGTGTCTAAGCCTGTTGTGAGTGCTGGAGTTATATGAAGTTAAAGAATTTTCTTTTTTTTTTTTTTTATTTTTTTTATTTCTGTATGTGCATGCAGGTCTGTGCACCCGTGTCGTGCAATGCCGCGGAGGTCAGAAGAGGGTCTCGGATTCCCCTGGAGCTGGAGTTCTCCTGGAATTGGAGCTTCAGACGGCTCTCGGCCGCCATGTGGGTGCTGGGGATCGAACCCGGGTCCTCTGTAAGAGCGGTCGGCGCTCTTAACCGCTAGGTCATCTCTCCAGCCCCGAAGTTAAAGAATTTTCACACACTCTAGTCAGGAAGCATTTGCATGTAAACCTAAGGGAACCTTAAGAACATTCTGAATCTTCTCAAAGGGCCTTCAACTGTCAAGCATTTGCTGTGGTTTCTTTTTATTCTAATAAATTCAAACTTCTGTTTTCAGTCTCCAAATACACAGATTTATGAGTGTTTTGTTTTGTGATTAAAAAAAAAATCATGTAACTACTTCCACAGTGGAACTTGAATCCATGTTTCTGGGCCAGGGTCACTTATATTTTGTTCAGAAAAAAACTATTTTATCTTTTATTCCCTTTGGAGTAAGATTTGTGTTTTGTATTGAGATACAGGACATAAAACAAATAATATATAAGCATTACACAATACACATTAGAAGGGAAAAGGCTATATTATGGGTAATATTTGGTAAAGGTGTCAGGATAGACAGAGTGTAATAAAAAAAGAATTGTTTAGAAAATTCACAATACGGAGTTTTTTTCATTTGAGGATATTATATATAAGCACACTGTATCTGCATCCTTTACACACACCTTTTACCCCTTCAATTCTCCTGTGTTTTCCCAACCTCTTCCTCCCCAGTTCATGACTGTCTGGCTGGCTATCTGTCTATATCAATCAATCAATCAATCAATCAATCAATCAATCAATCAATCATCCACCCACCCATCATCATCTACCTACCTACGTACCTACCTATCATCCACCCATCCACCCATCTACCCAATCCTCTCTCTCCACTGCTTCCTCTACCTACAAACACACCTGAGTCCAGTTGACCTTTATTTTCATTTATTAAAGGCTGACCCCTTAGGATTGGGGTCTCATTACTAAAAAGAAAAGAAGGGGCTGGAGAGATGGCCTAGCGGTTAAGAGCTCCAACTGCTCTTGCGGAGGACCTGGGTTCGATCCCCAGCACCCACATGGCAGCTAAGAACAGTCTATAACTCCAATTCCAGGAGAACTCCAGTTCCTGGGAAATCCGAGACCCTCTTCTGACCTCTGTGGCATTGCACGACATGGGTGCACAAACCTGCATGCAGACAGTACATTCATACACATAAAATATAAATAAAAATTTTATAAAAGAGAGTGGCAGTACTTGCAATGTGAGGTATTTGGTGTTAGGGCATAGACCCCTTGGCTGCCCCTTTCTCTTTGAAATCAGGCCACACATTCCCTGCTTAGTTTGGTCCCTATTTCTTATGATACAACAGGAATTTGAAGAAAAATGTGTTTCTTTATCTCTGCTATTGAACAAACAACTTTAGATACCTGCCTTCTGAAACTGGCTTTGAGCTATGGCCAGGCTCCCTAGTCCCTGGGCAGAGTTATGAAAGCAAGGGTTCTCCTACTCTACCCAGCTGGCTCTCCACTGGCTGCCCCTGCTTCAGGATCCTTCCTCATGCGTCCATGACAGCTCTCTCTTCTCTTTCCCCTAAGCTACTTGGTCCTAGTTTGTCTTCCATTGCTATGACAAAACACTCTGACCGACACCAACTTGGGGAGGAAAGGGTTTATTCAGCTTACATCTCCTGGGTCACAGTTCATCACTTAGGGAGCCCAAGGCAGGAACCTGGAGGCAGGAGCTGAAGCAAAGGCCACGGAGGAATGCTGTTCACTGGCTTGCTCCCCTGGTTCATGCGCAGCCCACCTTCTTATACACAACAACCTGCCCAGGGTGGCACCACTCATTGTGGGCTGGGCCCTCCCAACACTGCTCGACCATCAAGACAATACTCCACAGATGTGGCCACAGGCCAATCCAATGGAGCCAATTTCCCAATTGAGGCTCCCTCAACCCAGGTGTGTCAAGTTGACACTAAAGCTATCTAGCACAAATGACCCCTTGTCAACTTGACACACAAAACACATCACTATTAAACCACCACCTTTCCAGTTCTTATCCCCAAAGTATGATGTTAACATTAACCACAACCTAAGACAGTACAACCTTAAAAGCCCCACAGTCCTTAAAATGTCCAAACACTTAAAAGTTCAGTCTCTTAACTGTGGGCCATTGTAAAAAAAATCCAAAACAAGTACTGTCTTATTTCAAAGGGAAGAATCAGGCACACTCAAACAAAACCTAAGTCCAGCAAAGAAGCTCAAGGCTGGACACCTGGGATTCACTCACGATCTTCTGGGCTCCAAAGGGTTTTGGGAGCTCCCGTTCTCTGACTCTGCCATCCACAGCACACACAGCTCATCTCACAGGCCCAAGCCAACTCTATTCCATACCTGCCGCTGCTCTTGGTGGTCGTCCTATGGTCCTGGCATCTCCAAAAAGCTGGGGTCGCCACTGAAACTGAGGCAGCACCTTCACCAATGGTCTCTTCTGACCTCTCCTGGTGCAAAGCCTCAGCTTCTCTCCATGACCCCTGCAATCCTGGGGTCTTCACTGCAACCGAGGTGCACTTCCACCAATGGTCTTTCCTGACCTCTCACAGTGCCAAGCCTTGGCTACTCTCTGTGACCCCCTCAAATTTCAACACCAGAACTATACAGGAGACTCTTACACACTACCAAGTCCTGCTTCTGGCTTGACCTGGAGGCTCAGGCCCCTTCTGGATCACAGCTTCTGTATGCTGACCCTGAAGAAATTCTTCCCTGAAGATTTCACCACACTGATGGTTTCTTGTTACTTACAGCTGATTTTTCAGCCCCAGCTAACCAGCATCAATTGTCCCAGTACAACAAAGATTTCACTTCGGGTTCTGGTCTCTTGTTACTTACAGCTGATTCTTCAGCCCCAGCTGACCAGAACCCACAGATTACATAGTCCAGATGATCTCTGTTCCCCTTTGAAACTAGAAACTTAGAAACTTCACAAGCCAGGCCTCCATCTTCTACAACTCTTTCAGCAAAACTGCTCCAAGTTCCACAGCCACGATCTTTAGGCATTCAGTGATCTTCCCAGCCCAAAGTTCCAAACGCCTCCACAATCCTTCCCCAAAACACCAAGGTCAGGTCTGTCACAGCAATACCCCACTCTTCTGGTACCAATTTCTGTCCTAGTTTGTGTTCCATTGCTGTGACAAAACACTCTGACCAACACCAACTTGGGGAGGAAAGGGTTTATTCAGCTTACATCTCCTGGGTCACAGTTCATCACTTAGGGAACCCAAGGCAGGAACTCAGGGCAGGAACCTGGAGGCAGGAGCTGAAGCACAAGCCATGGAGGAATGCTGTTCACTGGCTTGCTCCTCTGGCTCATGCCCAGCCCGCCTTCTTATACAGTACACAACCTGCCCAGGGTGGCACTACTCATTGTGGGCTGGGCCCTCCCAACACTGCTCGACCATCAAGACAATACTCCACAGATGTGGCCACAGGCCAATCCAATGGAGCCAATTCACCAATTGGGGCTCCCTCAACCCAGGTGTGTCAAGTTGACACTAAAGCTATCCAGCACACTAACTCTCCTAATGCTTATAATGTCTACAATGTTTTCCTACCTCAGAGCCCTGCACTGATACCTCTGCTATGATGTACTCTTCCTCCTCATGGCTCAAGGACAGCTCCTGGTAGTGTTGCCGGCTCCACTCTCTCTGCTATTAAGCTCATTTTCTGAAGAGTAATTTTATGTCAGCTCCTTTCCCAAACCACCACTCCTTTTCCTTAACACTTGGTAAATCTTACTAACTATAGTCAAAATGGTGATCATATAATAATCAGCAACATACATATACCAAAAAAAAAAAGATTATCATTGTTAACAATTTTAGTTGAGCTGGGCCTGGTGGCAAATACCTATATTCTCAGAACTTGGGAGGTAAAGGCAGGGAGGCTGCAGCAAGTTCAAGGCCAGCCTAGAATATACAGGAACATTATTGTTTGAAAGAAAATATTTTTTATGGTATCAGCCTAGTAAAGTATTTTCATATATTCTTTATATATTCATATATTCTTTACTGTCATGTCAACTCAGTAAATACTGAGTTTTATAATGAAGTATACACATACATGCACAGCTAACTAATTTCTAACCATCTGGTAGGAATAAAGATACTATAAAGAAAGTCTTGTGTCTCTTCCTGTAGCTATCAGACTGATAAGAGACCTTAAGAAACTTGTATTTTTCCAGGAGCCTCAAGCTGGGAGAAGAAAAAGACTGGGTCCCTTGGTACTCGTAGGGAGGAGGGGAGCTGTCTCTGAAGAACGGATTTCACTTGGTTCTGACTCATCCTCCAGGAAAAAAAGCTACTTATGCATATTCCATGGCTTTTGTTTTACTTTTTCTCAAAGTTTATACAGCTGGTATAGGAGGCAGAAACAGGTTAAAATTTTTTTCCCAGTTTTGGGGCTGGAGAGATGGCTCTGTGGTTAAGAGCGCCGACTGCTCTTGTAGAGGACCTGGATTTGATTCCCAGCACCCACATGGCGGCTATGAACTGTCTTTAAGCTGGGTGTGGTGGCACACACCTTTAATCCTAGCATTCAGGAGGCAGAGGCAGGTGGATCTCTGTTAGTTCAAGGCCAGCCTGGTCTACAAAGTAAGTTCCAGGCCAGCTGGGGCTATAGAAAGACCCTGTCTCAAAAAAAAGAAAAGAAAAAGAATTTCTCCCCAGTTTTGGCCAAAACTGTGAGGCAATTCCCTTTTCCAAGTCTGCCTTAGAACGCAGATTTCTCTTAATGTAGGCAAGCACTGGGATCCACAGCCAGGCCTTTGGCTGGGGGCTCTGGAAACAATACATTAAAATAACAAAAAGCTTAAATAGCTTTTATGTGCCAGGCAATGCTAAAAGTACGTTGTGTGCACTGGGAGAAATCATTTAAAACTGCTAGCCACTGCTAATCAGCCCTTGAAAACGGGGTTTAGAGAGTTTAAATCTTGCTTAAGTATTCCAGTTGCATACATCTTACTAGAAAACTTGAGTTGCTAAACCTAGAGTTACTACTGATGAATCCTTTGTAACATAAAAGACCTTACCTGATAACTTAGGCACTACAAATATAGTTCCATCATCACCAATACAGCTCACAATTGCCTCAAATGCCTTTATGTTGGGAATAGCTGGTGGTTTATAGCATCCAGTGGTTCTGGTTTCTGAAGTTTTCTCCTTCAATTCAGGTACTTTGGGTTCAATAATTTTATCAGCAACTTTTTTGTCAGTGTCTATGTTAATTTTAACACACTTAGAAATGATTGAATCTCCTTGTTCCATGGGTATTTCCAGAGATTTCTCAGATGAATGGCTGTTATTAGGTTTACTAATTCTGTAACACCCAAAAAAGAACATAACTAAATAGGAGCAAATATAAAAATCTGGAGAAAACAGTATGAAAAGAATCCTTCAAATATATGTAACATTTAAACTAAACATTTACTCTAGTCTAGGATATACTATCTTAGTTTGTCTTGAGGTAGGTTAGTTAATCATAGGAAGCAAAGAGGAACATGGCCTGTCGGTTAGAGACTGATATACCTGCAGAGCTATATATACAGCAGGGTGTCAAAAAGCTGTTAGTTCAAGGCCAGCTTGGTCTACAGAGTGAGCTCCAGAACAGCTGGGACTAAAGGAAGACCCTGTCTCAGTAATACCAAAAAAAAAAAAAAAAAGCTGTTAGCTTACAGACCTCCCTAGCTGCCTGTCTTTCTCTCAGAAATTAGGCCAGGCTTCCCTTACCACTCTCTACCTCCTGTAGAAGTAGCAGGAAGTTATAAACAAATGTGCTTCCTTATCTCTGATGCTCACCCCCTGAAACTGGCTTTGAGCTATAGCCAGGTTTCCCATCCCCTGGAGAAGTTGTAAAGTAATGGGTCTCTCATGTATTCTCTCTCCTCACTTCCCTCCCTCCCCTCAAGTCCCCCTACATGCTGTCTCTGGTTACTATCTCTTCTACCATGGCTCCCTTCTTTTTTTTTTTAAACATTTAAAAATTTTTTATTTATTTTTGTATATGTATGAATGTACTGTCTGCATGTAGGTTTGTGCACCCGTGTCATGCAATGCCGTGGAGGTCAGAAGAGGGTCTTGGATTCCCCTGGAACTGGAGTTCTCCTGGAATTAGGCTATCGCTCCAGCCCCCATGGCTCCCTTCTTAATAACTACTCAAACAGTAAAGACAGGATACCCAAACCAACTGGAAGCAGCTGGCTGTTAGATAACTGCTAACTGTTCTTTGCTCCAGGTCATTGGCCTTCTAAAATTGTGGATTTTCATCATGTACCTGATGCCATGCAACATCTGAAAATCCACACAAGGATGCAAAGAGGGATAAGCACTGTTCTGGGAACCTCTCCCATTTAGATTCACGTTATCTGGTAAATAATCCTCCCAGTGCATAAAATTAGTTATCCAAGATCCCAGTAATTCCCCCACCCTCCCTCCCACCTCCATCCTTCCCCCCCTTCTCTTCCCCTCCCTCTGCCCCTGCCCTGAGTATGTAATAAGCGGGTTTCAGTATATAAGATTTGAACAACATGAATAAAGAAATAAGCAATCTGTTTCTGAGCTGGCTCTTCAGGAATCAGTACATAAATCACTTTTTAAAAAATTTTATTTATTTTTATGTGTATGACTGCACTGACTGCATGTAGGTTTGTGCACCCATGCAGTGCAATGCATGAGGTCAGAGAGGGTGTTGGATTCCTCTGGAACTGGAGTTAAAGACAGTTCTCAGCCACCATGTGGGTGCTGGGGATCGAACCTGGGTCCTCTGCAAGAGCAGTCGGCCCTCTTAACCGCTAGGCCATCTCTCCAGCCCATAAATCACTTTTAAGAGCAAATAAAGTTGGGCAGGTGCACACCTGTAATTCCAGCACTTGGGGAGGCAGAGGCAGGTGGATCTCTGTGAGTTCAAGGGCAGCCTGGACTATATATCGAGTTCCAGGACAGCAGGAGCTACAGGGAGACCCTGTCTCAAAAAGATTAAAAAAAAACCCCAAAACAAAAACAAACAGCAAATAAGATACAACTAAGGTTTGAAAACCCTCCAGAGAAGATTAAAATAGGCAATTACAAAGTTTCTATCACAAACTAATGTTAAAGAATTTTTCAAAGTCTGTACCTTCTTTCTCTCAAAGCCAAACCTTTTTTAATCAAATATTTAGAAACGTCAACATGTTCTCCTTTTTCATTCTGGCAGAAGATTTTCACAGGTAATGGCCACGTTGTGCTGTTTTCCTGCCGATATTTAGGAGAAGAGTAAATATGAGACATGAAAATGAAATCTTTGAGCAATATTTTTTGCCAGTATTTTTTTCTACACTTCTTTATGCAAGAAAAAAAAACCCAACTAACATTTTGACACCTAAATATACAAGAGGGAAACCAATGGAAGAGATTCAGTAGAGACAGATATACTAATTTTTAATATTTATTTTCAGCTGTTTTGTGAAACTGAGCAGGAAGACCTCACTGGCAATGTGAAATTTACCAAAAACAAAACAAAACACATTAAAAACTTTCATAACCCAAAATCCCAACCAAGTAAAATGGAAAAAAAAAAGTTTTCCATCATCCCAAATTGAAGATAGAATGCACCAGTGAGCATGTTTCTTTATTCCCTCAACTCTGTAAATTACAGAATTAAATTATATTTTTCCAATGTGTGTTTTATTTTTTACAAAAGCAAAAGAAATAGCTATAAAACATTGTTTCATATGAAAAACTATAAAAATTAATAAAGTATGCATAGAAAAGGGAAACATGGAAAATGAGTTATATAAGAAAATTCTAATCGAAGTAAATATAATTAGGAAAAAGTAAAGGAAAGAAGAATACTTTATTATACATAAGCCTTTTCTCAAATCCACAGTCACAAACATGTACATTTTACATTTTATCAGTTACTTTTGACTTCATTAGAAGCTCCTTTTTTTTTTGGTCTTTTTGAGACAGGGTCTCCCTGTAACCTTAGTTGTCCTGGAACTCCCTGTGCAGACCAGGCTGGCCTTGAACTCACAGAGATTCGCCTGCCTTTGCCTCCTGCATGCTGGGATCAAAGGCGTGCACCACCATGTCTGGCTGAAGTTTAATTTTCTACTTTAATAAAAGAATATCATCTGGGCGTGGTGGCACATGCCTTTAATCCCAGCACTCGAGAGGCAGAGGCAGGTGGATCTCTGTGAGTTCAAGGCCAGCATGGTCTACAGAGCCAGCTCCAGGCCAGCTGGGACTAAAGGGAGACCCCCCAAAAAACAAAAGACAACAAAAAACACCAAAAAATAAAAAAATATCAAAAAACTTCAGAAACAATTCAGTTTATACATTAAATTTTTTAAATTATTTTTTTAATTTTATTTATTTCTGTATGTGTACGAATGTACTGTCTGCATGCAAGTTTGTACACCCGTGTTGTGCAGTGCCACGGAGGTCAGAAGAGGGTGTCGGATTCCTCTGGAACTGGAGTTCTCCTGGAATTGGAGTTACAGACGGTTTTTAGCCGCCATGTGGATGCTGGGGATCAAACCCGGGTCCTCTGTAAGAGTGGTCTGTGCTCTTAACCGCTAGGCCATCTCTCCAGCCCCTATACATTAAATTTTTTGATTTATTTATATTTTATTTATTTATTTATTTATTTATTTATTTATTTAATTATTTATTTTTATTTTTGTCTCTTTGAGACAGGGTCTCCCTGGAACTCTGGCTGTCCTGGAACTCATTCTGTAGACTATGCTGGCCTTGAACTCACAGAGATCGGCCTGCCTCTGCCTCCCAAGTGCTAGGATTAAAGGCGTGCACCACCACCCCCAGCATATATATATTTAACTTAATATTATTATTTTTTTGAGACAAGGTCTCCCTATAGCCACAGTTGTCCTGGAACTCACTCTGTAGACCAGGCCGGGCTTGAACTCACAAAGATCCGCCTGCCTCTGCCTCCCAAGTAATTGGGATTAAAAGTGTGGGCCACCATGCTTGGCTTAAATACGGTGCTTAGCCGCCATATGGGTGCTGGGAATCGAACTTGAGTCCTCTGCAAGAGCAGTTGGCGCTCTTAACTGCTGAGCCATCTCTCCAGCCCCTATCTTTATTTTATATGTGTAAGTGTCTTGCCTGCATGCAAGTGTACCATATGTGTGTAGTGCCCACAGAGACCAGAAAAGGACATCACATCTCTTGGAACCAGAGTTATGGACAGTTGTAAGCTACCATATGGTGCTGGAACTGAACCAGGGTCCTCTGCAAGAGCAATCAGTGCTCTTATCTGTTGGGCCATCTCTCCAGCCACCTAGTTTATACATTTTTAACATGCAAATTTTCTTTTTTTTTTAAATAGGTATGAGTGTACTGTCTGCATGTAAGTAGGTGCACCCGTGTCATGCAATGCTGCGGAGGTCAGAAAAGAGCATCAGATTCGCCTGGAACTGGAGTTAAAGATGGTTCTTAGCCACCATGTGGGTGCTGGGAATCAAACTTGGGTCCTCTGCAAGAGCAGTCATGCTCTTAACTGCTGAGCCATCTCTCTAGCCCCAACATGCAAATTTTCAACTCAAATATTTAGAAATATTTTGATTCAGACATATAATCATTTGTGGAACATCTATTCATTTAATTACTTTTTTTTTTTTTAATCTGGTGGGTGCAATAGCAAAATGGGTAAAGCTGCTTGCTGCCAAAGCCTGACGAGCTGAGGTCAGTCCCTGGGACCCATGTGGAAGGACAGAACCAAATCCTACAAGTTGTTCTCTGACTTCCAAACATGTGTCATAGCTTGTGGCCACCTTACCCCCAAATAAGTAAGCAAGTAAATAAATAAATAAAAATTTGATTTTTCTGAGACAGAGTCTCACTATGTAACCCAAACTGGCCTTCCTCCACCTCCTAAGTCCTGGGATTATGATTGTACACCACCATACCTGGCCATAGAGTATTATGAAGAGGTATAATACACTGACATAAGACCAGCAAAGCTTGCAACATATTCCACATGACTTACTCCTATTTTTCTAACAAGAAAGCATACTGAATGGATTAGAACATCACTGAAATACATCTGTATCTGTTATAACTGTTTACCCCACTCCCTACCTGTAAGATTATAGTTGCCATAGCTCCAGTGAGATACACTGAAAGACAGTCACAAGCTGTTGCTGTCCACTTGTCACTCCCACCAGCTGGTCTAAAGCAAAAGTAATGACAATTTGTATTACCATGACTATCACAGGATATTGAAATAGTTAAGAAACATTATAAAAACAAGTACAGTCTGAACCCTCATATAGTAAAAAATAAAGTTGAAAAAGTAGAGTTATGTTATTTTCACAATTTTCTTTCCCATTTTATACCTTTTTATCCCCTTTTAGATGGGCCCATATACATGCTTATTTTTATATATCTGTTCTTTAGCTACATGAAGATTCCTAAAAAGATGGTAAATTTTAAGTATTTTTTTTGTCAAGTTTCATATCTACCAACCAGATGATTAACCCTAAGAGAACACATATGAGCAGTTAGTAGTTTCTGATCATTTTCCCTGATGCCTAGCATAGTGCCTGGAAAATCTGAAGTATATAATGGAAAATAAAAAAGCCCCAAAACATGATGACAATGATGATTTCATGGCCTACCTTTGGAAGTTTTCTGAAATTCAAATCTAACTCAAATCACTACCATAAACATGAACTTTTAAGACTTTATAATTGGGGCCTTAGAGATGGCTCAGAAGTTAAGAGCACTACCTGCTCTTGTAGAGGACCCAGGTATGATTCCCAGCCCCCACATGGTGGCTAACAACCAACCACCTGTAACTCTAGTTCCAGGGGATCCGACCCCTTCTTTTGATCTCTTCAGGCACTGAACCACATGGGTGCACTTATACAAATGCAGGCAATACACTCATACACACACAAAATATTTAAAACTTTTATCTTTTAGTTATTGGATCAATTATTACTTCAACAAAATTACTCAAAACATTTGATACAGTCATGAATTTTGATTGAGTAAAAATTAGAACATCTATGTCTAATTTTGTGGCAACAACTAAATGACAGACAGAAAAAAGTTCAGTAAGAACTAGGCATATCTGGATAGGAAGACAGCTCAGCAGCAGCTTGTTATGCAAGCCTGGTGACCTGAGCTCCATCCTTACAGACCATTTAGAGGAGGAAGGAGATATGACTCCACAAAGCTGTCCTTTGACATCCACACTCTCCCTCATATATGTCCCTTTAACAAACAAACGAACAAACAAATAAACATTGTCATGTCAATGAAGGCATCTGACTCCATCATTCACCGCAGAGTTGACATTGAATGTCTTCATGTGTTTCTAATCGTTACATTTATCTCCAAAGAATAAAGAATTAGTGTCACTTAAGATCTCTGAATACAGTTTCTTTTTTCCTGTTTGGTGGTATTAGGATCCAGCTATGCATGGCAGGCAAGCATTCTACCAGTGACCTACATTTCCAGCTCTAACTTTTTGGACCCAGGTCTCATGATGTAGCCCAGCCCAGCCTTGAACTCACTGCATAGTTCAGATTATTCTTGAACCTGCAGTTCTGCCTACTGAAATGCACACTTAGGAGTACTGGTATTACAGGTGTATGCCACCATGCTCAGGTAGACATGGTTTTGTTTCTAGACCAAGGCAAACCTTCTGGTCAAATGTTCATGTTAGATGGTTTACATGAGTTAAACAATCTAGTCAACCAGGCATACTGCTTGACTGAACAGAAATTAGTACACATGATATACTGTCTTTTTTTCTCTCTCTTTTTAAACAGGGTCTCACTAGGCAGCCTACAGTACTTACTAAGACGACTACTCAGGGGGGCTGAGAGATAGCCTAGAAGTTAAGAGCACCGACTGCTCTTGCAGAGGACCCGGGTTCGATCCCCAGCACCCACATGGTGGCTAAGAACCATCTGTAACTCCAATTCCAGGAGAACTCCAGTTCCAGGGGAACCCAAGACCCTCTTCTGACCTCCGCGGCATTGCACAACACGGGTGCACAAACCTACATGCAGACAGTACATTCATACACATACAAAAATAAATTAAAAAAAAAAAAAGAATACTACTCAGAGCCAGATGTGGTATTACATGCCTGTAGTCTATCACTAGAGGGGCAGAGGCAGAAGAATTGTCATTTTGCAGTCAGCCCAGGCTACACAATGAGACCCTGTCTACCCTGCCAAAACAGGCAAGATGGACATGATGATTTGATTCCAAGATCTTTCTTGGATACCAAAATCCACAGATGTTCTAATCCCTTAAAGTGGTATAATTTTTACATAGAACCTTTGCACAGTCTTACTTATATTTTAGATTATTACTAGTTAATTTACAATATAATGCAAATGCTATGTAAATTATTAAGTGGCATTGTTTAGGGAATTACTGCAAGGAAAAGTATATGTTTGGTATAGACTGTCTAGAAAAGAATTTTGTGGATCAACAGTAAATTATAATGGGGTATGCAGTCCAAGTCAGATCTTGTTTATAATACTAGCTTAAGGGAAATTTTACCTTCAATAAAAAACTGAAAATTCAATTACCTTATGTGTAAATAATACTTCACCTATAACTCAAAGTCTGAGAGTTAATGTAGTTACCACAGTGTCTAAGAGTGCAATGAAAGCTATTTTAGGTGTTTTTTTTTTTTTTCCAGTGGGGGCATGGTTTTTCTCTGTAGCCCAGGCTGGCCTGGAACTTGTTATGTAGTCCACACTTGCTTAGAACTAGAGATCTTCCTGCCTCAACCTCCCTAGGACTAGGACTATAGGGCATATACTACTGTTCTGGCATTATGAAACGCTTAAAATTATGGTATTTCATCACATCTGTAAGATATAATTAAAGTATGTACAGAAAAATGCAATTTACAAAATATTAGGCACAATTATAGGATTTATTTTTTTATTTTTGGTCTTTTTTTGAGATAGGGTTTCCCTGTAGTCCCAGCTGTCCTGGAGCTTACTATGTAGACCAGGCTGGCCTTGAACTCAGAGATCTACCTGCCTCTCCCTCCCAAGTGCTGGCACTTGGACAGCTGAGGCTGCATGAGACCCTGTCTCAAAAAGAAAAAAAGAGGGGCTGGAGAGATGGCCTAGCGGTTTAGAGTGCCGACTGCTCTTGCAGAAGACCCGGGTTCGATCCCCAGCACCTACATGGCAGCTAAGAACCGTCTGAAACTCCAATTCCAGGAGAACTTCAGTTCCAGGGGAATCTGACACCCTCTTCTGACCTCCGCGGCATTGCATGACACGGGTGCACAGACCTGCATGCAGACAGTGCATTCATACACATACATAAATAAATAAAAAATAAAAAATAAAAAAAATTAAAAAAAAAGAAAGAAAGAAAGAAAGAAAGAAAGAGAAAGAAAGAAAGAAAGAAAGAAAGAAAGAAAGAAAGAAAGAAAGAAAGAAAGAAAGAAAGAAAGAGAAAGAGTGAGTATAGGAGCACTTGGGAGGCAGAGGCAGGCAGATCTCTGTGAGTTCAAGGCCAGTCTGGCCTACAGAGTGAGTTCTAAGACAGCTGGGGCTACAGGGAGACCCTGTTTCAAAAACAACAAACAAACAACAGTATAGGAATTAGCAAGTGTGTGGGGCTGAAATTTCTATTCTAGGACACTGAAAATACCACAGCCACCATCAGTGGCTCTGCCTCTCAAGTGCTGGGATTAAATGCATAGCCCTAAATTCAAAATTTTAAGTGGTGTTTATTGGTTTAAAAAACATGAGCATTTAAAATTTAAACATGTTATATAGACCAAAATGTAAGGCATGTTAGTTGGATTTGGCTCATGTACTGCAGACTACAATCTCTAACACAGAAGGATACTTTCAAACTTTTTTTTTTTTTTTTTTGAGACAGGGTCTCTCTGTGGGCCCCAGTTGTCCTGGAACTCGCTCTGTAGACCAGGACTGGCTTGAACTCACAAAAGATCTGCCTGCCTCTGCCTCCCAAGTGCTGGATTAAAGGAGTTTGCACCACCAAACCAGGCTTTAAAACTTACATTTTTATATTATAGTTGAGTGCAAACATTGATTTAAAAAAACTATTATTTCAATTTCAAAATCAACTGGATATACTATAAATAACTGTAAATTCTGTATTTAGGTAAAAAAACCCCAATTATTAAGATAGAAGGTTCAAGTGAAAAATAATGTGTCATTCAGTGGAAGCCCTTCTAAACAGAAAGGCCTCCTTTCATCTGGTGACACCTGCTTTTGGACGTGTGGGATATGACAGCTCATTCAGATTGCTGTGATTGGGGTCTTTTAAAAATATTATTTTCATTTTTTATGGGTATGAGTGTATTGCCTGCATGTGTTTAAGTGCAACCCATGTCATGCAATGCCCAGAAAAACCAGAAGAAGGTGTCAGATCCCCTGGAACTGGAGTTATGGATGGGTGTGGGAGATCAAACCTGGGTCTCTGCATAAGAGGTTCTAGTCAAAAACCTACAGTTTTTTTTTGTTTTGTTTTTTTTTTTTTTTTATTTTTTATTTATTGCTATGACAGGGTCTTGCTGTAGCCCCAGAGGCTGGCATACCAGGCTGGCCTCGAACTCACAGAGCTCCACCTGCCTCTGCCTCCTGAGTGCTGGGATTAAAGGCATATGCTACCACATCGGGCTCAGGTATTATATTTTTAAGGGTTATATGAGAAAAGTTACTGCTAGCATGCTTCTAAGCTCTTTGGATCCAGATTATATATTTCCTGTTAACAGACACTGGCTTTATTTTCACAGATTTAACAGCAAAGGAAACTCTCCTAAAAGGAAGAACATTCTATGTCTTTTTTTGTTTGTTTGTTTGTTTGGTCTTTTTGAGACACGGTCTTCCTTTAGTTCCAGCTGGCCTAGAACTTGCTATGTAGACCAGGCTGGTCTTGAATTTACAGAGATCTGCCTGCCTCTGCCTCCCAAGTTCTAGAATTGAAGGTGTGCTCTACCATGCCCAGCTATTTTTTTTTTTCCAGAATGACATTTGAAGATATAGTCACTATCTCCTGCCTCCCCTACCAGAGGTCCAAACCCTGAGATCTCTGAAGTACCTGCTATATTTAGATTTATGAAAAGAACATTGTTTTTCTTCTAAATAATCTATTTTAAAACAAACAATGGTTCCTATCTGCATTTAAGTGAAGAGCCCATTTACAGTTTTTTTTTTAAAAAAAAAGTATCACATTTGTTATATTATTTTCTCTTTTTAGATTAAAATTTTTTTAAATTTTATTTATTGGGGCTAGAGCTTGCATAGCGGTTAAGAGCGCCGACCGCTCTTACAGAGGACCCGGGTTCGATCCCCAGCACCCACATGGCGGCTGAGAACCGTCTGAAGCTCCAATTCCAGGAGAACTCCAGTTCCAGGGGAATCCGAGACCCTCTTCTGAACTCCGCGGCGTTGCACGACACGGGTGCACAGACCTACATGCAGACAGTACATTCAAACACATACAAAAAAATAAATAAATAAATTAAAAAAAAAAATTAAATTTTATTTATTTATTTAATTTTTTTATTTTTATTGATGCTTTGTGTATTTCATACATCATTTTCCAATTCAGTTCAGGCATATTTCCCTTTCCCTCCCCACCCCATCCCACCCCACCCCAGATCATGCATTCTGCCATAACTGTCCTGCATCATTTTCTCAGTTTTTTTTTTTTCATTTTTTAGCAATAAGCAATAAGTGATAATTTGTGAGTACAAGCATCCTTCATGTAAAACCAATTTGCAGGCAGTTGTGCCCAAACCCCCACAGCCCCACCATCCAACGGGGCTGGGGGGGGCTTCTATGTTCAATCAAGTTGATCAAATGAGTGTCCAGACTACATTGCTGTAGTTTCACCATTCACCCCAATCACAGCCCTTACATTCTACCCCTTTTCCGCAGATTGTTCCCTAGGCTTAGAAAAGGGGCACAGGTGGATGAGAAGCAAAACAGTCTACTTTCTCTGGAGCAATTTTTTTATTTTTGTATGTTTATGAGTCTGCATGTAGGTTTGTGCACCCGTGTTGTGCAATGCCATGGAGGTCAGAAGAGGCTCTCAGATTCCCCTGGAACTGGAGTTCTCCTGGAATTGGAGTTACAGACGGTTCTTAGCCGCCATGTGGGTGCTGGGGATCGAACCTGGATCCTCTGCAAGAGCAGTCGGTGCTCTTAACCGCTAAGCTATCTCTCCAGCCCCTATTTTCTCCTTTTTGTATGTTTGAAATTTTCCATCATTGTTTTACAAATGAATTCACAAGATTTTAAAGAAAATAATCAGATAATATTTAACTATTAAGAAAAATTTGGCTGGGTGTAGTGGCACATGCCTGTAACCCTAGCACTCAGGATGCAGAGGCAGGCAAATCTGTGTGAGTGAAAGGCCAGCCTGGTCTACAAAGCAAGTTCTAGGCCAGCTGGGGCTACAGGGAGACTCTGTCTCATAAAGATGAAAAGAAAAATCTGTAGGGTTTGGAGAGATGGCTCAGCAGTTAAGAGCCCTTGCTGCTCTGCAAAGGAACGGAGTCTGGGTCCCAGCACCATGTGGGCAGCTTTACAGTTTCTGTAACTGTAGCTCCAGGGGATCCAACACCCTCTTTTACCCTCTTTTAACCTCTGTTGGCACTTGCTCACATGTGTACATATACATATCCAGACACACAGACACAGATACACACTCATGAATCTAGTAAAAATTTATATTAACAGTGGTTATCTTGTAGGGTGTGGTGGTGCACACCTTTAATCCCAGCACTCTGGAGGCAGAGGTAAGGGATCTCTGGGATTGAGACCAGCCTGGTCTATATAGTGAGTTCAGGGCCAGCTGGGGCTACAGGGAGACCCTGTCTCAATAAACCAAAAAATATTGTTAATATTCCTTTTAAAATTACACTTATTTGTGTGTGGAGGTCAGAGGACAACTTGGGGGAGTTGGTTCTCTCAGTTCTTGATGTGGGTCCAGGAGATAGGTTTGGCGGTGTCTTTGCCCACGGAGTTGTATTGCCAGACCCTCTTTCTTCTAACATGCTATCGATTGTGCTTTTGTACCTTCCCTAGTTTAGTTCACATTTCTGATATTTTACTTCTAATTCTTTCCCGAGTTTTCACTGCTTTAAAATTTTCTTTTTTTTTAATGAATCATGTTATTTTGAACAAAGTTTTTGTTCTTCCCTCCCTCCCTTTCCACCCCTGCCTTTATTTGTGGTCTCTGTCTGCATGTAGGTTTGTGCACCCATGTCATGCAATGCCTCGGAGGTCAGAAGAGGGTGTCAGATTCCCCTGGAACTATGTAGCCCAGCTGGACCTGAACTTATGATCTTCTTGCCTCAGCCTCCTGAGTGCTGGGATTAAAGGTGTGCACCACCACAGTGTGGTGGCATTATATTCAGTTTATTTCTAAGTTTTCTAATTCTATTTTATGTTGGTCTTCCATGCCATCTACTATTTTCTACTAATTTATACTTTTGGCTTCTCATATAGCTCTAAACATGGGAAACATATTTTAGTTTTATCTGCCTTTGTTGTTCTTTTTATTCTCACAGACTGAATTTCATTTAGGTATCTTTTATATTAGCATAGCTCCATTTCTTTAGTACTACTTATTGAAGAGACTCAATATTTATTCTTCCTTCTTTTGTGTTAACTTTTGTGTGTGTGTGTTTGAGAAAGGGTCTCTCTGTAACCCTGGCTGGTCTGCAACTCATTATGTAGACCAGGTTGGCCTTTTCATCTCTGAGATCTGCCTCCTAAATGCATCACCATACTTGGCTCTTAACTTTTATTTATTTATTTATTTAATTCTTGTATGTGTATGAATGTACTGTCTACATGTAGGTTTGTGCACCCATGTCATGCAATGCCTCAGAGGTCAGAAGAGGGTGTCAGATTCCCCTGGAACTAGAGTTAAAGATGGTTCTCAGCAGCCATGTGGGTGCTGAGGATTGAACCCAGGTCCTCTGCAAGAGCAGTCGGTGCTCTTAACCACTAGGCTATCTCTCCAGCCCCAACTTTTATTTTTATGTATGTGTGTATTTTTTCTGCATGTATCCATGCATGCAATACCTGTGGAGGTCAAAAGAGGGTGTCAGAGCCCCTGGAACTAGAGTTATATATGGTTATTAACCATCATATGGTTGCTGGGAACCAAACCTGGGTCCTCTGGAGGAGCAGCCAGTGCTCTGAACCACTGAGCCATCTCTCTAGTCCCATGTTCTTCCCTCTTTTGTTTTTGAGATAAAGTTGCCCTACAGCCCCATCTGGCCCAGAACTTCCTATGTAAACTAGGCTGGCTTTGATCTCACAGAGATCTGCTTGCCTCTGCCTCCCACGTGCTGGGACTAAAGGCATGTGCTACCACGCCTGCCTTCCCTCTTCTTTTTTTAATTAATTAATTAGCCTTCCCTCTTCTTAAAACCCTAAGTTAACTAGATTTTTTTTTTTTGGTCTTTTTTTTTGAGACAGGGTCTCCCTGTAGCCCCAGGCTGTCCTGGAACTCACTCTGTAGACCAGGCTGGCCTTGAACTCACAAAGATCCACCTGCCTCTGCCTCCCAAGTGCTAGGATTAAAGGCATGCGCCACCACGCCCGGCAGTTAACTAGATTTTACAAACATTTTGGAATGTATTAATTAAATTAAGGTTGATAGGGGACCATGCTAAAATATTTAAAATGACAATATATAATAAGAAAATTAATTTACTTAACTAAAAACTACCTTATATCAACAAGTGAACATTCCAAAGATAATCTTCCCATCACCTTTAGATTTTCGTGAAGTTCTCTTAAACAGTGAATACTCACTACTATTTCAACAGCCACATCATATAGCAAGACCTATGAAAACAGTAAATTTAAGTTATGGAAATTTTAAGTAATTACATGCAAAAAATATATTTCACTTTCAAGACATCATTTGTGACTTTGCAATTACCTCCACCAGTGAGTCTGAAACCATTTTGATGATCTGGCCTCTTCGCCACTGATTTTTTTGGGGGACCTTAACAGCACAATGCATATCACTTGCCCACTTAATAGGTTCCCATTCTGAATTTTCATAAGCAGCTGTCATCTCTTCTTCTAAACTGCAAAGATAAAAACTGTTTAATTTTCCACATATTTTTTTTTATTTTTTTTTCTGTTATGTGTGTGAATGTACTGTCTGCATGTAGGTCTGTGCACCCGTGTCGTGCAATGTCGCGGAGGTCAGAAGAGGGTGTCGGATTCCCCTGGAACTGGAGTTCTCCTGGAATTGGAGTTTCAGACGGTTCTCGGCCGCCATGTGGGTGCTGGGGATTGAACCCGGGTCCTCTGTAAGAGCGGTCAGCGCTCTTAACCGCTAGGCCATATCTCCAGCCCCATATTTTCTTATATAATTCTCTGATCACATATTTTCTTTCTTTCTTTTTTTGTCTTTTTGAGACAGGGTCTCCCTATAGCCCCAGCTGTCCTGGAACTCACTCTGTAGACCAAGCTGGCCTTGAACCCACAGAGATCCGCCTGCCTATGCCTCCCAAGTGCTGGGATTAAAGGCATGTGCCACCACGCCTGGTTTAAAGACAGTTCTTAGCCGCCATGTGGGTGCTGGGAATTGAACCCAGGTCCTCAGCAAGAGCAGTCTGTGCTCTTAACTGCCGAACCATCTTTCTAGCCCTCTAACCACATATTTTTCTACCAAATTCTCTGGGTCATTCCACTCCAGCCAAACTGGATAGTGTTCTTTGAATGGACCAAGCATATTTCTACCTTTAACTAGCTCTTCCCTATGCTTGAGATGAACTTTCCTCAGATAAATCCTGGGGGTATGCTCTTCTGCCTCCTTTAGTATCCATTTCAAAAGCCACTGCCAAGGCTGGAAGAGACGGCTCAGCAGTTAAGAGCTAAGAATGGGTACTGCTCCTGATTTCTTTCTGAGCACCCAAACTGGGTTCCTAGCAACCATGTTGAGTGGCTCATAACCACCTGTTAAACTCCAGCTCCAGGGAATGCTAATCCTAACACTTTCTTTTGGTTCACACACCACACACACATACACACACAAATAAAGTAAAATAAAATAAAATAAAATAAAATAAAATAAAATAAAATAAAATAAAATAAAATAGTATCTTAAAAAAGCTTGTCTCAGCTGGGTGTGGTGGCACATGCCTTTAATCTCAGCACTCGGAAGACAGAGGTAGGTGGATCTCTGTGAGTTGAAGGCCAGCCTGCCTGGTCTACATAGTGAGCTCCAGGCCAGCTGGGACTAAAGGGAGACCCTGTCTCAAAAGAAAAAAAAAAAAGCCCATCTTTGTGAGATCTTCCTTGACCTTAAAACTGTCTTCCTTTCAAATATATTTTTTTCTACTGCCCTTACCGCCACTCCCCACACTAAATATTATTTGCTTTTCATCTCTCATTTTACTATAAGCTCTATGACAGCAAAGAATTGCTCCTTTGTTTACCACTGTTATCCTGACAATATAGGCAGCCATGGAATAAGGTACTCAGTAACTACTTATGACATGGCACTCAACAGCTGATATATATTTTAATATTATGAAAAATCCAAAAAAGAGATACTGTACTTTAAATAGTTTAGAGAGACAAGTTAGTTGAAATCTTGCTACTTTCAAAATTCTATACTATGACTTCTGGATATCTGAAAGAAAGTATAAAATGAATAAAATCATAGGCAGGGGCTTGAGAGATGGCTCGAAGGTTAAGAGAACACTGGCTGTTCCTCCAGGAGACCCAGGTTTGAATCCCCATATGGCGGTTAACAACTACCCATAACTCCAGTCCCAGGGAAATCTGACACCCTCCTCTATCCTCCACAGGTATTACATGACCCAGGTGCACTTACATCCTCCATGCAGGGTAACACTCATACACATAAAATAGAAAAATAATAGGCAACACGTTTCCATTATATGTTATACCTATTTAGTAAATTTTCTGTTAATAACCATTGAACATAAATCTTCTCAGGTGATATTACATTACATATATTTACAGGCAGTTCCTTGTTATACAATGACTGGAAATTCTCATTTGGTAGAGATTGTATAGACACAGGACTTAAGTTCTTTATTTCATTTGAAACAATTTCTTCAGGAGAAGGATCCCATACTTCAAGATGCTTTTTAGAATTATCTTTAAGGGTATATCTGAAAAAAAATAACAGAAGTTGGCAAAAAAATAATTAGCCAACTGTTTCTATTTGCTTTTATTTTAGAAATGAACAAGTTTCAGCTATGATTTTATGCTTCCCAACTTTGATATTAATAGCAACTAATAAAAAGAGCACTTCAACAACAAAGCAAGGACAAATGTGCTGGATAGCTTTAGTGTCAACTTGACACACCTGGGGTGAGGGAGCCTCAACTGGGGAATTTCTTACATTGGACTGGCCTGTGGTCATGTCTGTGGGGTACTTTCTAGATTGTTGAGTGGTGTGGGGGGACCCAGCCCACCACCCAGAGAGCAGAATCATCTCTGGGCAGGTGGTTACATATTATATAAGAAAGTGGGCTGAGGATGGGTCAGGGGAACAAGCCAGTAAGCAGTGTTCCTCCATGGCCTGTGCGTCAGCTCCTGCCTCCAGGTTCTTGCCCTGAGTTCCTACCTTGGGCTCCCTAAGAGATGAACTGTGACCTGGGAGATGTAAGACAGCAATTGAAGCAAACAGAACAACAAAAAATAAATAAAATAATTTAAATGTTTTTGATTTGTTACTTTTATGTGTGTTTTGCCTGAAAGTATTTAAGTGCACCACACATGTGCAATGCCTGTGAAGCCAGAAGAGGACATCAGATCTCCTGAAACTGGAGTTACAGACAGTTGTGAGCTACTGTGTGGATGCTGAGAACTGAATGTAGATCCTCTGCAAGAGCCATCAGTGCTCGTAACTGCTGAGCCATCTAGCCCCCAAACTTTCCACTTTTAAAAGTTAAAATTATGGACTTTAACTTTAACTCCTCCCACTGACATTTTGTACTCATAGTTTTAGCAACTGTAAAATGTATCAAGCAAAATAGCCAAAACTATTACATGTTTAATAGATGACTAACTGCAGACAACTACACATTTAATTTCTTTCACAATAAGCTGAGAACTAGTTCACAAAGGTCACTAATATTTTTTGTTGGTAAATCTAAGGGAGAGTTCAGTTCTCACTTGAACTCTCAACAATAGCTACTCTTCTTAATATACATACCTTTCTTTGCTCCTAGTTTTACTTTGTCTCAGGCTTATGATCTACCAACTTTTGGACCTCTTTTCCTCTCATAAGTAATAATACACAGAGTTTAATCTTCACTGAAGGATTATAATAAGATAATTTAACCTTTTCTCATCTATCATTTATATATTACTAACTCCATTTAACTCATTCATTAGGTCTCTTCTCACTGCCAAATTTATGTCTATGTCCTTTATCCAGCTAAAATAGTCAGGTCTGTATTATAAGCCAGCACAGTGTTAAGATAGCCCCAGCTGTCCTGGAACTCACTCTGTAGACCAGGCTGGTGTCTTTGGTTAGGTTTGTTCTTAGGTATCTTATTGTTTTTGAGCCTATTGTGAGCAGGAAAGGTCTCCTTCTATTCCTTCTTCAGTTGCTTGTTGTTGGTGTAAAGAAAGGCTACTGATTTTTCTAGGTTAATTTTGTATCCTGCCACTTTACTGAAACTCAATCATTTCTAGGAGCTTTCTGGTGGAGTTTTTAACATCCTTTAGGTAAACAATCATAACATGAGCAAAAACGGATAGCGTGACTTCTTTTCCAATGAGTACTCCTTTAATTTCCTTTTCTTGCCTTATTGCCCTAGCAAGTGTTTTAAACACTATATTGAAGAGGAGTGGTGACAGGGGGGAGACTTGCCAAGTTCCTACCTTTAAGGGGAATGCTTCTGTCGCTTCTCCATTTAGGATGATGTTGGCTATGGGTTTCCTTTATATGGCTTTGATTACATTGAGGAATGATCCCTCTAAACCAATTCCCTCTAGGACTTTAAGCATGAAGGGATGCTGGATTTTGTCAAAGACTTTTTCTGCATCAATTGAGATGATCATGTGGTTTTTGTCTTTCAGTCCATTTCTGTGTTTTATGATATTTAATCCCTCCATTTCTGGTATGAATCCAACTTGGTCATGATGGATAATCTTCTTGATGTGGATCTGTATGTGGTTTGCAAGTATTTTGTTGAGAATTTTTCCATCTGTGTTCATTAATGAGATGGGTCTATGGTTCTCCTTTCTGGTTGTATGTTTGCCTGGTTTTGGTATTGGAGTGATGCTGGCTTCATAGAAGGAATTTGGGAGATTTCCCTCTGCTTGAATCCTTCTGAACAATTTGAGTAACAATGGTTGTGAGCCTTTTTGAAATGTTTTATAGAATTCTGCTGTGAAACCATCTGGGCCTGGGCTTTTTTTTAGTTGGGAGGCTTCTTATTACATCTTCAATTTCTTCATATATTATGGGTCTGTTTAAACTGTTGATCTCTTCTTGGTTAAGCTTTGGTGATTCCCAGGATTTCAGATATTCGTCCACTTCTTCTAGGTTTTCAAACTTAAGGGTATAGGTTTCTGAAGTATTCCCATATGATTGTCTGGATCTTTTAATTGTCTGTTGTGATGCTTCCCCTTTCATCACAAATTCTATTGATTTGGAGTTGCTTTTTCTTTCTTTTGGTTAACTGGTCTAGAAGTCTGTCTATCTTGTTTATTCTCTCAAAGAACAAACTTTTGGATTCACTGATTTTTTTTTGTATTGCTTTGTTTCTATTTTATTGATTTCTGCTCTGATTATTATTTCTTCCTGTCTGTTGCATTTAGGGTTCATTTGTTGTCTCTCAAGTGTTTTTAGCTGCAGTGTTAGATCATTCACTTGTGCTCTTTCTGTTTTTCTAATGTAGGCACTCAGGGTTATAAACTTCCCTCTTAGGACTGCTTTTAAAGTATCCCATAGGTTTTGTTGTGTTGTATTATCATTGTCATTCAATTCCAGGAATGCTTTTTCTTTCTTTCTTTACTTCTTCCTTGACCCATTCATTATTCAAGAGAGTGTTGTTTAGTCTCCATGTGTTCTTGTAGATAGTAGGGTTTATCCCGGTATTGATATTGAGCTTTATTGCACTATGGTCTGATTAGAATGCATGAAATTATTTCAATCTTTTTGTATTTTTTTTTCCTGTGTCTCAGTATATGGTCGATTTTGGAGAATGTTCTGTGGGGGGCTGAGTAGAAAGTGTATTCTCTGGTATTTAGATGGAATATATGGTAGATGTCTGTGAGGTCCATTTGGTGTATTGTATCATTCAGTTCAGATGTCTGTTTATTCTTTGTCCTGTTAATCTGTCCCAAGGACTCAGTGGGGTATTGAAGTCCCCTACTATGAGTGTGCTGGGGTTAATCTGCCTTGAGGTCCTGGAGAATTGTCTTTATAAAGTTTGGGGCGCCAGAGTTTGGTGCATATATATTCATGACTGTTAAATTTTCATGGTCAATTGTTCCTTAGATAAAGATGTAATGGCTCTCTTTGTCTCTTCTGATTTCTTTTACTTTGAAGTCTATTTTGTCTGATATTAAAATAGCAACACCTGCTTTCTTTTTGGTACCACCTTCTTGGAATTTTTTTCCATCCCTTCATCTTAAGTTGGTGCCTATCCTTGAGAGTGAGATGGGTTTCTTGCAGACAGCATATAGATGGGTTTTTGTTTCCTAATCCAATCTCCCAGTCTGTCTTTTGATCAGGGAAGTTTAGTCCATTAATATTTAAGGTTCTAATTGAAAGATGTGTGCTGCTTACTTTCACTTATTATCCATTTGCATTTTTAGTTTCGGTTTCTACTTCTGCAGTTTTTATTAATTTCTCTTTCTAGGTGCCTGGGGATAGTTGCTCCTCTCTTCTGTCCTTGGAATTGCTTCAAGTATTTTCTGAACAGTTGGTTTTCCAGACATCTGTTCTTTCATTTTGTTTATGTCATGGAAGATTTTTCTCTCTCCTTCAACTATAGTTGACATTTTTGCTGGGTAAGGTACCCTGGGTTGGCATCTATAATCCTTTAACACTGGGCATGCTTTGCTCCACGTTCTTCTTGCTTTCACAGTTTGCACTGAGAAGTCAGTTGTAATTCTGATAGGTATCCCCTTATAGGTCACTTGTTGTTTTTCTCTTGTGGCTTTAAGGATTTTGTCTTTGTTTTGGGTGTCTAGCATTTTAACTATGATGTAGCGTGGAGAATTTCTTTTCTGATCTTGTCTGTTTGGAGTTCTATGTGTTTCTTGATTTGTATTGGTTTGTCTTTTTTAAGTTTGGGGAAGTTTTCTTCTACTATTCTGTTGAAGATCTGATCAATACCATTCTCTTGGGATTCTTCTCCTTCCTCTATTCCTATGATCTTTTCATAGGAGGTTCGATCTTTTCATAGTGTCCCACAGTTCCTGGTTGTTCCACTTTTGTGTATTTTAAAATTTTTCACAATCTTTACTTGAGGTTTTTAGTTGTTCTGTGTTATCTTCCAGGTCTGATATTCTTTGTTCTGCTTCCTCCATTCTATTTCTAAGGCTTTTTCCATTCCTTTCCTCTTGATTGGATGAGTGTTCTATTTCCTTTTTCATTTCCTCTTCTGATTTCTTTAGTATTTCTACTACTTTTTGGAGCTTCTCAATCTCTTCCTGTAGCTCCTTGCTTTGCTGGTTGGCTTCCTTTTTCAGTGTTTCCACTTCCTTCCAGTGTTTGTCATTCTCTCCCTCTAGGTCTTTCTTGAATTTTTCATTCTCTCTCCTTAGTTCTTTGACTTGTTCTTTATATTCTTTGGTTTCTTCGAATATGTCTGCAATGTTCCTCTAAGATCTGTATCCTGGGCAATCCCCAAGGGAATCCCACTGTAGGAATCTCCCACAGGGTTGGTAGAGCTTGATGTGGAATAATCCTGCACCTTTCCCATGTTGTCCCTTTGTTGTGTCCCTGGCATGTGGATTTCCCTTTTGCCTGTATTCTGATGTGAATCACAAATGCCTCTTCACTATGCTGAAGGCCTGCTTTGCTTGCCTCCTTCAGATGCCTTTTTTTTTTTTTTCTCCTTGTTCATGGACTCTAGGTTCCAGGCTTTCAATTTTGTTTATATATTGGAAGTCTAACTCACTCTTCCCTTTCTGTTCTGAAGGTTCTCCAAAAAAAATCCACTTGGGACACTCCCTCAGCAATTCCAGTTGCGGGGATAAATGCCTAGCTTAGCCTGCATCCCGATACTCTGTGCTTCAGGTGGTCCTTGGAAGTCCCTGATCTAAGCTCTGTGTATTCAGGTCTCACAGTGGCAACAGGCCCACCTTTAATACCAACTAGCAGGGGGACTCCGCCCCGACAGCCACACCAGACAAGGATTCAACAGGCCCACCTTTGACATCAGTTAGCGACAGCTATACTAGAGAATGATTTAAAAGGCCCACCTTTAATACCAGCTAGCAGGGCGACTCCACCCTGACGGCCACATAAGACAATGATTTAACTATCCAACAAACCAACGAGAAAATTATCCAACAACTAAGAGATAGATCCATCCAACAATCCACCTGGCTAAAGGGCCCAGCTCCTACCTGTGATTCGGGTGGTCCTGCGAAGTCCCTGATCTAAGCTCTGTGCACTCGAGAGTTTAAATTATTATTATTATTATTTTTTTGTCTTTTTGAGACAAGTTCTCCCCGTAGGCTCAGCTGCCCTGGAACTCACTATGTAGATCAGGCTGGCCTTGGATTCACAGAGATCCACCTGAATCTGCCTCCGGAGTGCTGAGATTAAAGGTGTGTACTACTGCACCTGGCTTAAAGTTAATTCTTATATTTTTAAAAAGTGTGTTCACAGTGAAGAGGCTTTAGGACTCACATTGGAATACAGGCAAGCAGAAGCCCATATGCCAGGAACACGAAGAAGACACAACACAGGAAAGGGGCAGGATAATTCTGAACCAAGCTCTACCAACCCTATGGAAGATTCCTACAGTGGGATCCCTCTGGGGATGCCCCAGGACACAGATATCAGAAACACAATTGGGAACATATTTAAAGAACTACAAGATTATAAAGAGCAAATCAAAGAACTAAGAAAAGAGAATGAAGAACTCAAGAAGGACCTAGAGAGAGAGAATGACAAACTCTGGAAGGAANTCCAATGGCCTTTCTTTACACCAAGAACAAGCAACTGGAGAAAGGAATTCAACGAGACCTTCACACGCACAATAGCCTGCAAAAAAACAATAAAATACCTCGGACCAAACCTAAACCAAAGACACCAAGGATCTCTACAACAAAAAATTTAAACCTTTAAAGAAAGAAATTGAAAGAATGACAAACAGAAGATGGACAAACCTCCCATTGCTCATGGATGGGAAAATTAAAACATTGTAAAAATGTGTGCAAACTGTTTACAGACCCACATCAAAAAAAAAAAAAAAATCCTCAAGAGTTTCTTCCCAGGTGGAAACAAAAGTCCTTACTTCATTTTGGAAAAACAAAAGAACCCGAATATCCAAAACAACCCCGAGTGACAACGAGCTACACGCGGGGGATCTCTATATCAGACTTCACACTATACTATACAGGGGCTATGTCATAAAAACAGCCTGGTAATGGAACTAAAAAACAATGTTGACCAATGGAACAAACACGAAGATCCAACTTGTGCTGCACATACAAATTTCATGCCATCGCCATATTTGCCAAGGGGCAAGCGGGGCCAAGAAAGAAGACCAATCCAGAAAGACACAATGGAGGAAACAAAAGACCGCAATCTTCAGCAAAGTGTCTCGGTTAGCAAAACTTCAATCATCCACTTGTATAAGCATGAAATTAAACCCCTTACTCTCGCCTTTGTACAAAAGTGAAACTCAGATGGATCACAGACCTACAAACGTGAAACCCAAACTGTGAAGGCAATAGAACAGAAAACAAGAAACAAAATTGGCACAGCAACCTACAAGACTAGGCATAGGAAAAGACTTAAATCAGACAGAAGCTGCAACGAATTAAGGTCGGGACAATTGACAATGGGACCTCATGAAACTCAAAGTCGTACCGGGCTGGAGAGATTAGCCTAGAGGTTGATTGCGGCACTGGCTGCTCTTGTCAGAGGACCCGGGTTCGATCCCAGCGCCCACATGGCATCCGAGAACAGACTGAAACTCCAATTCCAGAAAAACCCCAGTTCCAGGGGAAACAAACACCCTCCTCTGACCTCAACGGCATTGCACAACACAACACAACACAAAAAAAAAAAAAAAAAAAAAAAAAAAAAAAGAAAGTAAAAAGAAACCATAAATAAACAAAAAGCTTCGGTACATCAAAGAAAAACAATCAACAAGTGACGAGAAATCCCCACAGAGTGGGACGGAGGATAACCTTCACCGCAGAAACATATGATAAAGCATTGATTTCAGACATAATAAACTACTCAAAAACAAAGAAAGAAGAAAACAAAGACACACTCAATAGATGGAGCAAGAGCTGAACAGAGACTCCACACGTGAGGAATTAGAGACGCTGAGAAACACCCTTAAGACGAGAAGTACTCAACATCACTAATTCCATTAAGGAAATGTCAAATCAAAACCACTTTAAGATATCATCTTACTCCAATAAGACTGGCTAGGATCAAGAAAACAAATGATACCAAGTGCTGGAGAGGTTGTGGGGAAAGGGGAACACTCATCCACTGCTGGTGGGAATGTAAACTCATACAGCCACTATGGAAAGCAGTGTGGAGAACCCTTGGAAGACTTGAAATGAACTTGCCATCCGACCCAGCCATACCACTCCTAGGCATGTAACCTCAAGACTCACCCCGCCACAGAGATACCTGCACGGCCATGTTTATTTCAGCTCTCTTCACAATAGCAAGGAGCTGGCACCAACCCAAATGCCCCTCAACTGATGAGTGGATAGAGAAAATGTGGTACATCTACACAATGGAGTTCTATGCAGCAGTAAAGAAAGATGACATCATGAACTTTGCAGGAAAATGGCTGGAGCTGGAGGACATCATGCTGAGTGAAGTAACACAGTCCCAGAAAAACAAACGGCGAATGGTATCCCTTATCTGTGGATACTAGTGCCAGTTACCTAGTTGTAAATATTTCTTGTGCATGTCCCCTTGAGCTTTTGTCCAAAGCAGTTGGGAGTGATGCATATTGGAAACAACAACAACAACAACAACAACAACAACAGAAAGGACTGCATCAAGGAACTGACTGAAACAGTGAATTTCTGCTCAAAACAGTCAACTTCCAGATGGAGAATATTGAGAGAGACTGAGAGAGAGATGAAAAGCATGTTTGGTGGAATGCATGAGCTCTGGTGGGGTGGGGGGATGGGGGGGACATGGGTCTATATTTGATAATATATATAAGTGATATATATAAGTGATATATATATATATGTGCTAAATACCCATGAAATTTACTATTTTAACCATTTTAAGTACACATCTCAGGATGGTAAATATGATATTATTGTAAAATCATCACCATTATCCATCTCCAGAATTTTCATCTTGCCATACTTCCTATTTTCTTCTTATACCCATAGACACTAGCAACCACTATTTTTTGTCTCTGATTGTAACTTGAATCATGTAACAAGTTTTGTGGTTCATCCATATGGTACTATACTGGTTACTATTTTCATTGCTGCAACAAAATACCTGACAAAAGCAACTTAAGGCTGGAAGGGTTTATCTTGGCTCACAGTTCTAGGGGACACAGTCCGTCATGGCAGGGGGCACCAGGTCAGGAAGCAGACAGTGATGAATCCTTGGGCTCAGCTTACTTTCTCCTTTTAATTCAGTTTAGGACTGTGGCCCATGAAATTGGCTGCCCAATTTAGGTGGGTCTTCCCACTTCCATTGCATAATCCTTCACAAACAAGGCCAGATATTGTTTCCATGCTGATTATAAATCTTGAGAGTCAAGATTAACCATCATGGGTACCATACCAGAGTTTTATTGTGTATACATATGTATGTGGGTATGTTTGCCTATTATTTTATGTGTACATTCATACACATAAATAAATTAAAAAAATAAATAAAATGTTATATATGAACCAAAGGGGAATTTTACCTGTCTACTTACCCTGCTTCATAAGATGCTAGGCCTTCCTTGACAAGCTGGTCATTAATGCTAGTAGTTGTTGTTCCAGGAGCTCGGGAATCAAAAAGCTCAACTAAGAGCAGATTATTTTCCAGAATCTCTGTAAAATAATTAAGACTAGTTTGGGGAAAGAAATAAATGTGCTATAAACTACACCAACTGAGGAAATTTGTTTTTAAACAATTGGAAGTAATTTCTGTCTTCTGCATACATTTAAGATTTCTGGCTGAAATACCAGTCTTTCTAGGGTTACAGGTGCATGCTACAGTGATAGTGACTCTCTATGCACCCGTAGCTTATAACATGTAGAAATTAGTTAAAAATTTGTTTTAGTTTTTTTTTTATTAATTTTTATTTATTTCTGTATGTGTATGAATGTACTGTCTGCATGCAAGTCTGTGCACCCGTGTCGTGCAACGCCGCGGAGTTCAGAAGAGGGTCTCGGATTCCCCTGGAACTGGAGTTCTCCTGGATTTGGAGCTTCAGACGGTTCTCAGCCGCCATGTGGTTGCTGGGGATCGAACCCGGGTCCTCTGCAAGAGCGGTCGGCGCTCTTAACCGCTAGGCCATCTCTCCAGCCCTTGTTTTAGTTTTTTGTGTACTATTTGTTCTATAAAACCCAAAAGCAGTTTAAAGATTTTTGAGGCTGGAGAAATGGCTCAAAGGATAAGAGCAATGACTGCTCTTCCAGATGACTGAGGTTCGATTCCCCATACCCACATGGTGGTTAAGAGGGGATATGACACCCTCTGCTGACTTCCATGGGTATTGTATGACATGGGTGCACTAACACACACTTGGGCCAGTGATTATTTGTAAAGGCTTAAAGCTTTTATAAGGCTAATACAAAAGTGAAAACAAAAGAAAATCTGTAACTCTCAAGGAACTAGCATTTTTTTCTGCTATTTCATTTAGAATAAACCAATTTTTCTTTAGAAAAACTGTAATTAGTTGCTTGTTTACAGTAGACTGGGATTAGGCGAGGGTAAAAATTATATATTAAGTACTTATTTACTTAATAATAGTACATAGCAAAGGAAATTGTTCTGTATGTGAATAAATAATTTCTTTAGGAAATACTATCTCTAACGTACACACTGAATCAGTATTTGAGTACAAATTTTACATAACAGCAGCTGGTAGTTATTAGTCAGAATAATTCTAAATAAAAAGATGACCATTTACCAGCAGTAACACATCACACAGTTTAAGAGGACATCTTGTTCCAATCCTATTGATAAATTTTCAATTTTTCTGATCTTGAAACTAGCAATGGGAGGAGAATTTTATGTTCCCACAGGTAAAAATCATCAATCTAAATGCCTGAAAACATACAACTTATGGCTATGCAGGATGGACTGGGAAATGCCAGCAGAGAGGTTGACCCATCTGAACATTAAAGAAAGAGGAACCTCAGACTGCCTGAGTCATGGACACTGAGCATCTCTCTGAATAATATTGGGGTTAACTGTTTATAATGGGCCCTAATGAAGTTTACCTTCCAGATACTGAGAAACCTTCCTACCTCTCCCCTTTATAGGAAAAAGAAAAACATGATGGTAATGAAACCACTCCCTAACTGTAAACTAGAGCCAATTGTTACAGTGGTAATTTCCTATAAAACAGGCATAACTACCCTTTATTAATTGACTGATAGGCATAGGAACTGTGAAAGGATATTTCTCTATCTAGAGCCAAATTCAATAGTAAAGTGTTTATAAGTTGTGTAATTAAGCAAAATATATTACTACAGGAAAGCTCTGACATCAGCAATGAATTATTCTGCCTAGGAGATGTTGGCTAGGGGATTCAAACCCACCCCCCCAAATTATAAAGGCCTTTTGCCTATAAGTGGGATATATGCAAGGAGAAAGGCAGTAAGTCCCTGTTGTCGAAGACCTGGTGTGAGCATGAAAAATGTTATGAGACGTCACTTGCTAGCGTACAACTGGCCTCTGAAATGCTAGAGAGCGTTACCAAAGGCCACTAAAGCAATACAGCAAAATATTGGTCTCCCTGAGACAAGCAAGACTCCTCCGTCAATATCAGCTACACCTCAACAGCCTGGAGATACTGTGCAACAGTGGCAGCCAAGTGTCTATATATATCCCAAATCTATTTGGCTATTAGCTCTCTCCTTGGAGGAATAACTCACAGCGGATGCCACAAGCTTATGTCCTCTAGTGGTTAGGAGATGTTATAAGCCACAATAAGAACTTGTCACCCTTTATAGAGAAACCACAGTTTGTGGATTAGCATACCATCCAAGCATCTGTGTCTATGCTCACAGCTTAGCTTGACATAATAATTGGTACTGCTTAAATGCCTGTACATCCAATAGCTTGTGCTTTGTTAGTATGACTAAAAAGGGTATCACTGGGAAAGCTGTCAATCCATGAAGGGAAACAACCTGAACAGACTGGAGTCCAAAATGACAACTCCAAAGAAATTAGACTGTTTTCTTCTCACCCACTTGTGCCCCTTTCCCAAAGCCCAGGGAACAAACTGCGGAAGAGGAGGCATGGTAGATTGTAAGGGCTGCGGAGAGATAGGGGTGAATCATGAGACTACAGGAATATAGTCTGGACTCCTGATTGATCAACATGCCTGTGCATACAAGCTTCTCCAACTGGACTATGGGAACCTTGGGTTGTTCAAAAATTGGACATAGATACTTGCAAAATGCACCAATTACCTAAATGTATGACATACTGAGTAACATCAATGTTATCTGCAAACAACTGTGTCATTATATTGTAGAATCCCTTAAAAATAAAAAATAAAATAAATAAATAAATAAATAAAAGAGAACATCTTAAAAAGCTTTTTGCAAGAGCTGAAATATCATTCCTGGTTACTGTTACATGGCTCAGATAAATTATCCAGGAACAAACGTCTAAGCAACCTAGAGCCTTGATAAACTCTGATCCTTTTAGTTCTATATACTCTTATGAATGAAGGTCTTCATTTCAATTGGACTAACTTGAGATGTCATTCCTTACTTATTGTCTTCTCTAATTTCTTATTATGTTTCATGTTCCTTGCTTTATAAGGTGGCAATGTACATTGAAGGGAGGCTGCCATTCTCATCAGTGGCCATTCTAAAGTCCTAATTTCACCACTGTACAAGTAAATGGAGAAAAAATTGGGATTGGGCAGGATCTTTTGGTATTCCTTAAATCAAATTTTCTTAGTACCATTTCTTCCAAACAGTTTCTTTTTCTTTTTTTTTTTTTTGTCTTTTTTAGACAGGGTCTCCCTGAGCCCAGGCTGTCCTGGAACTCACTCTGTAGACCAGTCTGGCCTTGAACTTACAGAGATCTGCCTGCCTCTGCCTCTGCCTCCTGAATGCTAGGATTAAAGGCATGCACCACCATGCCCGGCCTACAGTTTCCTTTTTTATAAAAAAGATTTTTCTACCTTTTAAGTGTGTGTGTGTGTGTGTATGTGTGTGTGTGTGTGTGTGTTATATGTGAATGCTGGTGCCTGCAGGGGCAATTAGGGGTAGACATGGGTGTTGGGAAATGAACTAGGTCCTCTATAAGAGGAGCAAGTGCTCTTAACCACTGAGCCATCTCTCCAGTCCAGCCCCCCTGACCAAATTTTTTTTCTATCAACAAAATGAATGAATTATCACAGATACTCCATTATTTTGAAACTATGTGACCTTGAGCAGTTCATTTCAGGTCTTGTTTCCTCACTCTAAACAGCAGGATCATCTGATGATAGTTGAGTTCATTTTATGATAGTTTGACAAAAGTGAAACACTTTTGTATATATCTTTCCTAAACATGGCCTATGAGGACTCACTAAGCCTAACACAGTCAGGTTCTGTTGTTTAGAACATACCAAATTTTAAACAAACATGCAAGAAAGCTCATGTGCATGTATAAAATCTTCGACATTCCCAGCCCCTTATCAAAATCCATTAGGGCCAGATGTGTTTGGGGACTCATAATTATTCAAGTTGAGAGAGGTTACACTGCACAAATACTCCATACAGTGAACACCCTGTGGTGCAGTATGGGGTAAGCAGCCCACAAACATTGCTGTCTTGAAGTAGAACTGTACTTATGGTAAAGGAGATAAAAACTTTCTAATTCAGAAAAAAGCTCTCAGGTCATACCAATTCAAATCAGTCTGCCATTCAACTTCTGATTTTTAGATCTGGTGTTAGACAACTGTGGGCTAGGGGCTGGAGAAGTGGCTCAGAGTTAAGAGCACCTACTGCTCTTGGAGAAGACATGGGGTTCATATCTCAGCTTCTACATGGTGTCTAACAACTAACTGTCCATAATTCCAGTTCCAGGGGATCAGAAAACCTTTTCTGTCCTCTGAGGGCATTTCAGGACACGGGTGTACTTATGTACATGCAGACAATACACTCGTATACATAAAATAAAAATAAATCAGTAAGTAAGTAAATAAATAAATAATAAATAAATGAAAATTGTGGGCTAGTGGTCAACAATGGTTGTGGACCTGAACCTTTCCAAAAAAAGGAAAAACTTTCTTAAAAAATGGGGAGAGCCTACAACTGAATTGAATTCACTTGGGCAAATGAAAGAAAACCAAGCAGGCAGGCAGACAGGCAGACAGGCAGGCAAAAGCTATTTACAAATCATGTTCTGCCTCCATTTGCCTGAAGACGAGTCTTAGGAAAAATGTAGACAAACTAATTTCTAGCTTTCGGGTTTGTAATGGGCTTCATTAAAGCTGATTTGATCTTTGTTGATTTTTAAACAATTTTTTTTCCTTTGGTCTTTTTGAGACAGGGTCTCCCTGTAGCTCCAGCTGTCCTAGAACTCACTCTGTAGACCAGGCTGGCCTTGAACTCACAGAGATCTGCCTGCCTCCGCTTCCCAAGTGCTAAGATTAAAGGCGTGTAGCTTTTTAAACATTTTTCAGATAGGTCCTCATTATGTTTGTCTCCAAGGCTGGCCTGGAGCTCCTGTTTGGTGAGTGATTCTAGGCCTCCAAGTAGCTGAGACCACAACTGAACAACACTGTGCCTCTCTGAAGTATGACTGTGGCCCTCTTAAAAAAATAGCTTTTTAAAAGATTTGTTTATTATTATTTTTTGGGGGGGGTCTTTTTGAGACAGGGTCTCCCTGTAGCTCTGGCTGTCCTAGAACTCACTCTGTAGACCAGGCTGGCCTTGAACTCACAGAGATCTGCCTGCCTCTGCCTCCCAAGTGCTAGGATTAAAGGCATGTGCCAACATGCCTGGCTTGGATTTATTTATATTATGTGTCTGAGTGTTTTGTCTGCATATATATAAAGGCATTCAATGTCTTCTGTAAGAACAGCCACTGCTCTAACCACTGACCAATCTCACCAGCTCCTTCCGTATTTTTTAATGTTTTAACAAATTGAATGGTTTGCTTCCTTACTGCAACCTCGCTCTGATACCTTTCCCTCCCCTNGGTTTCTTTTTCTTATTTTTTTTTTATTTTTCTCCTTTTTTAGGGGCAACAGGGTCACTTCCCTGAAGCCCAAGGCTGTCCTGTGAACCACGTCTGCCTGAGGCGAGCGCGACTCGGCCCCTTGATCCCTTACAGAGATTCTGCCCTTGCCTACGTGCCTCTGCCTCCCCACTGAATGCTAGGATTAAAGGCACATTTAAAGGCATGCACACCATGCCGGTCGCCTTTTACAGTTTCCTCTTTTTATAAAAAAAGATCTCTACCTCTAAGCTGTGATGTGTGTGTGTTGTATGTGTGATGTGCTTGCGCATGTAGTGTGCAATCTTTGTTGTATATGGACCATGCTGGGTGCCTGCAGTGCAATAGGGGTAGACATGATTCTGTTGGGAAATACACTAGGTCCTCTATAAGAGAGCAGAAAGTACCCCCTGCTAAACACCAACTGGAGGTCCATCTCCTTCTCCCCAGTCCATGCCCCCCCCCTGACCAAATGGTCTTGTCTTTTCTCCCTTCTCATCCAACACTAAGACCTCCTCACCTGGTAAGCGGGGATGATGATGAATTTAACTCACACGCACTCGCTGGCCTCTTATTATTTGTTGGAAACTATATATATGTGACCTTGAAGCAGTTCATTTAGTTCCTTGTTCTTCCCTCACTCTTAAGTAACAAGCCGCTATGGAATTCCATTCTGATGGATTAGTTGTATTGTTCATTCATTTTATGATATTAGTTGGTATTCAATCAGCTACGCTGAAGCACACATACACTTTTCTTAATACCTAGTCTTGTCCTTCAGTTAAGACCATTGGCCTATGGAGGATCTTCACCTAAGACGCCTAACCACAGGTCAGGTTCGTTTTGTTTAGAACGCATCCCAAAAACGAAATTACATTCGCAAGAAAGCTTGCAATCGGTGGCATTGGTATTAGAAACTCAATCTCCGGACCTACTTTCCGCATCGTATCCTCACGGGGCCCCCGTTTTTATCAAATTCATCCCGCATCTCTAGGGCGTCAAGTAATTGCGTTGTATTATGCTATCTCATTCACTTCAGAGTTCGAGAAGGAAGCTGGTTACACTGCACCCAATCACTCTCACTACGACGGTGAACCACCCTTTTGCTTGCCAGTATGGGGTAAAGCAAGCCCCCCACAAACTCATTTGCTTGTCTTGGAAGTTTTTAGAGGACATACTGTACCTTATCTTTGCGTTAATCCACTTATTTTAATTTTTCAACGGACCCTATTTATCTTCTTACTAACCGGACTGCCCGGTAACTTATATCTATTCAGCGCACCGTACATCTCGTTCAAACCCATCCCATACGTCAAGGACCACGAACTCACTTCACCTAACCTCATCGCTGTATTCCCTTGAATCCGACTAACGCTCTCTCGCCTCGCAGTGTCCCTCCCCTATTCCGAATCCTCCCACCTCTGCTCGCATTCTGGCGAGCCGTCCTTGCAGGTTCGCCTCGAGGTCCACCCCACGCGGCTGCTTAGTAGCCGGCCCCTGATCTGTGCAGTACTCGCCTAAATCGCGTTAACCCGCCCCGGCACTACCTCAAACGAACAATATCTCTACACAGCATCCGTAAATATGATCGATAATAGATCAAGCGTGCGCTATCCTCGCTCACCTTCCGCTACTTGCGATACACGTATGGCTGTTAACTGTCAGCATCGACAACACTCGCGTCCACGGGTTGGATAGACCGACTCCGTGCAAAGCCTTCAGACTACAGGCTAGTCGCTCCTGCTACCGATACCCTTCTACATCTAACGCGAATCCAAAGTTACGTCTATTGTTTTTAATATGGAGAGGCATTGTCCATATGTATCAATGGATCAAAATCCAGAAACCATAATTACCATCTCTGTAGAAATTAGCAACTAGTAATGACGAAGGAGGCATAAACAAACATATTTCTAACTTTCTAGAAACCAAAAAAGAAAAAGAAAGCTTCTACGACGGTCAGTTACGAATGTTCCCAATACAAGCATCTGCCAAGTTAATTTCAAAATCTTCTGATTTCTTTTTAGAGATCTCCTCGGCTGGTGCTTAGGATCACACTGGACAGGCACCCTGCTTGAGGCCAACGTTGGAGCGGTCTTGGGCGATACGAAGAACCTGCCTATGCAATGGCCCTCAGAGTAAAGCCAGCACCTTACTGCCTCTTGGAGAAAGACACCTCCGGCGGCTTCATATCTCAGCTTCTATCATCCGGTAGGGGTGTCGTACACCAAACTGATACTGTCCATAAGTCCATATGTCCCAGGGCGGCCACTCTAGAAATACCTATTTCTTGTGGTCCTGCTTGGAGGGCATGTTCCAGAAACCCGACGGGTTCTGTTACTATGTACATGCAACTGACCAATACAAAACTTCCGCTACTACGCATAACAATAATACATTAAAATAACAGTAAAGTAAGTAAATAAATAGAATAATAAATGATAATGTGAAATTTGGGCCTAAGTGTAGTGCATCAACACAATCGGTGTGGACCTGGAACCTTTCCAAAAGTGAAAAAGAGAAAAAAACTTTTTAAAAAATGGGGAGAGCCTACAACTGAATTGAATTCACTGGGCAAATGAAAGAAAACCAAGCAGGCAGGGCAGACAGGCAGACAGGCAGGCAAAGCTATTTACAAACATCTGTTCTGCCCTCCATTTGCCTGAAGACGAGTCTTAGGAAAAATGTAGACAAACTAATTTCTAGCTTTCGGGTTTGTAATGGGCTTCATTAAAGCTGATTTGATCTTTGTTGATTTTTAAACAATTTTTTTTTTTGGTTTTTGAGACAGGGTCTCCCTGTAGCTCCAGCTGTCTAGAACTTCACTCTGTAGACCAGGCTGGCCTTGAACTCACAGAGATACTGCCTGCCTCCGCTTCCAAGTGCTAAGATTAAAGGCGTGTAGCTTTTTAAACATTTTTCAGATAGGTCCTCATTATGTTTGTCTCCAAGGCTGGCCTGGAGCTCCTGTTTGGTGAGTGATTCTAGGCCTCCAAGTAGCTGAGGACCCAAACTGAACAACACTGTGCCTCTCTGAAGTATGACTGTGGCCCTCTTAAAAAATAGCTTTTAAAAGATTTTTATTTATATATTTTTGGGGGGGTCTTTTTGAGACAGGGTCTCCCTGTAGCTCTGGCTGTCCTAGGAACTCACTCTGTAGACAGGTGGCCTTGACTCACAGAGATTTCTTGCCTTTGCTTTGCCTCCTCAAGTGCGTAGGATAAAGGCATGTGCCACCACGCCTGGCAAAAAAATTACTTTTATTTTTTATGTGTATGAGTGTATGCCTGCATGTATGTCTGTGTACTCTGTATGTTTGTGGTATGTGCAGTGTTCATGGAGGCCAGACAGAGTGACAAAAACTGAGATCTCCATAAACTGGAGTCTATGGAGTAGTTACTGACCAACATGTGGGAATGCAGTAGAATCCAACAACCCCAGGGTCTTTTGGAGAGCATCAAAGTGCAGTATCTTTTTTCTCTTTTTTTTTTTTTTTGTCTTTCTGAGACAGGGTTTCCCTGTAGCTCTAGCTATCCTGGAACTCACTACGTAGACCAGGCTGGCCTTGAACTCAGAGATCCACGCTGCTCCCTAAGTGCTGTGATTAAAGGCGTGCCACCAGGTCTGGCTCAAGTGTTCTTAACCACTGGCTCATCTCTCCAGTCCCATGACTTGGGTCTTTAATGATACTTTTTTGCTTGACGTGCTCTGACCATAAGGCTTATAGGAGATAAAATTCTACAGTCTTAATTCTCAATGAATGTTCTTTCTCACTGCTATCACTCAAAGGAACTGAGTTTATTCTGAGATATGACAACTATTATCTAATGTTACTTTTTTGGGGGTGTGGTCTTTCTGAGACAGGGTCTCCCTGTAGCCCCACTTGTCCTGGAACTCACTATGTAGACCAGGCTGGCCTTGACCTCACTGAGATCCACCTGCCTCTGCCTGGAATTAAAGGCATGCACCACCACGCCCAGCACTATCAAATGTTAATCTTATTTACAGCTATATTATACAATATATAAAGATAGAAATATCTTACTAATAATGGAACATGTCATAAATTTATCTTGAGTCTTTTCTTCAAATTTTTCTTTAGCCTTTTTGGACCAGTGTGTTCTTTTATTTGGTTCAATATATGCCAGCTTACATTTAATTGCCTGTATCAAACAAAATTCCACCATTAAGAATGTAAACTTAATTTCAAATTATTTTAGAATTAAAACAAAATTTTATGTTAACTGTAGAAAGCTAATCTTTACGTAGCTTGGTGGCACAGCACTTGACAAGCATACTTAAGGTCCTGGGTTCTAACTCTAGTGCTACAAAAAATAATATCCCCCCAAACCAAATCAAACAAAAATCTCCTATGTAGAAATTATCAAATGAGTGGTGTTTATAAAATAACTTTGTAAGTACAAACTGGAATTGGCAATTTGGTTGAATGAAATTATTGGACATTCATATACAAGAATGATAACTAATCATTTAAAAAATAAGACATATTTGTGGGGCTGGAGAGATGGCCTAGCGGTTAAGAGTGCCGACCGCTCTTACAGAGGACCCAGGTTCGATCCCCAGCACCCACATGGCTGAGAACTGTCTGAAACTCCAATTCCAGGAGAACTCCGGTTCCAGGGGAATCCGACACCCTCTTCTGACCTCCGCAGCATTGCACGACACGGGTGCACAAACCTGCATGCAGACAGTACATTCATACACATACAGACATAAATAAAATTTAAAAAAGATATTATTTGTAAAGGGACAAGAGAAGACAACTAGGTGTATTTATATTCTTATTCTAGAATTTGTAAAAATGTGAAAGATGCATCTTAGCAGGAAGTATATTAAAACATTAAATATTTTTGAGCGATTACCTTCTTTTTGCTCTCTGCATTTTCATGTTTCTTTTTAAGGTATTATTTAGTTCTCAAAATAATAGATTGTGCCAGTAAGATGGCTCAGCAATTGAAGGTTTCACAACCTGAGTTCCATTCCTGGGACCCACATGGTGGAAAGAACTAACTCCCAGGAGTTGTCCCTCAGACTTCCACATAAGTGCACACAGGAGTGTACACATATAAACACAAAATAAATATAAAATGTATTAAATATTTGTAAAGTAAATAAAGTGACATAAATCTTTAAAAAAGAGAGTTCAGTGAAAATTTAAATAACACAGGAGAATATAAATTAGAAATAAGCCTGCTTCTTATTTTTCTCTAGGCATCCTACTCACCAGAGATCAGCAGGGTTAAGCATTTTGCACAGTTTCTTGTAATTCTCTTTCTATTGTAGATTTTAATTACACAGAAATGAAACACAGGAAAAGCACTCCTGAGATGAGCTTTTGTCTCTCAGTGTGTCTTGAAACTGAAATTCTTTTTTTTTTTTTTGGTCTTTTCGAGACAGGGTCTCCCTGTAGCCCCACCTGTCCTGGAACTCACTCTACAGACCAGGCTGACCTTGAACTCACAGAGATCCCCGCCTCTGCCTCCTAAGTGCTAGGATTAAAGGCGAGTGCCAGGAACTGAAATTCTTAAAACTATGGGATGGGTCAAAATGATGTACTAAAAGCTACAGACCAGTAAGTACTTAAGACACAAACAGACATATATAAAATGTTTATAGTTAACATTTATTTGATAGCATCATGCCTACTATTATTACTACAGGGCTTGGGATTAATCCTGGGCCTTTTACATGGGAGGCAAGTGCTCTGCCCCTTTGTTTCACGTAGTTTTTTTATTTTATTTTTTCCCCTCCTTGTAGCCCTGGTTGCCCTAGAATTCTCTACAGAGACTAGGCTGGTCTTGGTTTCACAGAGATCCCCTGCCTCTGCCTCTTCTTACTGAGATGAAAGGCATGTGCCACCACATCTGCTTTATAGAGTTTTTGTTTGTTTGTTTGTTTTGGGTTTTTTGGGGTTTTTTTGGTCTTTTTGAGACAGTCTCCTTGTAGTCCCAGCTGGCCTGGAACTCACTTTGTAGATCAGGCTAGCCTTGAACTCACACAGATCTACTGTTTCTAGAAGTAAAGGCTAGTATTTCTTAAAAGAGTAGCTAACAGGAACAGTTACCTATAGTCCTTGTATCAGACACTATGTATAGATTAAAAAGTCATTACTAGAACACCTCTATGGGGAAAAAACTTCTAAAAAATTTTCATATTAGGTTAATATTCTAACCGTAACATTCATATCAAGTAGATTACCTTCTCTGGGGGGTCCAGAAACTCATCTTTTATTTTACGCATATCCTTAAGTGTTATTTTTGCAGTATTACCAAAGTCCACATATTTAACTTCAACTTCCCGATGGCCAGGCAATCCTTTAAAAATTATTAAATTAGAAATCACAAACTTACAGACCTCTAAGTTTGGTCTCTATGCTTTTAAAGAAATGTTTGAAATACACAGAAATTTGAATAAAGACCTATTATAAACTGACATTTTTTAAATCACCCAAAATGTATGGTAAAGACTTTATACTTTCTGAGTACACCTTTATACAGGGATATAAGACTTGTTGCTATCATTTTCAAAGTGAAAGACTAATACAGCAATACATCACTACAACAGGGGAAGCAGTCCAGCATTCCTCAGTGTGTGGAAGAAGTAGAAGCAGGTGGCATAGTGAACTGCTACTCAAGATGACACCTTGCAGAGCGTAGCTTAGTAGTAAACAGCTGTGACAGTTGAGAAGGTGCATTTTATTATAGGTGTAAGGCCAGAATGTAAGATGTAGGGAAATCTCCATCTCCCATTGACATCTCTATACTAGAAAGGTATCTCAATTCTTTTAGAACCATTATTTTTACCCTTCTTCAAAATTCTCACAGATTTTTTTTAACCCAAATTATCACATGCCTATGAGAACAGAGCCAGCAGGCAAAAGTCTCATTTTTACTTCATCTGAGGAAACTGATGAAGATGACATCACTAAAACTAAACAGTAAACGGAAGTGGTAAACATAGGAGCCAAGGAGCTGGAAAGATGGTTCAGCATTTAAGAGTAATGATTACTCTTGCAGAGTACCCAAGTTCAATTCCCAGCACCTACATGGTGGCTAACAATTATTTGTAACTCCAGTTCCAGAAGATCTGACACCTGCTTCTGACATCAGTGGGCACTGCGTGACATGGGTACACTTACATACATGCAGGCAACACACACACACACACACACACACACACACACAAACAACAACAACAACAAAAACGCAAAAAAACAAAAACAAAAAAACCCCATAGGAGCCCAAAGCTCCTGAACAACAGAATGTGTTTCCAGGAGAAATGAAGTTCCAGAATAACAAATGTGCACAGTCCTAGAGACTAAGTGCTCCTAGTGGCCTTAAAAAAAAAAAAGGAACAAAGGACATGAAGGCAGGGTGGAGGTGGGAGAGGCAATGGGGGTGTGTGTGTCTGAATATGATCAAAATACACTGTATGAAATTCTCAAAAGAATCAATAAAAATATTACTAAAAACGGTTCCATAGTTTAAACATAAGTCAAAATGAAGATTATCTGAAAAGCTTAATCATATGGAAAATTGCTTTGAGGCATTAGGAAAATATACCCACATACTGAAAGAAACTAATCCAAGTAAAAAGCTGATATAATGATCAACTCAGAACTAAAATATACTTTAGAACTCAGCAATAAAAATATCTACAGAATATGAATTTTTTAAAATTTTATTTCTGTATGTGTATGAATGTACTGTCCGCATGCAGGTTTGTACACCTATGTCGTGCAATGCTGCGGAGGTCAGAAGAGGGTGTCGGATTCTCCTGGAACTGGAGTTCTCCTGGAGTTGAAGTTTCAGACGGTTCTTAGCCGCCATGTGGGTGCTGGGGATCAAACCCGGGTCCTCTGCAAGAGCAGTCGGTGCTCTTAACTGCTGGGCTATCTTATCATATTGACAATGAATTTAGACTTGTTTTCCACGTGAAGTGTGCAAAAAGGAGACATGATTATTTTTTTAAATAAAGATACAGCTGCCATGTGGGTGCTGGGGATTGAACCCGGGTCCTCTGTAAGAGTGGTCGGCACTCTTAACCGCTAGGCCATCTCTCCAGCCCCAGAATATGAATTTTTAAAGTATGATACAAGCATGGAGAACAGAGAGGATGAAAGCTCTTATAAAACTTACCTCACAAATAACCAATACATACATAAAATCTGTAACTGAAGCCTCAAGTATAGCATCACACATTATTAGAAAGATAACATAAATACCAAAACAAACAAAAACTCTGTTAGTTGCAAGAATGAAAAGTAACTGTATTTGAGGGGAGATCAGACCACAGTCTTCTTACCATTATTATTATTATTATTATTATTATTTTTTTTTTTTTTGTATTTTTGAGACAGGGTCTGCCTGTAGCCCCAGATAGCCTGGAACTAGCCCTATAGACCAGGCTGGCCTTGAACTCACAGAGATCTGCCTGCCTCTGTCTCCAGAGTGCTGGAATTAAAGGCATGTGCCACCACACCCAGCTTAAAGACAGTTCTTAGCCACCATGTGGGTGTTGGAAATTGAACCTGGGTCCTCTGCAAGAGCAGTCAGTGCTCTTAACCGCTGAGCCCCACCATTATTAACAGACATTAGAAAATTAAACCAAATGAAACCAAACAAAAGCTACCAAGTATGGCCTTCAATGTCTGAATAGGACTACAGAAGGTATGGGAAGACAGGCCTATGGAATCAGACATACATTTTCATTCCAATCCTCAAAGTCACCATGAAGACCGAGCCTTTCTCAATTTACACAACTAATGATTTCAGAGGCTGTTAACTAAATTATTTGAAGCCAAGAATCTTAAAAGCAGTTGCAAAGACCTTAAAGACATGAAAATGCCTTTGATGCCATATTTATTTGTCCAAATACTTACATTGGTATCTTTATTTCTATGGTTTAAATGCTTTTGTCCCCTCCAAAATTCATATTGACATTTAATCTCTAATGCATCATTATTGGGGAGCATGACCTCTCAGAGGCGATGGAGCCATAGGTCTCTGCTCTAGTATGTGGGATAGGTGCCCTTAAAAAATGGCTTGACGGGGGCTGGAGAGATGACCTAGTGGCTAAGAGTGCCGACTGCTCTTGCAGAGGACCCGGGTTCAATTCCCAGCACCCACATGGCGGCTGAGAACGGTCTATAACTCCAATTCCAGGAGAACTCCAGTTCCAGGGGAATCCAACGCCCTCCTCTGACCTCCGAGGCACTGCACGACATGGGTGCACAAACCTACATGCAGACAGTACATTTATACACATAAATAAAAATAAATAAATAAAAAACGGCTTGATGGAGAAAACTTCAACTTGTTTTTATCCTGACATTTAAGGAAATGGCATTTGTTCTCTCTGGAAGATACAGCAAGGCTAACTTAGAAATAGACCAGACCTTACCAGCCAATGCCTTGATTTTAGACTTCCTAGACTTGAGAACTGTGAGGAATAATTCCCTATTATTTATAAATAACCCAGGTTGTAGTACTTAGTTATAGCAACACAAAAACATTCAAAAGAACTGTATTTGAAAAATATTTAAATTTAGTTAAAGACACTAACTGAATTAAAATCAATGATGACTAGGGATAGGAAACTTAATTTGGAAGAATAAATAATTTCATATAAGATTTGAAATTTTCTGTATTTTAGAAGTAACCACTCAGGATCTCAGATGAATATGTTGCTCGATATTATCTACTAGTTTTCTAGCCAGATTCCTAATGGTTAATTCCTGTTCAAGCAAATAAAATTTTGGAAGCCAGAGAGTCACCTCCTAACATTACCACTACCTTTCTAAAGATACATGACAGAGAAAATGATAATATCAGATAATACCACTTCTGTAACGTTAACCTCTATCAATTCAAATGATTCTAGTTCTGAAGTTCAACATCTCCCTGGAAACAGCATGTGCTTTCCTACCAGTGACTTTTGCTCGGTACCAAATTCCATCTACAAATTTAGCTACACAGGCTTGATCTTGAACAGGACAAAGGATTTCCAGATTTTCCCCGTCTTCACCTTCATAGAATTCCTCAATTGTCTTTAGAAGGGATAAAAAATCTGGGTTCTCCATCTACAAAAGAAAGGGATATAGCACTGTCATTTCACAGAAAGCTAAAATCTAAATGTTGACGGTATTATAAACGCTTTCCATAAATATATAGACTTAATATATTGATATAGATTATTAATCAGTTATTACGCAATTTATAATGAGCTACTTTAAGAATCTGCTGGGCGTGGTGGCACATGCCTTTAATCCTAGCATTCGGGAGGCAGAGGCAGGCGGATCAAGGCCAGCCCGGTCTACAGAGCGAGTTCCAGGACAGCTGGGGCTACAGGGAGACCCTGTCTCAAAAAGATAAAAAAAAAAAAAAATCAAAATAAGGTTGGCATATATAGACATAAGAAATATAAAATTCCATTCAACAATATAACTATTGTATATTCTGTATATTCTAGATTGTTTCTGTACACATCACACAGTCTCTAAACTTTTGTTTTAGCAAAATTTGTTCTGTTTCAAATTTTTCTTCTGTTTTAGTTGATGTTTTTACTAGTATTTCATATTTAGTTTTCACTGAATGACCTGAACCGGTATGCAATCCAAGACATAATACAATGTTTCTAATTGTTACCTCTTTACATAACTTGTATAAGCTAACTCAGATAAACTAGCATAGCCCTTTTAAAAATTAATTATTTTTATGTATATGAGTATATCGTCTGCACATATGAGGACCAACATGTAGGTTGGGGTACTTGTGTCATTCAGTGCCTGCAGAGGTTGCTGGGTCTCCTGGAACTGGAGTTACAGATGGTTGTTAGCTGCCATGTGAGTGCAGAGAATCAAACCCGGGTCTTCGGCAAGAATTCTTTCTTTTGGTCTTTTTGAGACAGGATCTCCATTTTAGTCCTAGCTGTCCTGGAGCTCTCTCTGTAGTCCAGGCTGGCCTTGAACTCACAGAGATCACCTGCCTCTGCCTCCCAAGTGCTGGGATTAAAGGTGTGTGCCACCATACCTGGCAAGAATTCTTTTAACCATTAAACCATCTCTCTAGCCCCAGCCCAGCATACCCCTTTTTTTTTTTGTTGTGTTTTGTTTTTTTTTTGGTCTTTTTGAGACAGAGTCTCCCTTTTAGTCCTAGCTGTCCTGGAGCTCCCTATGTAGACAAGGCTGGCCTTGGACTCACAGAGATCCACCTGCCTCTGCCTCCCCAGTGCTGGGATTAAAGGTGTGCACCACCAAGCCTGGCATACCCCTCTTTTTAAAATTTTTTTATTTTATTTTTCTTTCACATGGCATACCCCTCTTTTTAAAAATAACCTATTCTGGGCCAGATAGCTTAGCAGGTAAATTGCTGCCAAGCCTGACCATTTGAGTTTGATAACCAGGACCCACATGTTGGAAGGAAAAAAACAACTCTGGAAATTTGTCCTCTTACCCTTATGTATTAGTCAGGGTTCTCTAAAGAAACAGAAGCAACAGGATGAATATATATAACTATATACAATTTATTGATTTGCTCACGTGACGGAGCTCAACAGTAGCGCCGAACTGGAGAGGCCGGGAATCCAGGGAACTGCTCAGTCCGCAAGGCTGGATGTCTCAGGAGTCCCAGTCTAGTGCTGAAGGCCCGAATGGATTCCAGGAGATCTGCCAGTCTCAGTACATGCTGGGATCCGAAAGGTTGATCACAGCAGCAAGGCAA
>VZQC01006735.1:575827-601609 GCA_009823505.1 Rhizomys pruinosus
CCAGCTCCCGCTGCCGTGGCCTTAAATACTGCCTGCCGGCAGAAGGTAACACCCACATTTGGGGTGGGCCATCCGGGTTGAGGTGGTCCAATCAGAAGACCCTTTTCTCTTATTTGTTCCTTAGTCCAGTCAAGTTGACACCCAGGATTAACCATGACACCTTATGTGTGAGCCACTTAAAAATAGATTAAAAAATCCTCTTTTTCTGCAGAGTGTTTTACCTTCTGGGTTTATGTGGTTACATTCTATTTTGTGTGTGTGTGTGTGTGTGTGTGTGTGTGTGTGTGTATGAGGGTATTACCTGAATGTAAGTGCACCATGGTCATGGAATGCCTTGAGACCTCAGAAGAGGCCACAGAATTCCTGTGGAACTGGAGTTGCAGATGGTTGTTAGTCACCATGTGGACACTGGGAATCGAACTCCAGTCCTCTGCAAGAGCAACCAGTGCTCTTAAACACTAAACCATCTCTCAAGGCCCTACATTCTATTTTTTAAGACTATTTTATTTTTTTGTGTATGGGTGTATTGCCTGCATGTGTCTAAGCGTGCCTGTGTTGTGCAATGGCTACAGAAGTCAGAAGAGGGCGCTGAGTCACCTGGCTACAGAAGTCAGAAGAGGGCACTGAATCACCTGGCTACAGAAGTCAGACAAGGGCACTGAGTCAACTGGCTACAGAAGTCAGAAGAGGGCGCTGAGTCACCTGGCTACAGAAGTCAGAAGAGGGCGCTGAGTCACCTGGCTACAGAAGTCAGAAGAGGGCGCTGAGTCGCCTGGCTACAGAAGTCAGAAGAGGGCGCTGAGTCACCTGGCTACAGAAGTCAGAAGAGGGCGCTGAGTCACCTGGCTACAGAAGTCAGAAGAGGGCGCTGAATAACCTGGCTACAGAAGTCAGAAGAGGGCGCTGAATCACCTGGAACTGGAGTTACCCATGATTAGTAGCCGCCATGTAGGTGCTGGGGAACAAACCTCTGTAAGAGCACCCTGTGCTCTTAACTGCTGAGCCATCTCTCCAGCCCCTGTGGTTACATTCTTATACTATTCAAAAAATTTCAATTACATCTATTTATTTTATGTGTGTGCATGTGTGGTCGCACATGTGCTACACTGTATGTATGGAGATCAGACAACTTGCAGAAGTTAATTCTCTCTTTCTACCGTGTGGACTCTTAGGACTGAATTCAAGTTTTCAGGCTTGGTAGCAAGCACATTTACCCACTGAGCCTCTTGTTGGTCCTCTTATGGCATTGTTTATTCTTGCATTCAACAGGGTCTACTTGCTGTATTTCTCACAAAAGGGAACCAAAGGCTATATCATAGCACCAAAGGTTTGATGGCTCTAAGCCAAACCCTTTTTGTTAAATTTCTTCACTAGTGACTTTTTTTTTTTTTTTGAGACAGGGTCTTCCTGTAAGCCCAGCTGGCCTAGAACTTGCTATGCAGACCAGGCTGGCATTGAACTCACAGAGATCCTTCTGCCTCTGCCTCATCAGTGCTGGGATTAAAGGTGTCTGTCACCATGTCCGGCAATCACTAGTGACTTTCTATACGTGGACTATAACATACTGGAAGATGTATTACCTATGGACTCACTGTGAGTATGCTGAAGCTAATCTAGAGATTGGGGCCATTGCTCCAACTCCTCCCATCACACAGCTATGCTTTTCTCCTTGTGTTTACTAACTAGTATGATACTATTTTGACATTTACCCATGTCCAATTTCTTACTATTCACCTAGAGTTTCTGTTGTTGTTACTGTTGCTTGAGACAGAGTCTCACTATGTAGCCCTGGGTGGCCTGGAACTTGCTGTGCAGACTAAGCTGTCCTTAAACTCACAGAGATCCATCAAGCTCTGCTGGGATTAAAGGTATATGCCTGGCTATACCTAGAAGTTTTTTTAAAAAATTTTGTTTTGTTTTTGAGACAGGGTCTCCCTGTACCCCCAGCTGGCCTGAAACTATGTAGACTAGGCTGGCCTTGAACTCACAGAGATCCACCTGCTTCTGCCTCCCCTCTGCTGGGAATAAAGGCATGTGTCACTACGCCTGGAGAAATTCTTTTATTTGTATGAGTATTTTGTCTGCAAGGGTACCCATGCATATAATGCCTGCAGAGGCCAGAAGAGGATGGTGTATTATCCGGCACTGGAGTTAGGGATGGTTGTTAACTACCATGTGAGTGCTAGGAACCAAACTGGGGGTCCTCTGTAAGAACAGGAGGTGCTCTTAACCACTGAACCATCTCTCTAGCCCCCTGGTAATTCTTTCTTAGATAAATTATGCAATAGGAGTTGTAAAATCACTACTGTTATTGCTGGAGAAAAAGCCCCTGCTTGCCACAGCACTCTCCTGCCTTAGGTGCCCTTTTCCCCAGTGCTGCCGCCCCCCACCCCCTCAAGAACCAGGCCCCAGGAGTCCAGTCATAACCTTACTTGGGCATTAGTCCAGCTCTCAGGACACATATCAGCCCCCTGCCTTCAGAGATCTATAAGATCCTCCTGCCCCAGCCCCAGGGCGCTCCCCCCCCAGCCCAGCCCTGGGGGCTGGCAGGATGGCCTGAGACAAACCCAATGAAGCTGCCTCTGTTGGACTATAATTTGGTTTAATCTGGTCTTTCCTATGCATCACTGAAACCATTCAACTATGTTCCTGAATAAATCTAGACTAATTGGTATAGTCTGAAAATATTGTTTCTAAAGTTCCTACATTTCCCTCTCACCCAATCAAGGATGTCCAATTAGTTCTCTAATTGCCAATTATTAATGTTAAGAATATTTTAATACAGGCAAGGGTAGGAGTAGTTCAAATAATTGTTAGCTATACAGCAAGTTCAAGGCTTTGTTATTTTTATTTTATTTTTTTATTTTTATTTATTTATTTATTTTTTGTCTTTTCGAGACAAGGTCTCCCTGTAGCCCCAGCTGTCCTGGAACTCACTCTGTAGACCAGGCTGGCCTTGGACTCACAAAGATCCACCTGCCTCTGCCTCCCAAGTGCTAGGACTAAAGGCGTGCACCACCACGCCCAGCTTGCTTTGTTATTTTCTACAGTCTCCAATGGAAGAAATATGAGGTTTTTCTCACTTGTGAACATAATGATGCAAATGGAAAATTTCTGAAACCCCCTATTTTCTTATTTCATTTCAATTATCTTAAGATACTTTACTTTCACCTTTCTAAAATTTTATTTCTAAGCATAATCTACCAATATTCTTCCAGGAACAGATAACTAAGGTGAATATTTAAAACTTTAGCAGAAGGGCTGGTAAGATGGCTCACCAGTTAAAGGTGCTGATAACAGGGCTCTGCAAGCCTGATAATCTGAGTTTGATCCTTGGAACTCATGTAAAGGTGGAAGAGGAGGAGAACCAATTCCACAGACGCATGGATACATGGACACAGACATAGGCATCTATACCCACAGACACTATTAAATAAAAAAACAGTGACTCAGCTCCTCTCCCTTGAACTTAACTTTTAATGATAAATAATGGACAACTGTGGGCATGCCTGAGCTTGGGCATGTATTTGCTGGCATTTCAGCTAGTATGTTTTGGGATCACAAGACCTCTGGGTCTGCCCCATGAGCTGGGGTGACATTCTCTGACAGTGGCTACCAGGAGGTAATGTCATGTGTGGGGGTTGTCTGTCCCAAGCCTATATAAGTCACCTACTGTATAGAATAAATTCGATCTGCACCCTCTGCTGTGTGTCTCAAAAATGTACTGAAGCAGTTTCCCATGCATGGCCTCTTCACACCCTGTTCCCACGTGGGATTAACAACTCCTACAATTGGTGCCTTTGAAATTCAGGTCCGTGAACTCCAGCAGGAAATGGAGAATCTACAGTTTAGGGAGCTTCTCTTTCAAGCTGAGCAACTGTGGGATGGTGCTGCCCAATGTGCCCTCTGGTTCTCTGCTACAAGTCTTTTCCTTATAACTACTCTTTTCCAACATACAGACCAGAGGAAGGTAAACATCCCTGAGGACACAAGAGCCTCTGATGCTGCAGCACTGGCACAGGCCCTTGCTCGAGCTTTTGCCCTGCCCCCGCCCCCCTTCAGTGGTCCCAAATGCTGGAAGTGTGGCCAGGCAGGTCACTGGCAAGCCTTTTGTTCTTCTGTGGCTCCAGCCCCACCTGGGAATACCAAGTGCCACCCCCATCTCCCATACCTTGCCCAAGGTGCCAGAGGGGATTTCATTGGTCCAGAGAGTGTTGCTCTATATACACTAAGGATAACATACCAATCAGTGAGGCTTGGAAATTTGCCTGGGACAACTCCTAGCCAGAACCTAGAATTTACTGCTCTAAGATTCTCAGGCTCTGGTGCTGGCAGGTTTTTAATTTCACTGCCTGGAGCAGTTGCTGGGCTCTGGCTTCCTTCTTTCTAATGCTAATTAAGGCTCTCTACATGCATTCCTGGTTACAACTTTGGGATTAAATGGACATAAGTGTTCTCCATGTTTCTCTTTATTATACAAATGTTATCTGCAACAATTCTTTTGCCCATAAGATAATTTGGCTCAAGAAAAGCTGGGCTTTACCTCCTTGAACCAGCAAAAGGAGACAGTTTTGATGGGGTTAACAAACCTTTTCAACTTGGTTCCTGTCTATAGGTATGTAATACAACTCCTGCCTTTTAAAAAACTATAAATCAAGATACAGGAGTCTGGGAGTCAAGACAAACTGTTCTGTGTGTAGCAACAATTGAAAAAAAAAAAAAGGTCAACCTTTGCATTGAGAATTTTTTTTAACTTTTTTTTATTTAATTTTATTTATTTCTGTATGTGTATGAATGTACTGTCTGCATGCAGGTCTGTGCACCTATGTCGTGCAATGCCGTGGAGGTCAGAAGAGGGTGTAGGATTCCCCTGGAACTGGAGTTCTCCTGGAATCGGAGTCTTAGATGGTTTTTGGCCACCATGTGGGTGCTGGGGATTGAACAGGGTCCTCTGTAAGAGCAGTCGGCACTCTTAACCGTTAGGCCATCTCTCCAGCCTTGTGCATTGAGAATTTTAAGAGAGACTGAGAAAAAGATGAAAAACATGTTTGGCAGAATGCATGAGCTCTGGTGGGGGGGCATGGGTCTAGATTTGATTTGTAATGTAATCTTGTATAAAAAAAAAAACGTGTGGGGAGGGGTATCCCCTCCCCCTGGGATGCATTTCAGAGCACTCTCCACTCTGAACCTTTTGTCAATTTTGAAATCAGAAACAATAACTCTAGTCTATAAACATTGGAGCCTTCTGATAGGCTATAATAGAAGCCATTGGTGCTATGGCAGGGTACAATGTTGGGACATTGAAAATAACCCAAATCCACTACTAACTATGGGGAAAGGATTTGTGTCTTCCCCCATCTGGGCTCCAGCAAAAAACATTCAAGAAATATATCAGGACCTACCACCAGGGGAACTGACCTGTTTGAACATACAGAAAGTATGGTGACATGGCATTTGTGCCCGTCCTGTTGTACTAGTGCCCCACCTCTAAATTTTGCTTTATGGTCAGGTGGAACATATGGGTGAATAGAGACTTCAGTACCAGGTGTGGATTGCCCTGCCAGGAGGTGTTGGCCAGGGAGGCTCTAAAAGCACCCCAAACAAAGGCTATTTGCCTATAATCTTGGGTACACACAAGATGTGGAAGGTAAGACCTTATTGCTGAAGATAACATGATGTGAGCATAAGAAAGAAAAATGCTGAGACTTTGCACTGCAAATGGACAGTTGACCTTCTTGGTGCCAGAGAGCACTGAGGAAATCACTGAAAAGAAATAGTCTCCAAAATTCTACTACAGACCTCATGTGCTGCCCTTTCACATGCCAAGGAAGCAAGGAAGACAGAGGGCAATGGTGGCAGCCTAGTACATGTACAGCCAGAAAAATGCCAGTTGGATCTATGGCCCACTCTTTGGGGGTAGGGGGTGGGAGGGGAGTAAGACACACAACTGATACTGCAAAGCTTTGCTTCCTCCAGTGGCAGGGGACTTTATAGGTCACAATATAAAACTATTGCCATCCTTCTGTTGAAGAGATATAATCTCCATACTAAGATACCATCCAAACATTTGCATCTGTGGACAAAACATAACTTGCTCTAATAGTTAATGTTTGTTTAAATGTCTGTTTCTTACTATTTGTGTTTTATAAGAATTAAAAGGATACTACTGAATGAGCTATCAGTCCATTAAAAACAGAACTTTGGGAGGCAGAGGCAGGTGGATCTTTATGAGTTCAAGGACAGCCTGGTCTACAAAGCGAGTTACAGGACAGCCAGAGCTACAGGGAGACCCTGTCTCAAAAAGACCAAAAAAAAAAAAACAAACAAACAAACAAACAAACAAAAAACAATAGAACTTGAACAGACCCAAAAATTTGATGTGTCCCCTTAGAGGAAAAATAGATCATCCTATTTCTCACCTCCTCTTGCTCTCCCCGCCAAAGTCCAGGGACTATAGTGGAAGAGCTGGGTGCCCCAGGTTGTAAGGGCCAAAGCGGGAGGTGAGTTTGAGATCACAAAAGAAACAGTCTGGACTTTTATTTGATCAGCATGTTTGTGTATGCAAACCTCTCCAACTAGACTTGGGGACTCTGGGTTGTATAAAATTGGAAAAAGACTTGCGCCGGGTGTGGTGGCACATGCCTTTAATCCTAGCACTTGGGAGGCAGAGGCAGGTGGATCTTTGTAGTTCAAGGCCAGCCTGGTCTACAGAGTGAGTTCCAGGACAGCTGGGGCTACAGGGAGACCCTGTCTTGAAAAGACAAAAAAAAAAAAAAAAAAAAAAAAAAAAAAAAAGAAAAGAAAAAGACTTGCTAATTGGGTTTACATAGATATTACTTATGTTTACTGCTTATGTTTACTAATTGGTTTACCCTGTATTTGGTTTTTACTTGGGTAATGATTAGTCTTAGTACTTTTACAAAGCAGTCATGGCCATTCGGGCCATACAAAGGTAACTGACCACTATTACTATTGCACTTTCTGAGTTTGGGGGGACAAAAGCAAAAGGGGAAGATGTGGGCATACCTGAGCTTGGGTGTGTGTTTGCTGGCATTTCAGGTAGCATGTTTTGGGATCACAAGCCAGCTCACAAGACCTCTGGGCCTGCCCCTCAAGCTGGGGTGATGCACAATGGTGTAGAGGTCTGACACTGGCTACTGGGAAGTGATGTTATGCAGTGTGGGGACTGTTTGTCCCAAGCCTATATAAGCCACCTACTGTATAGAATAAACTGGATCTGTACCCTTTGCCATGTTTCCCCAAGATGTGCTGAAGCAGTCTCACATGCATGCCCTCTTCACAGCCTGTTCCCACATGGGATTAACTCCCACAGACAAGTTTATCTGGGGGAAGAAATGTTCAAAACTACAAACCACGCAGGAATAGTATGGGCATTCTTGGCTGATTTTAGCCAAGTTTACATGACACTCTGGAGCAAAAGGAAGCACAGCAAACACTTAAGGAAAATCTACAGCCTGGCCAAGAAGGAGCCAAAACAAGCAGCAAGCAAGCAAACAGGTGAAGGTGCGAGTAGCCTTGGGAGTCCACCTTTTTGCAATGGAGTATATCTCTAGTGAATCAGAGTAGGATTTAATGTTTGCACTGCTGGACTTCAGTCTTGCTTTGGGTGAATTATGCTTTTTGCTTTCCTTTTTTCTTCCCTAGAATGGGAAGGCTTATTCTGTGCCTGTTCTATCACTGGAGTTTGGAAATCATTAACATTTTTTTATTTCATAGGCTTATAACTATTAGGAGTTTGCCTTCTGTATAAGATGAAACTTTAGACCTTTAAATTAATGCTGGTTGGAATTAGTCAAGACTTTGGGATTACTGGGGGTGGAATGATTATGATTATACACATACACATACACCCATAGTAAATATAATTTTAAAATAATATAATCAGGCCAGGCGGATATCTGTGAGTTCAAGGCCAGCCTGGTCTACAAAGCAAGTTCCAGGCCAGTTGTGGCTACAGGGAGACCCTGTCTAAAAAACACCAAACAAACAAACAAACCACTCAAAAATATAAAATCTGGAATGCTTTAAAATCAGATCCATGTGATCCAAGGCCAGTTTCTGATCTCTGCAGGAATTGCAAAAACGTGGTACACTTATATATGGGCAGGCAAAACACTCATACATAAGAAAATAAATTTAAAAACAATTTAAAAAAAGAAAATAAATTTAAAAACAATTTAAAAAAAGAAAATAAATTCTGGACCTTATAGTACAATAACTGAAATGAAAAAGTCACTGGATAGGTTAAGCAGCAGCTTTGAATGAAAGGAATCAGTACACTTGAAAGACAGAAAAATTGACATTTTAAAGTGAAAATAAATAGAATGGTGTGAAGTAAACTGAACCTAATGGACTTGTTAGTCATGACCACATATGTCAAAATGTATACTATGGAGGTCAAAGGAGGAGAGTCAGAGAAAGGGGCATTAAAAAAAGAAGAGATGGGGCTAGAGAGATGGCTCAATGGTTAAGAGCACTGACTGCTCTTGCAGAGGACCTGGGTTTGATTCCTAGCACCCACATGGCGGCTGTCTTTAAGCTGGGTGTGGTGGCACACACCCTTAATCTCAGCAGAGGCAGGGGGGCCACTGTGAGTTCAAGGCCAGCCTGGTCTACAGAGCAGGCTCCAGGAAAGCTGGGACTAAAGAGAGACCCTGTCTCAAAAATACCAAAAAGCCAAACAAACAAACAAACAAACAACCCAAAAAAGAAATAGCACAAAACATCTCCAAATTTGGTGACATATGTGAATCTACACATCCAAGAAGCTCAAGGGTAGGGTTTCTAAAAAAGATTTACTGAATTTGTAATTTCCAGTACTTTAGAAAGTGGTATTTGTTAGGTTGGGGTCCAGGACAAAAAGTCAAGATGGCATAGATGGGAAGGACTCTCCTTTCTTTTCTGGTCTGGAGCTTGTATTTGCCTGCAAAAATCACCGGGCAGAGTTCTAAATTCCTACAAGACCACCGGATCTGAGATCCACCTTCTGGCAACTCACCTGACTGGCCAATTCCAACATGTTACCATCTCCCCTCCCCGACCTATACAAGGCCTCCCCACTTCCCAGACACGCACTTTCTCATGGTCCTTCACCTGAAAGGGCCATGGATTCGCCTGAAAGAGTGTATTTCCTGGAATTAATGTCTGCCTTTATTTACTTTTAATTTGGACTGATTTGGCTTTTATCTCGGCGTTGGATACTTATTATCTGGAGACAGGACTTTTACGTAGATGACCAAGTTAAAAAATGAGAGGTAGTAATTCAATATGTTATCCTTATAAAAGGGGTGAAATGTGGCAGTGAGACAAACACATGGGGAGAATACAACAGAAATGAAGGCAGAAACCCTTGTGATAACAAAGAAACCAAGAAGACCAGAGGCTTCCAGAAAACCCACCAAAATCTAGAGACAAAGATCCTTAGAGCCCTTAAAAGGAACCAACCATGTTGACAAAGTCTAGACTCCAGAATTGTGAGAGAATATAAATCTTGTTATTTAAGCTATTTAGCTAATGGTTCTTTATTATGGTAGTCATAGGAAGCTAAGATCTGAAACCTGTTACAATCAAAATGCCAAAAGACAATGTTGACCATATCAAAGCTGAAGAAAAGAGTGGAGCAAGAGAAATGGGTGGTGGACTGGCCCTGGACTGAGAGCTACTGGAGACCGATTACTGCTGAGTGAGGAAGAGTATGCCATACTTAAGATTTCTAGATGTGCTGACTAGACTCCAGTGGATGAATCTGCACAGAAGGACATCTGGGTTCAAAAGCTTGACTGGATAGGACTTAACTTTGATGATGTAATGCATGAGTGCTGCTGGGGGATTGGGGCATAGAGGGGAGTGGGAGGCTAAATTTGATTAGGAACAATTGTATGAAATGTACAAATGCTCAATAAAAAAAGAATCTAGAATCAAGTGAAAAAAAGTGAAGAAAGGATTTGAAAAGAGATTTCTTCAAAGAAGATATACATATGGCTAATATACATAAATGGAGATTCTCAACATCACTAATCAACATGGAAATCCAAATCAAAGCTCTTATGAAAAAAAATCACATCACACTGAAAAGATGGTATCATAAAAATTAAACAGGAGGGAGCTGGAGAGATGGCCTAGTGGTTAAGAGCGCCGACCGCTCTTGCAGAAGACCCGGGTTCGATCCCCAGCACCCACATGGCGGCTAAGAACCGTCTGTATCTCCAATTCCAGGAGAACTCCAGTTCCAGGGGAATCCGAGACCCTCTTCTGACCTCCGCGGCATTGCACGACACGGGTGCACAGACTTACACGCAAACAGTACATTCTCATACACATAAATAAATAAAATAAAATAAAATAAAAATTAAACAGGAATAACTTGATGAGGATTTGGGGAAACAGAAATGTGCACTGCTGATATGGCTATAGAATTGTAGAGTTGTTATGAAAAGTCACTTGGCAGTGAACATATTACCATAACATCCAGCAATTCAAGTCTTAGGTCAGAAGAACTGAAAGCAGGGACTCAAGTAGATTGTATAGCAATGTTCACAACATCATTATTTTATGATAGCCAAAACAGATCACCAACCTAAGGGTCTATCAACAAATAAATGCTAAACAAAATATAATATATCCATACGTGAAAGTCTGATATACAGCTGAACCTTGAAAACATTAAGCTGAAGTGAAAGAAGGCAAAAACAAAAGAAAAAATATTGATTTGACTTCATTTACAAGGTACCTAAAATTGGGGGCAGGAGAGATGGCCTAGCAGTTAAGAGCACCAACTGCTCTTGCAGAGGACCTGGGTTCAATCCCCAGCACCCACATGGCGGATAAGAACTGTCTTTAACTTCAGTTCCAGGGGAATCTGACGCCCTCTTCTAACCTCCATGGCATTGCACGACAAGGGTGCACAAACCTATATGCAGACAGTACATTCATATACATAAGAAATAAAAACAAACAAACAAACAAAAAACAAGGTACCTAAAATAAGCAGATTCCTAACAGCAGAGGAGCTAGAGGAGAGGAAATGGGATGTGTTTAATAGGTATACAGCTTCCTGTTTGGGAAATGGATGGTAGCAATGGCTGTACAAATAGTGAATGAACTTAAATAGCATTTATTTATTTATTTATTTATTTATTTATTTATTTATTTAATTGTGGTCTTTTTGAGACAGGGTATCCCTGTAACTCTAGCTGACCTGGAACTCATTATGTAGTCTAGGTTAGCCTTGAACTCATAGAGATCTGCCTTTCTCTACCTCCTGAATGCTAGGATTAAAGGTGTATACCACCTTACCTAGCTCTGAACTGTATTTTTAAAAATGATTAAGCTGGGTGTGGTGACACATGCCTTTAATCCTAGCGCTTGGGAGGCAGAGGCAGGCGGATCTTTGTGAGTTCAAGGCCAGCCTGGTCTACAGAGTAAGTTCCAGGACAGCTGGGGCTACAGGGAGACCGTGTCTCGAAAAGCCAAAAAAAAAAAAAAAAGATTAAAATGGTAAATTTACATTATGAATACATGCATTTTATAATAATAAAAATGACATTGGAGGAAAAAAAAAAGCAAGTCCTAGTTTAGTACTAGGTAAGCTTCCACTAATCATTCAGGCAACCACAAAGTATGGTGTTGTGCTGGAGATGACAGGCTCTAAAGCTACATGACACAGTTCAAGGCTGGCTTGCTTTAACCAAGGAAATCTTTCAGAGATACATGGCTTTAGCCACAGTCTATAGTCATAGTCGGACCTTCCACATCCAGAAAGAGAGTGGCATCTTTATCACAGGATTTTTACAATATTAGTGACCAATTCACGCAAGACTTAAGAGTTTTTTTTTCTGAAAACATTAAAATAGTTTAACTTTGATAGTTAAATTGGATTATCAGGCCAGGAGTGGCAGCATATGCCTGTAATCCCAGCACTTTGGAAGGCTGAGGCAGGGAGATTTTAAGTTTGGGGACAGTCAAGGCTACCAAGTGAGAACCTTTATCACAAAAATACATTGAAAAGAAAAAGAAAACTGCATTACCAAGTTATGAGGCATTTTAATCATGATTTATGGATACTTGAAAGAACCTCATATTTCCTGTTCTCTATAAAGATTATGAAGAGATGATATAAAATATTCATATATGAAAACACAGAAATGAAACATAGATAACTAAATCTCTATACAGCTGTGGCGTAAGAACATAGTGGTTTTAGCTTATGCTTTGGTTATGAAAGCAATTTAGCTCCTCTCATAGGAAACAAAAGCAGGCACTGAATCATAAACCCCTATTAATTATTTTTAGCATGCTTTTTAATTTTTCTCTCCCCTGATTTCTTGTCTTCTGTGCCTGAGTCTTGAACAGATAACCACTTCAGGGGACTTTGGCAATACTTGGGCCAGAGAGGAAGTGTTGACAAACATGAGAAACCAAATCCAGTTATAATTATATAGACAGTTCACCCAAACTGGTCAGCCATGTATGTACCCGAAGATAAATCCAACTATTGCAGAAAAAAAGAATAATTCCCTGAAATATTTGTTCAGCTAGTTTCTGACCCTTGTAATCCATCTGTGTAGGCAGTACTGATGTCCAGCGCAATTTGCAGAGAAGATTGAGGGCAAAGTGAGGGCAGCACTTAGATTCTGACACCAAATCTATTTTGTTTTGATTTTGTGACAATGTTTTCCTATGCAGAGCTTGGCTGAACCGGAACTTGCTATGTAGACCAGGCTGTCCTTGAACTCATAGAGATCTGCCTGCCTCTGCCTCCCCAGTGCTGGGATTAAAGGCGCGTGCTTTCAATCCAGCAATGAGGGAAGGTGGGTTTTTTTTTTTTTTTTAATGAGGTAAGGTTTTTGATGAGGTTGTTCATATGAGGCACTGAGAGGTCAACAAGGAGCCTGCTGTTTGATTAGATATCTAGACAAACACATTGGTCACATGTCCCAAGCTAAATCTGATAATCTGTTTAATTTACTTTGGAGTTCAAATTCAGAAAACTATTTAGTAATAATAATTCTTAGATAGTTGAAAGGTATTTTCCTAATCTTCTGAATTAAGAAGGCAGCAAGAAACAGTTAAGGCAGCACCTGTTATCCTTCCCTCCATCGTCTAACTTGCAGAGGAAAAGTACTTATAATTTTCTATAAATCCTGAGGAGTTCTTAAAGTTGCAGCTTCTAGGGAGTTTAAGTGTACAGAAGGCTTATTTGCTCTAAGTACTATTTTTTTTTTAATTTTATTTTTTTATTTCTGTATGTGTACGAATGTACTGTCTGCATGCAAGTCTGTGCACCTGTGTCGTGCAATGCCGCGGAGGTCAGAAGTGGGTGTCGGATTGCAAGTCTGTGCACCCGTGTCGTGCAATGCCGCGGAGGTCAGAAGTGGGTGTCGGATTCCCCTGGAGCTGGTGTTCTCCTGGAATTGGAGTTTCAGACGGTTCTCAGCCGCCATGTGGGTGCTGGGGATCGAACCCGGGTCCTCTGCAAGAGCAGTCGGCGCTCTTAACTGCTAGGCCATCTCTCCAGCCCTCTAAGTACTATTTATACTGGTCATTCATTCCTGTTACATGTTTTTACTTGAAAAAGACCCTCAAAGGAATATTATGTACTCACCAACTGAAGATAAAAATCAGCAGGGCTATTTATATGGCAAACTGTGACTGAAACATCCGTCATTTCTTCAGGCAAAATAGGTGGATGATAGCATAAAGTTGTATTTTTTTCACTGTGACTTCTTGGTGACTGTGACCTAAATCTAATTAAAAGCATAAGAAACAGAAGCCATTCTCAAGGAAGGTTCCTTGGCTTGTACAAATACTGACAGTTTCTTTCTTTTAACTTACTATGTTTCTGGTATAGTTTTTACTTAATCCAGCCAGGTTGAACAGGAACTCAATTTAACCCATAGATTTGTGTCAGGACATTGTGGAGCTGGCACTGCTGTTTCTACTCGATGTTAACTGCACTGAGACCTGGGGACTGCAGTAGTGCTTAGGTGAGGCCAGCTGAGAGGGCTCTGGCCCTTTCTAGGCTCAATGTTCTACTTTTATTTTCCTAAATGAAAACTACATGGGCCATTTTGGAGTCTAGTTACCTAGAACCAGAAAATAAGGATCTTCTATTGCCTCTATATTTACTTGAATAACTATAATTTATGAAAACAGCATTTAGTGAATATTGTTTAAGAAATTAAGGCAACTTAAAATATAGGACTGAGGAAACAGCTTGGTGGGTAAAAAAAGTGCTTGCCACACAAACGTTACCTTATTTTTTCATTTATGAGAAATGAAAAAAAGGAGGAATGATAAGTGTCTCTGGTAAATTCAGACATTAAATATAGAAAAAATTAAGTCAGGAACACTTAATCACAATTCTTGGAACTCTAACAGAACTTCGAATAAAGTTACCAAAGCCCAAATTATGTGGATCTTCTATCCAAATATTTAAATTTTTTAATTATTTTATTTACTGTGTGTATGAGCATGAAAAGTGTGCACATGCCACAGTGCATGCGTGGAGGCCACAGAATAAGCTCAAGTTTAGATCCTTGCTTTCCACGTGGTTTGACCAAAGGTCTCTGCTTTCCCACTGTGTAGGTCAGGCTAGCCTGGCCCTCCAGCTCCCAGGGTTTATCTGTCTCTGCCTCCCATCCAGGAGCACTGAGATGAGAGATTGTGTTATATGTGTGGCTGGTGGATTTTGGGGTTTTTACTGCTGCTGCTGCTGTTGTTGTTGTTGTTGTTTTGAGGCAGGGTCTCATTATGTAGCCTCAGCTGGCCTGGATATATAGACTATCCCAGTCTAGCTTCCATCTTACAGTGATCTGCCTACCTCTGCCTCCCAAATGCTTAGATGAAAGGCATATGCCACCACCCTGGCTTCTGTCCAGGATTTTTTTTTTCTGTCCAGAATTTTTTATGTGGGTTCTGGGTATTAGATCTCAGGACCTCCCAATTGGGTGGCAAGCACTTTTACCCACTGCGCCACTTTTTCAGTCTTACATTTTCTATTTTAAGTTCCCTTAATTGCTTTCATTCTTTAAACCAAATTTACTAAATGCAATTTTTACAAATAACCATACTTGGAAAACCTGATAACAATATTTATAAACCTCTAAGGGCATAGTGAGGTTCACTTTAGAGTCCATGATTTTTCTTGCCATCATCTTTTTTTGAGAGAAGAATTTCATTGTATCCCAACCTGGCTCTGAACTACAATATAGCCAAGGAAAACTTTGTGCTTCTGATCCTCCTACCTCTATCTGCTAAGAGCTGGGATTACAGGCATGTACCACTACACCTGGGGATCAAATCCAGGGCTTTGTACATGCTAGGGAGGCATTCTACCAACTGAGCTACATCTCCAGGCCAGATTCTACTGGTTTTAAAACTCTGATCTTGGAAGAATATTTAAGTTTTTTTTCCTGCTTTTTAAAAAGTATTTCTTTTTTATTATTGTTTTTATTTTATGTGCATAAGTCCATTGCCTGCATGTATGTAAGTATACTTGTGTTTCACAAGTCAATGCCTTCTGAAGTCAGAAGAGGGGGTCAGATTCCCCTGAAACTGGAGTTACAGATGGGTGTTAACCACCATGTGGGTGCTGGGAATGGAACCTGGGTCAGTGCTCTTAAATCTGAGCCAGAAGAATATTTAAGTTTTAACAAGTTACTTACCTTGCTAGTTCCATAAAAACCAACGCATCTCTAAGAGATACGGGCATATCACTGCTTATTTTATTTGTTGGAGGTTTCTGCAGATCAACAATAAGCACACCATCTTCTTCTCTAAAAACTTTCATTAAGACAGCCTTGTTATTTACCATTTTCAAAAATTCTACTTTAGCCTCTTTTTCCCAGCCTTTACTCTGTGGGAAAAGTAAAATTCCAAAGTAGTTAGTAATTACAATTAGCTCTAATGTTACAAAATCAAATGAAGCTTTGTATCAATTAGCCTGCAACTCTGAGCAAAAGCAATGAACTAATCACACACATTAAGGAAGTCTTTATAGATGTACCATATGCACATATTTTGATCTATAGATAAAATCTGAAGATATTTATAAAGTTTTACTTTAGAATATTAATGAAAACTATGATTTAAAAAAAGTGTTACGGAGCCGGGCGAGGTGGCGCACACCTTTAATCCTAGCACTTGGGAGGCAGAGGCAGACAGATCTTTGTGAGTTCAAGGCCAGCCTGGTCTACAGAGTGAGTTCCAGGATAGCTGGGGCTACAGGGAGACCCTGTCTCAAAAAGACCAAAAAAAAAAAAAAAAGTGTTACATATGTGAATTTCACTTTAATTATAAAAACCCAAAAGGTAATTCTGATTCATATTTTTTTGTTTTCTTGAGACAGGGTCTCCCTGTAGCCCCAGCTGGCCTGAAACTCACTATAGAGACCAGGCTGGCCTTGATCTCACAGAGATTCCCCATCCACTAAATGCTGAGATCAAAGGCACGTACCACCAAACCCAGCCTTGAATGTTATTTAAAGCTACAGTACTGTCTGGTCTACAGAGTGAGTTCCAGGACAGTTGGGGCTACCCTGTCTCAAAAAGACCAAAAAAAAAAAAAAAAAAAAAAGCAACAGTACTGTAACAGTTTAAGAGACCCTAAATGATGAACACAAAAGAAATAAATTCTGGGGTCTGGGGCTGTAACTTAGTAACTCTGGGTCTGATTCCCCAGCATCATATAAACCAGGTATGGTAGTATACCTTTGTCCTGGTTAGCCGTCTACTTGACACAGCCCACAGTCATCGGAGAGGAGAGGCCTCAACTGAGGAATTTGCTAAATCAAGTTGGCCTGTGGGTATATCTGTAAGGTACTGTCTTAATTTTTAATTGATGTATAAAGGCCAAGCCCTTGTTGGGTGGCACCATCCCTAGGGACGTGGTGCTGGACTAAGAGAATTAGCTAAGCATATCCCTGTGCGCAGCCAGCTAGTAAGCAGCATTTTCCACAGTTCCTGCCTCCATGTACTCACACGGCTATGAGTGAGTTCCCTGGTCAGAGGTAATGCTGTTGATGTCCCTCAATGATGAACTGTGACCTGGAAATGCTAAACAAACTCTTTTGTCCCCAAATTGCTTTTGGTCAGAATGTTTTACCATAGCAACAGAGATCAAATTAGGACAATGTATATAATCCCAGCACTCAGATGTGGAAGCAGGTGGATTGAAATTTCAAGACTATTTTACATAAGGAGTCTGAGGCCAACCTGGGAAAAATGAGACCTTATCTCAAAAAAGTGAAAAATTCTTCAAGAAATTGGTAATAGGAAAAAACTAAAGCCATAGCATCAGAAGAGGAACTCATTCACAGGGGAAAAAAAAAAAAAAACTTCTGTTATTTTTCATTATTTTTTGACTTCTCACAGTTCTGGTAAGTTCTCTTACAGCTGGGTTTACCATACATATTTCCTGGCTTTTTTTTTTTTTTTGTCTTTTTGAGACAGGGTCTCCCTGTAGCCCCAGCTGTCCTGGAACTCACTCTGTAGACCAGGTTGGCCTTGAACTCACAAAGATCTGCCTGCCTCTGCCTCCCAAGTACTAGGATTAAAGGCAGAATGTGCCACCGCACTCGTCCGACTAAGCGGTGACAGTTACGCCTGGCTTTGTTTCACTTTTCGGCTTAGGATACAATGGCGGTCGCACTAGTATATCAATTGTAACTCTGCTACAAAAGGCAGAGAGAAGCCAGGCATGGTGTCTCAACCTTTATCAGAGTACTCTGGAGTCTAAGGCAGGTGGTCTCTCTGAGTTCCAGGCCCAGCCAGGGCATCACCAGTGAGATACTATCTCACAAAAAAAGGCAGAGAGAAATGAGTTATTTTCTCCCTAGTTCTGGCCAAAATTATAAATAAGCCCATTTCTTTTTCATCCCCCAATCAATTCCTATCTCCAAGTCTTCTGATAAAGTGGCAAGCAGGAGACCTGAGGTTCTAGTTATAGCAAAATTAAAATACAAGTATCATCAGTTAATCTAGCTTCTAATACTGGTATACTGAACAAAAGTTTTATCTTTAAACATGAAAATATTCATACCTAATGTAAATTTGAAGAAGTTGAACACACACAAATTCCATAAGAAAAAAACCCAACAGAAAATACAAAGAGCATAACAAAATTAACAAGAAAAACAGTGTCATCACCCAAGGTACAGAAAAAAATCACTTCAAGACCGATAGTCTCGTCTAGGTTTTCGCCCTTTTTTTTTTTTTTTTTTTTGAGACAGGATCTCCCTGTAGATCCAGCTGTCCTGAGACTATGTAGACCACGGTGGCCTTGAACTCAGAGATCCACCTGCCTCTGCCTCCTGAGTGCTGGGATTAAAGGTGTGCGCCACCACGCCTGGCTCTATTTTCCCTTTCATTTTTATCTATTTATTTAGATTTACTTATGTGTACCTGTATGTGTCTGCAAGTATACATACTTGTGTATGGGTGTTCAAGGAGGCCAGCAGAGGGAGTTAAGATTCCCTGGAGTTTGAGTTACAGGCAGTTGTGAGCTGCCTGATATGGGTTCTGGGACGGATCTCTGGTCCTCTGTAAGAGCAGCAAGTGCGCTATCACTTCAGCTCCTTTTTCTTTTTTAAAAAAGTTCAGTTATTGGGGCTAGAGAGATGGCTCAGTGATTAAGAGCACTGACTGCTCTTGCAGAGGACCGGGGTTTGATTCCAAGCACCTGCATGGTGGGTAAGAACCGTCTTAGGCTGGGCGTGGTGGGTCACACCTTTAATCCCAACACTCGGAGGCAGAGGCAGGCAGATCTCCGAGTTCAAGGCCAGCCTGGTCTACATAGCAAGCTCCAGGCCAGCTGGAACTAAAGGGAGACCCTGTCTTAAAAAGAAAAAAAGTTTAGTTATTGCGGGGCATGGTGGCACATCCCTTTAATCCCAGCACTCGGGAGGCAAAGGCAGGTGGATCTCTGTGAGTTCAAGGCCAGCCTGGTCTACAAAGCAAGCTCCGGGCCAGCTGGAACTAAAGGGAGACTCTGTCTCAAAAAAAAAAAAAGTTCAGTTATTTATTTTGTTCAGCATTTGCTGAATGTCTACTATATGGCAGAAAGTCTGGTAAGTATTGAAAGTACAATGATGAATAAAGGTACAGACTTCTGCCTTCACAGACCTCATAACAGAACTGTCTCATATATACTGCTACACCCAATTCCAGTCTCTGAGTTTACACCCTTCTTTAGGGAACAGATTCACAAACAAAACAATGCAACAAGGGCCATAGGTAAGTAATAAAGTATCAAAGAAATAAGGAAAAGCACATAGAAATAAATGTATACCATCTTCTAAACTTATCTCTACATAAACTTTTTTTTTGTATTTTTGAGACAGGGTATCCCTTTAGTTCCAGCTGTCTTGGAACTCACTCTGTAGACCAGGCTGGCATTGAATTCACAGAAATCTACCTGCCTCTGCCTCCCGAGTGCTGGGATTAAAGGTGTGTGCCACCATGCCCGGCTTCATAAACTTCTTAAACTCAGTTCTTATTAGAAATATTTTCAATTATGGGGGCTATAGAGATGGCTCAGTGGTTAAGAGCATTGGCTGCTCTTGCAGAGGATCTGGGTTCAGTTCCCAGCACCCACATGATGGTTAACAACTACTCGTAACTCCAGTTCCAGGAGAACTGATACCGCCTTCTGACCTCTAGGAGCATTTCATGACCTGGGTACACTTTACATACATGCAAGCAAAACACTCATACACATAAGAAATAAAAATAACAACATATTTAAAAAATAAAAAGAATATTTTAAATTATGGAATCTGAAGCATATTTCATCCTTCACTGGCACTAACAGTTTGTCAAACAAAATATATTTGTCAAGATAACTGGTTCCTTCAGAGTATGATCAACAATCTCACTGGCAATACACAATGAACACTGGAATAGCCTTTGAAGAAAAAATAATTTAAATCTCACTTACTGAATTATGTGGAACAATGTCTTTCAAGGAGCATGGGTATGCTAACGGTGGGATATCTTTCAACAGCTCTTCACTATATGGTTCAGTCTTCCTCAGAACCAGACATAAATCATTTAGTGTAATATGCTGCTCAGCAAAATGTTCTGGTCTCATGTGGGTAACACCAACTCTAGGAAGAAGTAATATTTATTGAAAATAATGCTTCAAAGGACATGGTGGCACAGCAGAAGCAGGCAGATCTCTGTGAGGCCACTGTTTACTACATTGATTAAATATCAGCTACCTTTATTTCACCTACTCATTCAGTTTAAAGAGAATAATGAGCCTCTCTCTCAAATATAGGTTTATTTATAAAGCTATGACCATTAAATAAAGTAAGTATGCTATAGATAATACTGGTTATGTAGCAAGTTCCAGGCTCACTAGGGATATATACCGAGATCCTATCTTTTTTTTTTTTCTTTTGGTCTTTTTGAGACAGGGTCCCCCTGTGGCCCTAGCTAGCCTGGACTCACTAAGTAGACCAGGCTGGCCTTGAACTCACAGAGATCACTTGCCTCTGCCTCCAGAGTGCTGGGAGCACCACCACACTAGGCTCTGAGATCCTATTTTTTTTTTTTTTTTCTTTTGGTCTTTTCGAGACAGGGTCTCCCTGTAGCCCCAGCTGTCCTGGAACTCACTCTGTACACCAGGCTGGCTTTGAACTCACAAAGATCCACCTGCCTCTGCCTCCTAAGTGCTAGGATTAAAGGTGTGTGCCACCACGCCCAGCTTGAGTTCCTATTAAAAAAAAAGTTTCAATCAATCTTTAAACTTCTTTTTCTTTTCTCCTTTAAAAGGTATGCATTTCTAATAATTACTACCTGAAATTAAAATGTCTGGAAAGTTATATGCTAAATTCATATCATTTACTAAATAAGATAATTATAGATTTTATAAATACAGACACTTTTACTATATAGGTTAAATCTCAGATACTTTTATTTCATATACTTATTCAATTGAAACTTAGAGACTAATGGCCTTCTCAAGTATACATTTACTTATAAAGCTATGACCACTAAATAAAGTAACCAGGCTACAGATAATACTGGTTTTCACTACAAAACCATTTCAATTTCTTTTCCTAAGACCTAAGAGAAAAAATATGAACACCTAGAGTGACCTAGATAGGATGACACTTAAATATCTTTAATGAATTTATAGCAACAAGATTAATACTGCTTCATTAGGCATGGTGGCACACAGGAGGCAGAGGCAGGCAGGCAGATCTCTGTGAGGCCACTTTTTTTTTTGGCTAGTGTTAAAACTTATTTTTATTTTATGTTTTTTTTTCTTGCATGTATGTGTGGTCACCACTTATATGCCTGGTACTAGCAGTGGCCAGAATAGGGTATTTAGTCCCTTGGAACTGGTTGTGTGCTACCATGTAGGTGCTGGGAATTGAACCTGGGTCCTTTGCAAGAGCAGCAAGTGTTGTTAATCACTGAGCCAATTCCATAGCCTCATCCAATTGGAATTTTTTTCCAATGTTTATTGATAGATAAAAGTACATAAATCAGGGCATGAACATGATTTGATAGATTAAGTAGACTTAATTTCAATACTATAATAAGGGAACAATTCAAATTCTCACCATTTGTTTCACACCCACAAAAACCACTTCAAAGGCATTAATGATCTCTCAAATCTGATCAGTTTTGTGCAAGTAAACCATGTTTCTTTTTAAAAAGACTTGTGCACTTGCCCAGGCATAAGGATATTGAAATCTAGCACACAGAGTCCATTACTAGAGGTAGAAATACAGGCAATATACTATTACGGCAACAATCATCAATTATAGTTAAGGATTTTCTGTAACAACCAAATGGATAATCTAATATTGCAACAACTCAAGTATTACTGAGCAAAGTGCATTTCTACAATATTCAGTGTTTCCATTCAGTTTTCTAACTTTAAACATCCTATGATAACTGGCAGCAGAGAAGGTCCTTGCAATAGACTGGTAAGGATACTTTTACCCAATCACTTTTTGTAGCAAACTACTAACACTTTATTTAAAAGCATCAGCTATCTTATTTCCTGCTTTGAAGTATGCTGAAACGTTTTTTCCAAGCTTCTCTTCTAGCAATACTGATAAATTACAATGTTTTAGTTACTTAGACAAATATAGAACAAAATAATAAAGCAGCAAATGCCTTGGAAGTAGAAGTGAACATGGACAAATTATTCTTTTTTTTTCTTTTTGGTCTTTTCGAGACAGGGTCTCCCTGTAGCCCCAGCTGTCCTGGAACTCACTCTGTAGACCAGGCTGGCTTCGAATTCACAAAGATTCACCTGCCTCTGCCTCCCAAGTGCTAGGATTAAAGGCATGCACCACCACGTCCGGCCAAATTATTCTTTAACCATTGAAAATTTCCTTCATTCTTTATTCTTCTTTCCCATAAATGTTTCTAAGCAGGCCAAGAACAAATAGTAATTACAAAGTATCATACCCTGGGATAATCAGGACTTCAGAATTTCCAAAATCTACCATGAATATCTGTATTAGTGAAATTTCACTGACTGAGAATTTGGTTGGACTACAAGGTTTTCTTATTCTTTTAGTTCTCCTTGGAATTAATTCAGTGATTATTCCTCGACACCACATTTCATTTTTGGTACTCTTGACAAATATTCTTGAACCTAAATAATATGAGACAAATAATTAATACAAAGAAACATCAAGTAAAGTTCTAGCTTATAAACATGTATATTAGAAGTTGTAGTTCATTTATTAATTAAATGGTATATAATTGTGTCAAATGTTACAAGAAGAATATAAAGTAATTTATTTATTTATTATTTATTTTTATTTGGTATTTTTGAGACAGAGTCTCCCTTTATTCCCAGCTGGCCTGGAGCTCGCTCTGTAGACCAGCTAGGCCTTGAACTCACAGAGATCTGCTTGCCTTTGCCTCCAGAGTGCTGGGAATTGAACCTGGGTCCTCTGCAAGAGCATTGTTCTTAAACGCTGAGCCATCTCTCCAGCCCCCCAAAGCAATCTATTTACTTACTTAATTTATTTATTTATGAGACAGGGTTTATTTATTTATTTATTTATTTATTTATTTATTTATGGACAGTGTCTCCCCATATATAGCCCCAGCTGGCCTGGAACTCACTCTGTAGACCAGTCTGGCCTGGAACTCACAGAGATCCACCTGCCTCTGCATCCCAAGTGCTAGGACTAAAGGCGTGCGCCACCACATCCAGCTTAAAGATGGTTCTTAGCCGCCATGTGGGTGCTGGGAATTGAACCTGGGTCTGCTGCAAGAGCAGTCAGCACTCTTAATGGCTGAGCTATCTCTTCAGCCCCCTAAAGTAATTTATTATGATAGCTTCTATTACACAGACACTCGTGAGCTAAATGAAGAGATAACACAAAGGGGCTGGAGAGATGGCTCAGTGGTTTAGAGCACTGGCTGCTCTTGCAGAGGACCCAGGTTCAGTTCCTAGCACGTACACAGTAGCTAACAACCTGTAACTTCAGTCACAGGGATCTGACACCCTCTTGTGACTTCTATGAGCACTGCATGACATGGGTTCATGACATACATGTAGGCAATACACTCATATATATAAAATAAAAAAATATTAAAAATCCCATAAAGAATACCAAGTCATTTAGGGAGCTGTTTCATAAACTATATTAACATAGACAAATGAGATTGTCTTCCCATTAAAAAAACTAAAGGAAGGTTTTTGAGTAGTTTTTTAATATTTTTATTATTTTACATGTATGAGTATACTGTCTGCATGTAGGTAGTTACACCCACGTCATGCAATGTTGCGGAGGTCAGAAGAGGGTGTCAGATTCCCCTGGAACTGGAGTTAAACACAGTTCTTAGCTGCCATGTGGGTGCTGGGAATCGAACCCAGGTCCTCTGCAAAAGCAGTTGGTACTCTCAACCACTGAGCCATCCCTGCAGCCCCACTGAGTGGCTTTCCTTCACAGCTCACTAGCCCATGTCTGTCCTAGGAATGCCTCACCACCCCCACAAGAACCACGCAAGCTCAGCTGGACAAAAAGCCAGCACTGAACTGCAGAAATGGGTAGCAGAGCCCAACCTTGGCTGAGGAAATATTGGTAGCAGATGGTGGTCAGGTGAGGAAGGCCTGGCTTTCTTTAGAAAAGAGACTCTGGATAGGCTGACTAGAGCTCAGGGGAGGAACTGGCACTGAGGCGTGAGTGGGGAGAGTGAATTGGCACAATGGACTCTAGCAGGACTCTAGCACAATGGACTCTTCTAGAAGGTGTGAACTCTGGTGTGGGGGGGGGTTGCAGGAGAAGTGGATACAATGGTGATTAAGACTGACTGGAAACTTACTAAACATATAAAAAATTCAATGAAAAAAATACTAAAAGCTTTTATTTCTATAACAAAAGAAAAAAAAGAAAGCTAAAGGGAGATGGATAAATAAATTCTGTAATATACAGAGTACTTACCACTCTGAAACCACGTGACTCGTACATACTATGTGTGCAAATTACTATGTCTATATACATATCCAAACTTATAAAACATAGCTACAGGGCTGGGTAGATGGCTCAGAGGTTAAGAACACTGAATGCTCTTGCAGAGGACCTGGGTCTGATTCCCAGCACTCACATGGTGGCTCACAACCAACCATCTGTAACTCCAGTTCCAGGGGAGGCACTGCATGACTGACATGGGTGCACTTATGCACATGGAGGCAACACACTCATACACATAAAATAAAAATAATATAAGAAAAAAACATAGCTACTTCTTGGTAAAAACGGAGTAAGGGTAAAGAAACAATGAAAGGCAGTATGTGAAATGCCAAAATTAACATCTAGTAGGGCTCAGAAAAGGAGAGGGTAAACTAAGGGCTTAGTTCAAACTAACGGCCAGGAAAAAAAGATTAAAGAAAGAAGCCTGAATGTGATTGTGTCCCATGAGTTGTCAATGTTCTCTTCCTTTTCTGTTGAATCCACTTGATCTCCACAACAATGCTCCGTAGTGGGTACTTTCAACACAGGGAACTGAGGTGCTGGGGATTAGAAAATGGTAAATCTGCATTTTGGCATACTGAGCAAAAATATAGTGTATCAGGATTAAGGTCTCTTTTAACCTTCCCTTGTTTCTTCCTCAAGTGCAAAGCAAGGTCTGCCTCTCCAAAGTTCCTTTATCCAAGAGAATTTCCAAAAGAGTGAAATTATTATAAACTTCTTCCACAGGAATCTCACTAGAAAACCAGAAGATTAATCCCCAGAAAAAAAGAGGACAAGAAGTCACTTCACACAGCAGGATTTTCTTCTGAGGGCAGCTCTCAGAGATGACCTGAAGGACCTTCCTGCATAAGATGACACACTTACTTATTGAGAACTCTGTCTTCTTTCTCTTCCACCCTTGTTCCCTCCTCTTTGTCAAGTGGTTATTTAAACATCAACTGTCTAGCCTTTTCTTTGAGTTTCATATTTTATGTAGCTCTGGTGTACACATGTACATTACTAGACCTGTTATTCTTATCTGTTCTGAATCTTTGTTACAGGACATTGGCTATGATCTTTGATGATGGGCAAGAAAGAATCAACTTCTTGTTTACCCCAAAAGCAGCAAAGAAAGGCTGCAAATATACTTCAAGCCACTTGAGGTGTGAGAATCGTGGAAAGCTTGAACCCATCCTCATTACAATACTTTGTTCTGAAGAAAATAGGTAGCTACATAACCTGTCATGGGCTTTGTAATTTCAAAAGCAATTCAGTCCACTCTTTTTTTTTTTTTTTGGTATGTGTATGAATGTACTGTCTGCATGTAG